>CAUJRU010000290.1:600000-998313 GCA_963277665.1 Viscum album | reverse complement strand
GAATATAGAGGTGTGTATCAACCAAAAGTTTTATTTTTTCTTGAGAATAATGATTAAAATGTGTCTTGGTTTGAGAAAATAGTTATATGGACTAAATTGAGCACCTCATTTTTTGTATTCATGGATGGATAAATTCATGTGGAATATAGATATAAAAATAAGATTCATTGATCATAACCTCTATGTTAAAATTTTAAAATATTAACAGATAATATCTTACCGACCGGGCATCTGATTGATGCAACATCTATTGTGTTGGGTCCTTTATGACATGACGGGCCTTTGTGATACGTCTTCATGGGACATTGTGGATGTTGAAGTATTGACCAATGTATTAAGGAGAAGAACGTCCCAGAATCAATCATACTTAGTACGGAAACAATGTGGCTGGATTTACTTGAGGAAGCTTTAGATCCTTTGTGGGCCATCTTTGGATCCTGTGTGGGTCAGCATCTCCAGATCCTGTGTGGGTCATCTTTAGATCCTATGTGGGTCATCTCTAGATCATGTGTGGGTCATCTTCAGATCCTATGTGGGTCATCTTCGATCATGTATGGGTCAACAGCAGAGCTTCTCGATGAAGTAAGATGATCTATCAATACAGATAATCATCTATACTATCGTATTTAAGTTATACCTTGTGTGAGATGAGTATTTACCTTTTTGGTACATACCTTAATGGTGAGACTTTTTTTGTATTCTTCTGTGTGGTGTTACCTTTGTGGAACATACCATTGTGGTATTACCTTCGGGGTATTCATTTATTAATGGAACAGTTGTGATTTTGGTTAAAGAATTGTTCCTTGTTTTCCTCATGAATGTGAGGGGTATACTTGACAACATAGGTATATGTATGGGAATATACGTAAGTAGGGTTGACTGTTTTTTTCATGATTTTTGGTTTATCCTTTGTGGATTCTGGGAGACCCTAAGGGGTCTTGAGTCCCTACTAAATATGGTTATACTCACCCATGCATGGGCTTCACCCGAACCTTATTGTGTCTTGTGCAGATGATGGATAGTACTGATCAAGGTTGAGGGTACCAGGACTAGAGACTGCTCTAAGGAGGTCATAAGAAAAGAAAATCCACAGAGACAACCGTTTTAGAGTTTTACCTACCCTTCAGGTAGGATCCTAGGCATGTGTTCACATGAGTTCTTTTCAGTTTTACTTGTACATTCCAATTGGGGTTATATTCTGGACCCTTTACTTACTATACACACTCATTTTACTATATAGTTTACTTTGTGCTCGAATTATGGTGTGTGCTTGGTTGTGTGAGTTTACATGTTATAATGGAAATTCCATCCCAGTTTTACGGGTATGCCATTCTGATTCTAGTTGCCATCCCCAGGCCTATAGAAGGTAGGCTTGGGTAGCCACAACACAGGACCTGGGGGATAGGTCGTAACAATTTGTTATCAGAGGAGTGGGTTATACAAACTAACTTGGACTCTAATATTTTAATATGTGAGAGTGTTAAGTGCTTTGAGTGTGGTCATCAGTTTGGGGAATCCAATGTTGGTTTGGCGGCCAAGGTATCCATACACCCTGACCAGGACTTCTGATTTCTATCTCAATGCATGAAATCACTAATTGTGTGTGTGTTTTTGAAAAGTTTTCATTATGATCACATTGAGTCAGCTCACCAGGTATAACTTAATGACCTTGGCACACCAGTTTCTTTTTAGGATGCCTCCACGCATACAGCCAACCAGGGTTCTAGGAAGTGCATGTGATGATATCCCACTGAACATTGAGGCTTCGGTGTTGGGCCCCATTTTTGTAGTTGTATCATCAGGTGGTGTACCAACAACATCAATACACATTTGGAAACCAATTCCACCATCCCTAGCAGCAGAGGGTGCATGCCGCTTGAGTGAGTTTTACGAGTTTCAGCACCAGAAGCCACCGATTTTCCACGGTTAGATGGATCCACAGGAGGCTAAGGATTGGATAGAGGATGTGGTTAGGGTTTTTCTACTGGTAGGGACACCATCTGATCTCATGGTGATCCATGCCACCATCCTTCTTGAGGTAGTAGTGGGTAGATGGTGGATCTTGATTCTCTAGGTTCATGACCAGTTCACTCTCATCTGGGTGGACTTTTAGATCCTTTTCAGGGTAGAGTTCATCCCACTGACCTTACACTCAGTGCGTATACAATAGCTTCTCCACTTGCAGCAGGGAAGCATGAACATGGCTCCGTATTCAGTGAGGTTCAATGAACTCTCACACTACTCCTATAACATGGTGTGGGACCCTTTCATTAGGGATTAGACCTTCGAGCAGGGGATCAGACAGAAGATTAGAGCTTTGATGATTTTCCTCAGCATCTCAATGCAGGCGGCGGTGTTAGAGCGATCACTCTTAGTGCAGAGATTCCTTGTTGAGCTGTCACCGACAGCGAGACCCACCACTGGACGTCATGTAGCAGAGTCATCTACAGCTGGAAGTAGACATATGATGCCGAGGTCCAAGAAGACCAGACCTACAGGTGGAAGAATGTAGGATATAGGTTTTTTTGTGCGTGGATCTCGAGACAGAGCATGACAAGTGAGGAGCAGCTAATGTTACACGTGTGGCAGGTAGGGTCACATGGCTCACAACTTCGTGACCCGCTATATGGATGACCAACAGATTATTGAAGTAAATCCTGGGAAGAGGAAAAGATTTGATCGAGGATGTATGTAGGAAGGATTCGTACGTGGTAGAGTAGTTGGTTGTGCAACAGTTGGTGAGTCGTGATATGAGGTCCTACCACCAACACACCCTGGTGGTCCACCCCGACTACAGGGAGTAGGTGGACAGGGATGATCTCAGCTCCAGGTAGCTGAGGCCTACAATCATGACACTCTAGAGATGATATGAGGTACGGTCTATGTATAATACACCTTAGATACAGTACAAATAGACATAGGTTCCATTCACTCTTTCATTTCCATAGCCCTCTTTCGGAGCATGGAGATTTTTTTGGAGCCATTGGCTCAATCCTTATTGATACAGACACATATGGGAGAATATTCGATAATTAGACACTGGTGTTGAAAGTGTGAGCTTACTATTGGAGGCGAGAGCATCAGTTGGGATCTTCTTGTAGCGGTGTCGAGGCCTTACAACATCATCTTGGGTAGAAATTGGTTATCTACAGTTCATGGTCATATCGACTGTATTAGGCACAATGTGCGGTGTGTCTGCACGGATGGGATGAAGTTATCCTTCATCGGTGAGAAGGGAACCATTGCAACACATGGTGGAATTACCAGGAGGAGGGGGCAGCCAATCACACCATATTTGGTTAGCCTTACCCTCAGAGCGGTTGATGTTGAGAGTATGAGCTATCATATAGTGGTGGACCAGTAAACTGAGGTTTTCCCTGATGATGTTCCGAGTCTACCTCCTCACAAAGTGGTGGGATTTTATATCGACTTGTACCCCAGAATGACATGGATACCAACACCAGCATATTGCATGGATCCTGTGGGGCTTCAAGAGCTATGAGTACTGCTAGAGGACAATAGGGAAAGGGTTTCATTAGGTCCATTATTTCTCCTTGAGCAGCACCAATTTTGTTCACTATGAAGGATGATGGGAGTTTGAGACTCTGTGTGGACTATTGGTGCCTGAACCAAGTGAACATGAAGAACAAGTACCCATTCCATAGGATTGAATATCTCTTTGATCAGCAGATGGGGGCACGGTGGTTTTCGAAGATAAACCTCAGATCAGGCTATCACCAACTCAGGGTATGAGACGAGGATGTGCATAAGACGACCTTCAGATGTTGGTATGGCCATTATGAGTTCTTGGTTATGCCATTAGGCATGACCAATTCCCTATCAGTGTTCATGGGACTCATGAACGAGATCTTCCAGCCATACCTCAATCGCTTTGTGGTAGTCTTTATCGATGACATTCTCATATACTCATCTACAGAGGTGGAGCATGCCTATCAATTGCAGATAGTTCTGGACACACTCTGAGAGCACCAGCATTATGGTAAACTCTTGAAGTTCTAGTTCTAGATATGAGAGGTTCACTTCCAGGGCCACATTATCTCAGAGGTTGGAGTTCTAGTGGATCTTGTGAAGATTGAGGTTGTGCTTGCTTGGGAGCCACCCAAGTGTGTGATGGAATTGCAGAGTTTCATGAGTTTGTCCGGTTACTAATGAAAGTTTGTGCTTGACTTTTCTAGAGTTGCGGCACCCTTATCAGCATTGAAAAAGAATGGGAAACCCTTCGTGTGGTCAGAGAGATTCCAATGGAGTTCCTAGGAGATGAGTAAGATATTGAAAATTTCCCCCATCTTGAGGAAACTGGAGGTGGGAGTTGGGTACATAATTTACTGTGACGCATCTAGGACCGCGCATGGATGTGTCCTAATGCCGGAGCGTGCAGTGATCGCGTATGGTTCTCGACAGCTGAGAGATCAAGAGAAAAACTACGCTACCAATAACATGGAGTTGGGAGTAGTGGTATTCACTATAAAGATGTGTCGACATTACTTGATGGGAGAACATTTTACAGTCTACTCTGATCAAAAGAGTCTCAAGTATATCTTCTATCAGAAGGACCTGAACATGAGACAGCGGTGTTGTATTGAGTTCCTCCAAGAATATGACTATGAGATTTTATATACTCTTGGGAAGGGGAACATAGTATCAGATGCATGTAGTAAGAGATTTGGTATAGATTTTCTAAGTGAAGCGACAGAGCAGCTTGCTGCTTTGTGGATTTCCTACATGAATTGAGATGAAGCAGCTTATCTTTAGTCTCTGACAGTAACTCCCCCACTCCTTCTACGATTCAGAGATATGCAGCTTGGGGACACTAACTGCAAGGATCGACATGCTAATATATCAAAAAGACAGGCACCTAATGGGTTTTCTGAAGGTGGAGAGAACACCATCCCCTTCATAAGATTTACTATGGTACTGGTGGAGCTTATAGAGGAAGTGTTGAGGGAGTTCCATACATCCCCATAAGAGGTACATCCAGGAGTGGAGAACATGTACCAGGACATCCAGCATCAGAACTGGTGGCTGGGAATGAAGAATGTAGTAGCAAAGTTTGTCTCTCAGTGCCTCACTTGCCAGAAACTGAAGGCAGAGCATCAAGTTCCAGCGGGATTTGTTCAGCCACTAGTGGTTCCAGTGTATAAGTGGGATGAAATTTCAATGGACTTCGTGATATGACTTCTTTGCACGTCCAAGGGGAATGATTCCATCTAGGTTATCATTGAATGACTCAACATGTCATACCACTTAATATCTATCATAGAGCGGGGATCAATAGAGGGTGTGGGACGCCTCTAGGTGTAGAAGATTGTGTGGCATCATGGGTTTCCATCGATGATTGTCTCTAATCGTGATTCATGATTTACTACCTAGAAATGGAAGGGGTTGTTGGAGGCATTTGGGAAATAGATTCGGCTGAGCACTGCCTCCCATCCTTCGATGGATGGTCAGACACAGCTGACCATTTAAGCCCATGAGGACATGATGCGTGCTTGGGTCTTAAATTTTGGCCACAGCTGGGAGGACCACATGCCTTTCGTGGAGTTCTCGTACAATAATAGTTATGATTCCACCATCAGTATGGAACCATTTGAGGTATTGTATGGTCCACCTTGCAGATCACCACTATGCTAGACTGACCCCGGTGAGTCAGCACTCATTGGATCAGAGATGGTATGGGCTACCACAGAAAAGGTGCAGATCATCTAGGAGTAGATGAAGACTACACAGAGGAGGCATAAGTCTAATGCTGGCATGAGACGGAGACCTCTTGAGTTTGAGGATATTGACCATGTATTTCTATGGTTCACACCTCGACGAGGTTTGTATATATTTGGACGGGGCAGCAAGTTATCTCTGAGGTTTATTGGACACTTTCAGGTTCTCATCAGAGTTGGTGAGGTGGCATACTGCTTAGATCTTCCACCTCTGTTGCACTAGGTGCACAATGTTTTCCATGTAACCCAGTTGAGGAGATACATACCTTATCCTTCGCATATCATTGACTTGGGTGAGCTGGTCATCGACGGTGGGGTGACGTTTTCAGAGGTTTTAGTGGAAACTAGGGATCGATAGGAGTGGGTCCTTCATAGGTGGTCGATACCTCTGGTGTGCATTCGTTGGAAGCACGGGAACCTCCATGATAACACATGGGAGTATGAGTCTTAGATTCATGCACAATACCCCCCACTTGTTTCACTAGTTTGTGATGTGGCTTTCGAGGACGCGAAGCCTTTAGGTGGGGAGAATGTAAAGATCCATATTTTTACATTTTAATTTTATTCACTTTTTTTTTATGGAATTATTACGAGACCGCGAAAAGTAATGGTGTGTGATTCTGAGGCCCAGTGTGCCCAGAATGAATTTTTTAACATTTTTCGGGTACAATCAATAAATGAGTGAGTGGTGTTTTTTAAATTTTGAACTGGTGTTCAGAATTGAAATCGGAAGACACCGTTTAACTCATAGTGCTGATATTTGATTAAAGAGACCTTCACCTTGACTACAGCAGGTCGAGGGTGGATGTTAGTTTTTCATATTTTCGTGGGAGAATTGAATAAAATAAAATAAAAAACATTTATTTTATTTTTCATGGAACCACCATTTAGAATATTAAGTTGTGTGAACCACACAAACTCCCCTTTAATGTGAGTAAACCCTTGGAATTATCCCAATTAATTGATCTAGTAATTAAATAAGTTGGCTCCTCAACTTTCTTGATGTAGGGGGAAATGTTGAAAAAGGAGAACATTTGGTGGAGAGGAGAACATGGGGGGAGAGCCTCCTCCAACGAAGAACATCTCCAATGATGAATCAACTGACATTCGAGGAAACACCGATGTATCCATCATCGTCTTCCTCCTCACGACACATCCAATGGATGATCGAGGTAAGGGTGTTCTTATGCAGTTCTTCATGGTTTTATGTTGAAACATTCTCTTCAATGTTGCATGCTATCGTTTTAATGTAGAGGGTGTAGACCAAACAAATATGGACTGATACCTATGCATATTTAATGTTGAAGTGTTCTTTGTGGTATGCGACGACAGTGGTGGCACAACCGCGCCGACAAAAGAGACTGCGTCCCATCGACTGCGGGAGGAAAGGTTCTTGTTGGGACCATACTAGCAGCGTGAAACTGGGGCGGTGATTCCGTGTCACCGGTAATGAGGGAGGTCGCAGCCCATCGGTCATGGAGGTGGGATGTTAGTGGTTGGCACACCGGCCGGCTGCATAAAGGTAGGGAGTCAAAAGTTCACACCGCTGGTTGAGCAGGAGGTCGCGGACTGTCAATCGTGGCGGAGTGGGGTGGCGATGAGTATGCCGGTTGGTTTCGTGGTGAAGCGGCGCCGCGAATCCACGCCACCGGAGCTGGAGACCTCTGTAACTTGGCCGCAGTGGAGGTTGGAAGGAATCCTACATCCATCCAACCAAATTAGAGTAGTGGCATGCATCCACACCACTTGAAGGAGGGTCGGTCATTTCGACTAGCAGCGTCATGTCGAGCGGGACCCCTCTGGTGGGTCCCACATGCAAGCCGACGGTGCAACGTGGCACCACATAGTTGGAAAAAACCGAACGGCCAATGGGCTGTTTGGATGACTTGGGGGGAGCCTCCCCTCTTAGGTGTCTCCTTTGGAGGACCCCACCATAAGGGCCCCCTGGCGACAGGTCTCACCAGCGGGTCGTGTCGCCCCCTTCATGGGCTGGGCCAGACCATGGCGTAGTTGGTTGGATCCTCTATATCCCAGGAAAATAGGGATAGACCCGGACCATGTCAGGTTGACATGAACCAGGTCGGGTTGGGCCAAGTCGGGTCGGGCCAGTTCAGACCGGACCCGGGCCCATCTAGACCCCGGTATGCCTTTTTTCCATATCATGAGAAGCAGGTGTCTTTTTGATGAACCGTATGCGGTACTGAAATCTTTGGATCGAAAAAATTCATTTGGTATACTCCACATGATTTTTGGATAATTTTGGAGTACATTCGGGTTGGGTCAAACTAAAATCCAACCGGGCCCTTGGGTCTAAAAGGATGATAACTTACAGACTGGGTGTCTGATTGATGCGCCATCGATTGCGTTGGGTCAAATATGATGTGACAGACCTTTGTGATTCTTATTCATGGGAATTCATGGAATTTGATATATCATTTTATGGATTTAGGAGTAGAACCTCTTGGAATCATGCTTTCTTAGTGCAGATACCCTGTGGCTAGTTGTACATGAGGAGACTTCAGATCCTGTGTGGGTCAGCATCAACAAATCCAGTGTGGGTCGTCATCAGATCTGTTGTGGGTCATCTTCTATCCTGTGTGGGTCAACAGTAGTGCTTCTCGACGAAGTAAGATGATCTGGATATATTGATAACCATCTATACTACCATACTAAATTTCTTCTTGGTGTGATATGAGTCTTTACCTTTCTGGTAATCTTTTTAGTGGATTTACCTTTGTGGTACTTACCTTCGCGGTGATACATGTTTAGTATTCTTCTGTGTGGTGTTAACTTTTTGGTACTTACCTTTGTGGTGTTACCATCATGGTATTCATTCCTTTTTGGAATAGTGGTGCTTTTGGTTAAATAATTGGGCCTTGTTTTCCTCATGAACGTGATTGGTATACTCGAAAAAATAGCTATATGTATGGGAATATACCTATGTTGGGTTTACTGTTGATTTCGTGCATTGTGGTTTATCCATTGTTGATTCTGGGAGACCTTAGGGGGTCTCGGGGTCCCTACTGAGTATCGTTATACTCACCCATGCACGGGCTACGCCTTCACAATATTGTGTCTTGTGATGAAGACAGACAGTGTTGATCAAGGTCGAGAGTACCAGGACTAGAGGCTACTCTGAGGTGGGCATTAGATGAGACAATCTACATTGAAGACCATTCTAGAGTTGTACCTACCATTCAGGTAGGATCCTTGGCGGGAGTTTACAAAAGTTCTTTTCATTTTTACATGCCCGTTTTAGTTGGGCTTATATTCTAGCCCCTATACTTACTATACACACTAATTTTACTATACTGTTTACATTGGGCTCGTATCTTGATTGTGTGAATGGTTGTGTAAGTTTATATGTTTTAAAGGAAATGCCTTCCCATATTTTAGGGATATGTCTTTCTGGTGCTAGTTTCCAGTCCCAGGTCTATAGAATGTGGGCTTGGGGTAGTCACGACATGGGCCCCAGGGGACAGGTCATGACAAATTATATACACCACATTAAAGAAACAATTGGTGAATATAGAATGTCTTCCATAGAAATATAAGTGATACGAAAATCCCTCACCACTTTGGAATCTTTTTAATCGTAATAAACAATTAAGAATAACAGAAAATATAAATTATATATTATGAAAAGATTGAAATTTGAGATATAATATTTCAAAGGGGATGATTATACACCCAAAAAATGTAACGATTGGTGAATATGGTATATTGCTCCTAGGAAAAAAAGGGTGACTAAAAGTCCTTTACCTCAGGTCTCAACTTTCTTCATACACATTCTAAAATATTGTGTAATGAATATAGGTTTATTAAAAATATATTCTAGAAATAATTATATATATCATACCATATATTATTTACATATAATCTTTTATCACTTATTCATTTACAATTCTTTGATAAAATCACTTTTTCGGGTAACAACTTCTTTGTTTCTTAAGTATATTTTGGTTTGGTATTTTATATACATTGATGATGATCATGGTTTTATTATATAAAGAATTTTTATCATGATATATAGATATCACATTTAATAATTATATATTTATTTATAATAATCCATAAATTTTATAGATATAAAATGAATTACACCGTTCATGGAGATGATTGGCCATATGTACACACGGACATAATTAACATTTTCTAGATGGATGGATCAAAAGAAAGTTAAAAAATATAACAAATTTATATAATAACATTTTTTAATATTATATATATATATATATATTAAATATTCATTTATTACCATATATATCAAAATAAAATAAAAAATGAGTTACATTTCTTTGTGGAGGTGATAGTTCCACATGTATGCATGTGGGATGTTAACATTAAATGACAGATTAGAGGATAGGAAGGTATATGAGATATTATAATTCCAAGAGTATAAATATGTGATAAATATTATATATAAACATTAAATCCATCATTATCACCATATGTGATATGAATTAATATAAAATGAATTACATCAGTTCATAAGGTGGTAGTCTGTCACACATGCGATCAACAGTTTCGTTTCTCATTTGATAAAGCGTGAGATGCATATAGTATATTCAATTAACATAATAAAATATAATTATATTTTATATAATTATATAACAATATCCTGATATTTTAATCAAATTTTAAGGATATGGAAGCGAAAATAAGATAAAAATTCTAGGTTAACAATAGTAGCTCTTTTTTGGACAACCTCTTTATGTTTTCACCAGAAGATTTCTTATAAGGGTTTAATAATAAAAGTAAGGAATCTAGGAAATATTTTTTGAAGAAATAAATATATTTTCTTGTGAAATTGGTGAGAAAAAAATTATATTGAGGTTTGAAAAGGAGATGAGAGGGTATGTACATTTATATATTGGGGAGAGGTCACACAAGGAATTCTTAAAAAGAAAAAGGTATGAACATATTTATCACAATATAAAAGGCTATAAAATGGAAAAAAATAGAACCTTGGATGAGTTAAGTTATAAATATTTCCATAAAATATGAATTATATATGTTTTTTGTTCTATTTACCTTTTTATTTTTTATCCCTTGGTAAAATTGTTTTATCCTTAATCGCGGTAATTAATTTTTATTGTTTTTACTATTTGTTGTGAAGAAAATAAAGTTTAAAATATTATATAATATAAATTATTTTGTCTAAAAATATTTAATCCATTTTAAAAAATCATTTCATATGAGTGATAAAATTTAATTTAAAAATAAAAGGGCATCCATAATGAAAAAACTATTTTCCTATGAAAAATTTTCATAAGTATAAAAAAATGATTATATTAAAATTAAACATGAATTTGATTAAAATGATATAAATTGTATTAGAAATAATATAATAGAACTAATTTTAATTTTAATCCATTTAAAAAATATTTTTGGTATTTTAAAGTCTTCATACTAAAAGGCAGTTTTCAATAAAAAATAGTATTTCCTCCATTCATTGAAAATAAAATATTTTTTAAAATATTATCAAAAAATCACTATTAAATAATTTTTTATTTTTTATATCAAAAATGGAGTTATTTTTTTCAAATAATTTCTCTATATTTGGAATGAAATTACATTTTTTTGACAAAAAAATATATTTTTGATGTATAAAAAGAATTTATATAAATATAAGTTCTTATTTATAAACATGATTTATTTATATAAGACCATTATAATTAATTTTCAAAAACCAATTATTTCTATTCATACTGCCAAATTTAATATCAAGGTTAAAAAATTCATGTTTAAATAATATTAATAATATATTTTGGTTCATTAAAACTCAATGTTTCATGTAATTAAATCTATTGAGGAAATTATATCTATTTGGAAAAAAATCATAAAATCTCAAGGCATGAAAATTTTTAACCAATAAATTTTAATTATTTATCATTCATAACATTTTAAAAATAAACTCTATGATGAATTTCAATAGACATAGATTTAATAAAATAAATTTATTCTAAATAAAAGGTATTCAAATATCATTTTCCATTAATATGAAATAGATAATTCCTTTTTAAAAATTTTAGTTAATTTCATATAACCTTTCACACCCAAAATATATATAGGATACCTCATATAATGTTTCATAATACAATTAATTTATTCATAAAATTATGTGATTCAAGATATACATTAACTATAATCACATGTTTGGGGACCGATACACACACTTGAAAATAGGAATATCTAGTGATATATATAACACATGGAGTTAATATTGGTGGTAATATCCTCATATCCTACCTTATAAGAGAATACCATGTATTAAAATCATAATATTAAGTATCAAGTCCTTATGAGCCTCCATTACTTGATAATAAAATATCATCGATGTCCCACTAGATAGATGTTATATAGATCACAGAACATAAATTAATTTATATTATCAAATAATTTTAGTGTTACCACTATATCATGTAATAGTTATAAACTTTTTTGAAAAAAAATATCTAAATAAATTATCAAATTAATTTTACATAGAACAAAATTTGTTATATGATAATATATTTATTAATATTTTTGTAATCAAATAAAAAAAAGTTAGGTTTTTCTAGGATACCAACTCTAATAATAAGATTGAGAAATAGTCAAGTCAGATCCTCTCCATTTTGGGTAGTGGCCATTAAAATCTATGATGATGGATTAGGATATTGTTCCCAAGGATAATCAAGTAAATAATGTTTTAACTAATAATGGTGGGGCTTTATCCATAGAAGATTCTTAGACCAAAATAATTTTCATATTATATATGTTCATTGTGTTATAATTGAAGATATTATGGTATAAAATTATACTGAGGAAATATTTGAAGAATATGATGTTGTGATATTATAATGTGAATTATTAAGGATTTAAAACTCTTGGTTCACTTAAGGATAATTTAGGATAGTGTACGAAATTTTGATACTAAACCAAAAGATGTCTAATATAGAAATTATAGAAATTAGTTCTTCATATTAATTCCAATAATCATAATTGGTGATGTTTTAATGATGTTCTTACAAAAGTGAATTGGGAAAAGTAATATAATCTTATTAAATACTAAATATATTAAAAAGAAACTATTACTATAATAGAAACTGAAATAAAAACATCCTCGTGGTATATCAATATCAGTACACATTGATAAAATAATTGAGCGCTATTACAGGTTTATTCTTATATTCATAATAAAAAAAAGTTTTAATAAATAACTATATATGTATAATAATTTTATAATAACTAAATATTAAATAAATTTTAATAATATAAATGCAGAAACTATAATGGTCAAAGGAGGTCACCTACTAACAATTTATATTCCCCTAAAATTGTAATATTTTATTGATCAAAATGACAGTTAATAAATGGTGAAACATTAATAGATAAATATGGTGATATTTGGAATTCAATGTTTCTTAAAATGATATATCTTCCTCATTTGAAAAACTAATTAATTTTTATCTATACTGTATTCTCTTAATTCTGTTATAATTACATGATAATGTATTATTATTGAAGTGGATTTGAATTTAATAGATATAATATGTAATTTAGTATGAATTTTTTTATTTTAGGATCGCTTATGGAATATATATATTTATGGGTAAACTTTGATAATTTACTATAATGTGTTTTCTCTTATTATATTGGACTGGTTAATTAATATTATCACTATAATTTATTCAATAAAGTTAATTTTTATAACATCTTAATGTGGATTAATAAGATGGAAAATTATTAAATGATGTTAATAAGATTGATTAAGCCTAAAAATTTTGAGGTTGAATCTATCTTTTTATTTTTTTATTTTATAATATTTTAATTTTCATTACAAGATAAGAAATAAAATTTCATTTCCTTGTATAATGAAGGTAAAATCATTGAGTGGACATGGTTCATTGAACCTCATGAAATAAGAGAATGAAATTTCATTTAATGAGGTAATAATGTAATAATCTCATCAAGGTAGATATATTTACATGAAATTAAAATAATATAGTCTCTAAATTTTCTATTGGATTATCTTTTAAAAGGGTTAAAAGAGTCACATAATTCCAAGGATGCATTACTACAATTTAAAATGTACTGTTGATGAATTTAATTTTATTTAATTATGTGACTAGCATTTTTAAATATAATTACATGATAAATAACAATGTAATGAGGGTTTAATTTATGAGTAGGTATTATTATTTCTATATTTCCAACAAATACAATAAAGGGAAATAATAATCCCTTACATGTCATAATGTGTAATTCTATTCTTACCTTGATATGTAATGTGAGATTTGTGGTCAATTTGTTGATATTTGTAAAAAAAATATAATTTTTAATAATAAATATATATATTCATCAAAAAATGGATGATTTATGATATATTATCAAGATGGATGTGTTGAAGAGACATTGATTTTAGGTTTTATTTTTTTTCAAAAATTTCATGCACACTTAAGGTTGATGGATGTTTTATGATAATCATGAGGGGAAAAATGATCCTGGGGACTTATGGGTTCTTTAAATTTATATTTATATCTATTATAAAAGATATAACTTACTAGAAACCATTATGATCATGATGTAATGTCTCATACATTCATGGTCCATTAATTTGCTAGTTTTGATGGTTATATTGTGTTTTGGAGTCTTTTACACCGGTTCTTATAAGTCCCCTTCTAGTTTTAACCGATTTGTTCATGTGTTAGGACGGTTGTTCATGTGTCATGTCATCACATTCAAACACTTTTTCATGTGGTAGGTAGGTTGGTCATGCTGTCAGTTGGCATGGTCTTCTATTTTTTGTTTGTTGTAGTGGTTATTCACACTGTTAGTTGGCATGGTCGACTATTTGTTTGTGTGATAGGTAGGTTGTTCATGTGGTAGGTTTTCATAGTCTGTTTTTTGTTCCCATGACTATTTGAATCATCTATGTGAATTAGCTACATGTTTTGATCATCTATGTGAATCGTTTACACGAGAGATCGGATACGATAATCGTAAATGTGAATCGGATGCCTGAGAAATGAGTTGTGTGGATGGATTGACTATGTGAATTGGCTATGTGAATGATTGGATATGTGAATCTGTATCATTGTTGGATTGGATATGTGATTCAACAATGTGAATTGGATACATGAGTTATCAAATATGTGAATTGGATACATTGATGAATTGGATATGTGGCCTGAGTTGACTATGTGAAAACATTAATGTGGAGATTTTAGCTACATGGGGAAAGCATCTATGTGGGATTGAGCACATAAAGATTTCATCTAGTTATATAAAATGGCTATATAGGTCTTTCAAAAGCATGAATAAAGGGTATTTACAGGATATTTCATTAAGGATAATTATATCCTTCAGTTTATATGATGACTTAGGTAGTAAATGAGTCCTTCTATGTGGATTTTATTGTGATCCCCAATAATTGGTTTATTAAATATTTTGTGATCTAAAATTATGATAGTTATGTATATGTTAAATTTATAAACATGGAAACATACCTCTATTTCTTTCTTCATTATTTATTTCGATACTGGAGGTCCTGAATATATTCATTTGGTGTCATGGAACCCTATAGTACTTGGCTCAAGTTTCTCCCAGTGGTGATTCTATCTTGTATGATTCCCTTGTTTTTTTATTGAAAATCAGATGAAGTTTCTTCCTTCCAAACAGAGAATCCCTCATTTATCACTCTTATGTATCATTTGGTTGGAGTTTAGTTTTGTTATATTTTGGGAATATTATTACACTGGTCTTTTTGAAGAAAAATTAATTAGTTCAATTAAATATATGGGAAATGGAATGATTATAATCCTTTTTATATTCAATATTATTTGTGACAGTTTGGATTGTACAGGCCAAACTCCATATTTAAAATCATGGATTTTGGGTATTTTATCATACATAGTAGGTGTTTTGATATAGAATACATTTTGGGTGATGTCTGATATCATCATAAATGATAGATTGGTTAATCAATTATATTTTTCTAATTAATTAGTTTATCTAGGATTATGGAAGGGTTGATAATTCTCATAAAATTAATAAGTGGAATTGATAAAATCAACTTTCTAAATTTTTTAAAAAAAATTGATGTTATGTGATGTGTGGTTGTGTGGTAAGGTGATGATGTGTAGTTGTGATGGGTGGTTGGGTTTTTGGGTCTGATGGTTAATATGTGACCATTATTTTGGGGTGGCAAGATGATTGTTTGTTTGGTCATGCTTATGCGGAGGTGAGGTAATGGTTTAATGAGGATGATGAACTACTTGTTAGAATATTTTCATTGAGAATTATTCCCATGTGGTGATTTAATAATTTCATAATAATTAAGGAAATGGGTGGGTTATGGTTTGGATAATGTAATGGATATGGTTAATGAAGAAATTAATGATGGATCATGTTGTTCAATATGGTTTATTCTTAATAATGAAACAAATGGTTCCTATAATGTAATTAGTTGAAAATAAAAATTTGTCTTTTATTTCTTGTGTGGTGTTATGTATTTATAGATGGATTCGAAAGTGGGGATGTTGTGAGTTTGTTAGTGTTTTTTTTGTGATCTTGTATGATGGGATTTTTTGTTGATATATATATATACTTTCATATTCCTTATGATTTATATTATGAACCAACCTACATTGAAAACTATATTCTAACTGTTGGGAAAAAATCACTCAAGGTATCATTGAAGCATTTTTTGAGGTGATTGTTTTTGTTGACAAAGTGGACATCTATGTGGTGATTGTTGACAAAGAAAAACAATGACATACAATTTTTTTGACACAGGGTATTTCATGGTGGAATGTCGAGTTGAAGAGCTATTTTCAATGATCCATGTTTGATTCAAGAATTTCGATAAGGGAATGGATGATCTGGGGGTGGTACAAAAATAATAGATACAAGGTAGTGATGTTTTCCAGTGTCTTCCAAATTTTTGGGCCTGAAAATCGACAAATGATCAAAAGTGGTTTTTTGAAAAGGTACTTGTGTGCCTTGTACTTGAAGGTAAAGAAACATGTGCGCCCAATGTTTTTCATGATCAGAAGGTCAAAATATGGAAAAGGAAAGAGGGTCGCACAGGTATTGGGTAGGTCATGTAAGTGACTTGTGCACCGAGGAAGGACTTTCTTACTGATGCCTAGAAGGGTTAAAAACATGTGTTCCAATTGTACTTCATTATCAGATCATCAAAATATAGCAAAGGAAGAAGGGGTGACCATGTTTTTAAGTTGGTCGCGCAAGTTTCTATGGGGACAGAGGACTTACACATCGAAACATGCATGCTGAGGGGAGACTTATGCACCATCACGCAGGTTGTTCAAACGCCTATAAATACCGGTCAACCGCTCCTCATTTTCAATGGAGTTCAACGCTTAGAAAAATTAGAGCTCCCTTCGCGCAGGTGTGGTGGTCACACAAGTGATGTATTATCGTGAAGATGGACTTGCGTGCCAGTGTTGGAAGTTGCACGCCAAGTGTTAGTTGCGCGCCTGAGGTGGTTTGGGCGAGGAAAGAAGTGAGTCGCGCTGGTTTGGAGTTGCAGAAGATTTTGTCATGCAAGTGTTTGAAGTGACTTTCATGCCGTTGTGACTTCCGCGCTGATACTTGTGCTCTGAATTAGACTTGCACGCCAAGAAAGTTTGATTACACGATAGTGTTTTTGGGATGCGTGTAAGCTATAAGATTGCTCGATACCTTGGGTGCAAAGAGATAATCATCTACGGGTGAAAGTTGGACTTCAATAGAGCATCTACATACAGAGAAAGATGAATTCCTTCATGAAAATGAAGAGACCTACAGGTCTATAAACTTTGATTCGATACTTTCTTGAGCAGTGAGAAAAGGAAGAGGAACAAGGTGATACACTCCACTGACAGTGATCCAGAGAGAGAGAAACGGGGAGTGACCCTTGGGAAAGCAGTGAGCTGACCCTAAACCATGTAAAGGTAGTGATCCTGGGACAGAGTGACTGTGCCTGAACCTTGTAATCCACAGCTAGTGAATTTTAGTGGAATTTGGTACGACCGAAAACCTATCGGCATATTCTCCTTGGACATAGCCCTTAGCGGTGAACCAAGTAAAAATTGTTGTGTCTTATGCTTGCTTTACTTTCTGATTATACTGTGAAACAGTAAATAGAGAGAAGAGTGTTTTTATTAAAAGTGAAATAAGATTAGAATGGGCTTTATTTTTAAATTAGTCATACCCAGATTCACCCCCCCCCCCTCAGGCTATTCAGCATTTTGGACCTAATAATTTCTATTAGAGGAAGAGGTTGATATTTTTTCTTCACTCAATGGTAATCACGAATCATAAAGGGATTTCGATCTTTGACGGATGTAATTTTCAGATATGGAAGAATCGAATGAAACATTATTTCTGATATTTGGGAATTGATGTGTTTTCTACAGCTATTCATGGTATCACAACTGATATTAATAGTGGGGAATTATCAGAAGCTGAGCATACGGAGTTGGATACTGATGCGAAAGCAATAAATGACCTAGGGGGATCCCTTTCCAATCCCATATATACAAAGGTGATGTCATGCAAAATTTCACATTCCATGTGGGAAAAGATATTGAATATATAAGAAGGATATACAAAGGTCAGAGAGGCAAAGCTGCATGTTATGTGGAATAAGTATAAAGATTATAAGATGAACCCGAATGAGACTATTGATGCATTCTTTGACAGGGTAAATATTGTTGTGGAAGAAATCCGAGGACATGGTGAAGTCATTGAAGACATAAAGATCATAAATCACATCACGAGGAATCTTCCTCCTCGGTTCAATCCGAAAGTTTTAGTACTAGAAGATAATGATCCCAAAGAGCTGACACTGGACAATTTGCACAGTACCTTGGTTGCATATGAAATGAGTAACGATGATAACGAGGCTGTGGAAAAGGAGAAATCCAAAGATATTGAATTTAAGGCCATAAAAAAGCTCACCATTGAAGATTCTTAGGAAGAAAAAGAGACAGATGAGGTTATGTCATTCCTTTCCAAAAATCTTCAAAGATGAAAAGGATAGTTCAAAGGGAAACTTCCACTTGATTTCTTTAGATGTGGAAAAAAATTTCATCTTGCTATAAGATTCCCCAAAAAGTTTCAAGAAAAAAATGATGAAGTTGAAGTTGGAAATCCCAAGAAGAAACATTCAGCCTATGTGAAAGGGAAGAAGCAGTTAAAGAGAAATTTCTTGAAGAAAAAAAATATTCTTTCACAAGAAATAGACAGTTCAGATGAGTCTGAGGGTGAATAGGTTGAGGAGTTTGAAAATTGTAATGATCATGGACAAAATGCAATGGTGTCTATTTTCGGTAGTGCTCAAGAAAAGGAAGAAACCGACGCTGATGAAGAATAACATGAAATTGAAGGAAGAGTTGACATGGTGTATGAATTAGAAGTATCTTTTGAAGAGATAGATATTTGGAGAGAAAAAACAATGACAACCCACAAGGTGGTACATTATTCCAAACTCTACATGCAACAGCAGGAAGAAGAGATGTTTGAGCTAGTAAATTAAATAGAAAAACTTATGTCTTTGAGGCCCGAGAGGACGGAAAAGGTTGATGAGCATAAGCTCAAGATTTAATAACAGAAAAGGGAGATTAATGGCATGAATGTAAAATTGAAAGATCACGTCAAGCGTATCGAAGAGATTGAAGATGAAGTTATCGGTCTGCGGAGAAAAGTCAAAGACTAGGAAAAACATTTGATTCCTAACATATTCTTGGGAAAGAAGGTTATTGTGAAGAATAAAAAGATGAAAGAGGAGCCTATTAGTTCAGTAGGGAAAAAGTAGCAATTGAGCTCAGATGTTAAGGCAGATTCAAGGCATAATCAGAAAAACAAATCTGTGACAATTGAAGTCAGACCGCAAGCACCAGTCCCAAGATTAAAGTTTGATTTGGGCACAAATCAAAATAATAATATTCAAATATTCCAAGGGAAACTCGTAATGTTAAAGTACCATGAAGGAATGAACCAGATATTAGGTGTTATTATTGTGGGAAGATGGGACATTCACAGTATTTGTGTTCCATAGCCAAAATATATCAAAGGGAACAAGAACAAAGGTGGTCGTCAAATAGAGAATGGTTTTTCAGAAAATATTTCGAAGGACACTTTTTTTTGGTGCAGAGTATTTGGGCACATGGCTAGATATTGCACATCATTCATTCAAAGGAATGTTCCAGAGAAAAACTCGAGCAGTCGTAATCCGAATGTTAGGGAATCTTCAAGTGAAATGAAAACAAAAAAATTCGATTTGCATCTCTACAGGAAGAATCTGGTCTATAATACTCTGAGAAAGAACAAAAGTCTAAATCTATGCAGAGTGAGAAGACAAAAGTATGGAACAAGAAAGAAAAAAAATGAGAAGGCTATAGTGGACGAAATTTCCCTTAAGGCATCAGATTGCTCTAGTGTATAGATCCTTGATAGTGGTTGCACATCTCACATGACATGTAATAAAGATCATGTTACAGGCATAAATTATGACAAAGAAAGAGTTGTCAATTTTGGAAATGATGAAGTCCTGAAGATTGTTGGCTCAGGAAAATCCATGTTTGGGGGAAAAGAAATGAGATGTGATTATGTCTTGGTATTAGATGGTCTTAGTCATAACTTTCTTAGTGTTAGTCAATGATATGACTTTGGGCAATCTATCTGATTTACCAAGAAGATGTGTGTTGTGAAAGCAAAAGATGTAGCAGTTGTTCTACAAGGAAAAATGACAAAGGAAAATATTTACCTTGTATGTGGGAAAGAATATATGTGCCTTTTATCCAGAGAGGAAGAAAACCAGCTGTGGCATAAGCTACTTGGCCACCTATTCCCACCATCCAGGGAAGATCTGGTAAAATGTGATGCTGGTATAGAACATCCCAATCTATCACGTTATCATACTCATACATGTGATGCTTGTCAACAAGGTAAGATCATCAGAAAGACATATAGGCCAAAGGAACAGAAATCAACCAGAGTGATTGAATTGGTGCATGCTGATGTATGTGGACCTATCTTACCACAAGCCATAAATGGGAAAAGGTACTATGTCCTTTTAATTGATGATTATAGCAGAATGACTTGGGTATTTGTCATTACCCATAAGATAGAAGTGTTCAGTTGTATCAAGAAGTATATGAGGGAATCAGAAAGGATACTTGGGAAGAAAATTTTGAAGTTTCATTCAGATAACGTTACAGAATTCACAAACATTCAAGTGGAAGACTATCTCGAGAAACACGGGATAAGGCATCAAGTTTCATCAGTGGAAACTCCCCAATATAATGGAATTGTTTAAAAGAGAAATCGGATCATAAAAAACATGGCCATAATAATTCTTATTGAAAAGGACCTACCAGAGAAATTTTGGAAGGAAGCAGTTTTGACATCGTTCTATATTTTGAATAGGTACTTGTTGTGTCTGAAGAAAGGGAAGACTCCGTATGAAATTTGGTAGAGAAAGAAGACAACATTCAAATACTTTCGAATCTTTGGATGTAAGTGTATCATTATCAACAATGAAAATCACTAGAAGTCTGAGTCACAAGGAGATGAGGGAATATTCCTTGGCTACATGGGAAAAATCAATGCATATATATTCTTCAACAAAAGTCAGGGAAAAATTGGTGAGATCAATGATGTCACTATAGTTGGAAATGAACAGAATACCCAACAACCTAGTGGCCAGTTATTGGATGAAAGTGATGAGGAGGTAAGAAACACAGGTGGAGTAGAGGTGGTATAAGCTGACTCAGAAGAAGATACTGATGATGAGAAAGAGGAAATAGAGTCTATGTCTTCATGGAAGCCAAATAGTCGAGCATAAATTAATAAGAATAATATCATTGGTGATCAGACAGCTTCAGTTCAGACAAGAAGAATGAATTCACTGCAGTAGACATCTTTCCTATCTCGGGTAGAGCCAAAATGTTTTGCTGATGCAGCTAAAGATGAAAATTGGGTTCAGTCTATGAATGAAGAGCTTTATCAGATTGAGATGAACCAGACGTGGGAGATTTTTTTGAGACCAGCAGATAAGAATGTTATTGGGACTAAATGGGTCTATCACAACAAGATGAATGAATATGCTGTAGTGGTTTGAAACAAATAATGACTTCTGTGAAAAGGGTACTCCCAGATAGAGGGAATTGATGTTGATGAGATATTTTCACTGGTTGCAGGGCTGGAGAAAATCAGATTATTTTTAGCCATAGCAGTGCAAAAAAAGATCAAAGTGTTCCATATGGATGTCAAATCTGCATTTTTGAATGGTGTTCTGGAAGAGGAAGCATATATTGAGCAGCCAGATGGTTTTCTCATCCATGAGTATGAGAACAAGGTTTATATACTGAAGAATGCATTTTATGGGTTGAAACATGCACCAAGGGCATGGTACTAAAGGCTTGATCAGTACTTCAAGAAGCTTGGCTTCCAGCATGGAGGAGTTGATTACAATATCTATTTCAGCAAAGAAAGTAATCAAAGGATGATGGTATTGGTGTATGTCGATGAAATAATTTTTGGTGGATCAGATGAAGCTCAGTGCAGACAGTTTTCCGAATTCCTAAAAAATGAGTTTTAAATTTAAATTATTGGAGAGCTAACGTTTTTCCTTGGTCGACAGGTAACACAAGGAAGGAATGGAACATTAATTTCTCAATGTAAATATTCCAAGGAGGTTCTGAGAATATCTGGAATGGATAATTCCTTGGAAATAAAGACTCCAGTTGCTACCTGGATGAAATTATCAAAAGATGAGAATGGAAAGAAAGTTAATATCACAGAATACAGGAAAATTGTTGGATGTTTTCTGTACTTGACCGCAACAAGGCCTGATATTGTTTTCTCCACATGCCAAGAAGCGAGATATCAGGGTAATCCGAAGGAATGCCACATGCTTGCAGTGAAAATAATAATTAGGTATATCTAAGGCACCATGGATTTTGGTATGATGTATAATGACAAATCTCAGTTAGTGTTATTGGGTTACACAGATGCATATTGGGCTGGATCAGCATATGACAGAAAATCAGCATCAGGAGGTGCATTCTATCTTGGTGGATTGTGTATTTATTGGATAATAAAGAAGCAATATTGCATTTCATTGAGCATAGGGGAGGCTGAGTATATTGTGTCCACTCAAACATGCACACAATTATTGTGGATGAAGTTGCATCTTGAAGATATGTGAGCTGATGTGAAGTCTCCGATCGGAATCCAGTGTGATAACTCAAGTGTTATAAATCTTGTAAAAAATACAATCCATCACTCAAGGAAAAAGCACATTGAGATAAATTATAATTTTATCATGGAGAAAGTTGATCAAGGAATCAAGAAGTTGGAGTATGTGCCTACAGAGCTACAGGTTGCAGACCTTCTGACAAAGGCCATACAAAAGGAATATTTTGAGAGACATCGACTGGTTCGAGGAGTTCAGTCGACTCCCCACACTTAAAAGAGTGTGTATGTACACACCACCCCCTCTCCCTGAAATATGATGTTTTTTTACCTAATGTGCTGATATGTGTTTTCTACCCTGTTACAGACTGCAAAGGAGTGACCTTTTGGTTCATTGATAAAGGGGGATAAAATAGTAATTGTTCAAAGGGGAGACGGTGTGGCTATTTGAGAAATCATGATAGATACGGGGAGAAGCTGACAGGTGGAGCAGCCAGATAGGGAGAGTTGAAGTTGGTTCAATGTGCTTAGACAGAGCTTAGCATGGACAACAGAGGCAATGGTACTGAAGAGGATGTGCAGCTGACAAGAGTGCAATGTGATAGGGGGAGCATTTTAAATCTGATGATGCTAGAAGTTATCGATCAAATAATAGATATCACGGCAACTGAGGATCATGATAAAAGAATAAGAGTGGTTTCTGAATGTGGTAAGGATATTTCCAAAAATTGGTATCACTTTGGAAAAAATTGGTATTAGTTTAGTGTCAACAGTGGGTGTCAGAGTTGAAGTGATTCATTGATGAAATTTTTATTTACTCGTGTTTCTCACGACGACAATTTCTCATGTGGGCTTAGAGTATGTGATTAGTAAATCCTTGATCACTATAAGAATCTCAAAAGGTGAATGGTGGATGAAGAATTAACGATGTATCTTTTTAGAGAAGAGTTTGCAATAAACCCAAATGGAGAGATTGTTGGGGAAAAAACCTCAAGGTATCATTGAAATTTTTTTGGAGGTTGTTGTGTTTGTTGACAAAGTGGACATCTCTGTGGTGATTGTTGACAAATCAAAACAATGACATTAAAATTTTTTGACAAAGGGGATTTCATGGTGGAATTTCGAGTTCACGAGTTGTGGTCAACAATCCATGTTTGATTCAAGAACATAGACAAGGGAATGGATGATCAGTAGGCGGTACAAAAAGAATAGATACAAGGCTGCGCCATTTTATAGTGTTTGCCAAATTTTTGGGACTGAAAATTGACAAATGAAGAAAAGTGGTTTCTTGCAAAGGGACGTGTGCGTCGTTTACTTGAAGGTAAAGAAACTTGCGCACCCAATGTTATTCAACATGAGAAGGTCAAAATATGGAAAGGGAAAGAAGTTCGCGCAGGTATTTTATAGGATGTGAAAGTGACTTGTGCGCAGAGGAAGGACTTGTGTATCGATTCCTTGAAGGGTTGGAGACATGCGCGCCATTTGTCCTTCATGATAAGATCATGAAAATATGGAAAAGGGAGAAGGGGCACCCATGTTTTTAAGTTGGTCGCGCAAGTGCCATGGGGGACAGAGGACTTCCGCACTGAAACATGACCGCTGAGGGGAGACATTTACACCATCATGCAGGTTGTTCAAATGCCTGTAAATACAGGTCGAACCCTCCTCATTTTCAATGGAGTTCAACACTTTGAAAAATTAGAGCTCTCGTCGCGCAGGTGTGGTGGTCGCGCAAGTGGTGTGTAGTTGAGCAGGTGGACTTGCGCGCCAGTGTTGGATGTTGTACGCCAAGTGTTAGTTGCATGCCTAAGGTGGTTTGGGAGATGAAAGAAGTGAGTTGCGTGGGATTGGAGTTGCATAAGATTGTGTCACGCATGTGTTTGAATTGACTTGCACGTCGGTTTTGACTTGTGTGCCGATACATGCGCACCATATTAGACTTGTGTGCCAAGTATGGTTGATTCCTCAGTAGTGTTTTTGGGAAACGTGGAAGCTGGAAGTTTTCCTGATACCTTCGGTGCAACGAGAGATTCATCTATGGGTGAAATTTGGACTTCAAAAGAGCATCTACATATAGAGGAAGATGCATTCCTTCATGAAAATGAAGATACCTACAGGTCTATAAACTGTGAGTGGATCCTTTTCGGGGAAGTGAGCAAAAGAAGATGAAGAAGGTGATCCTCTCCACCAGCAGTGATCCAGAGAGACAAAAACAGGGAGTGACCCTTTGGAAAACAGTGAGATGACCCCAAACCGTGTAAATACAGTAAGCCTGTGACAGAGTGACTGTGCTCGAACCTTGTAATCCACAACTAGTGATGTTTCGTGGAATTTGGTATGACCGAAAACCTTTCAGTGTTTGCTCCTTGGACCAAACCCTTAGCGGTGAACCAAGTAAAAATTGATGTGTCATGATCTTTCTTTACTTTCTGATTATATCGTGCAATAGGAAAGAGAGAGAAGTGTGTTTTTCTTAAAAGCTAAACAAGATCAGAACGGGATTTAATTTTAAATTACTCATACCCTGATTCACCCCCCCCCCCTCTCAGGGTTTTTAGCCGTGTGGACCTAACAATTGGTATCAGAGGAAGAGGTTGATATTTTTTCTTCAATCAATATAAGTCACTAATCATAAAGGGATTCCAATATATTACGGATGAAATTTTCAGATATGGAAGAATCGAATGCAACACTATTTCTGATCATTGGGAAAGGATGTGTTTTTTGCATCTCTGCATGGTATCACAGCTGGTATTAATAGTGGTGCATTATCAGAAGCTGAGCATAGAGAGTTGGATGTTGATGCCAAAGCAATCAATGCCCTAGGGGGAACCCTTTCCAATCCCATATATACAAAGGTGATGTCATGAAAAACGTCAAATGCCATGTGGGAAAAGATATTGAATATAAATGAAAGAGATAAAAAGGTCAGAGAGGAAAAGCTGCAAGTGCTGTGGAATAAGTATGAAGATCTGAAGATGAACCTAAATGAGTCTATTGATGCATTCTTTGACAGGGTAAATATTGTTGTGGAACATATCTGAGGACTTGGTGAAGTCATTGAAGACATAAAGATCGTAAAGCGCATCTTGAGGAAGCTTCCACCTCGGTTCAATCCAAAAGTTTTAGTACTAGAAGATAATGATCCCAAAGAGCTGACACTGGATAATTTGCACTGTACCTTGGTTGCATATGAAATGAGGAACGATAATAACAAGGCTGTGGAAAAGGGTAAATCCAAAGATATGGAATTTAAGGCCATGAAAAAATTCACCATTGAAGACTCTAAGGAAGAAGAAGAGACAAATGAGGTTATGTCATTCCCTTCCTAAAATCTTCAAATAGAAAAAAGAATGTTCAATGGGAAACTTCCACTTTCTTTCTTTAGATGTGGAAAATTTGGTCATCTTGCCGCAAGATGCCCCAAAAGTTTTCAAGAATAAAATGATGAAGATGAAGTTGAAAATCCCAAGAATAAATCATCAGCCTATGTGAAAGGGAAGAAGCAATTCATGAGAAATTTCTTCAAGAAGAATAATCTTCCTTCACAAGAAATAGACAGTTCAGATGAGTCTGAGGGTGAAGAGGTTGAGGAGTTTAAAAATTTTAAATATCATGGACAAAATGAAATAGTGTCTATTGTCGGTAGTTCTCATGAAAAGGAAGAAACTGACGCTGATGAAGGAGAAGAATAATTTGAAGGGAGGGTTGACATAGAAGCTGAATTAGAAGAATCTCTTGAAGATATATATATTTGGAGAGAAAAAACCAAAAATCCAACAAGGTGGTACGTGATGCCAAAGCCTACATGCAACAGCAGGAAGAAGAGAAGTCTGAGCTATTAAAATATATTGAAAACCTTAAGTCATCAAGTCCAGAGAGCATAGAAAAGGTTGATGAGAATAAGCTCAAGATTGACGAATAGAAAAGGGAGATCGATGGATTGAATGAAAAATTTTATAGATCACATCAACCGTATCGAAGATCGTGAAGAGGAATTTGTCAGTCTGCGGAGAAAAGTCAAAGACCAGGAAAAACAATTGATTCCTAACACATTTTTGGGAAAGCAGGTTATTGTGAAGACTAAAAAGATAAAAAAGGATCCTAGTATTTTAGTAGGGAAAAGAAGCAATTGAGATCAGTCATTAAGGTTGTTTTGGGGATTAATCAGAAATAAAAATCTGTGACAATTGAAGTCATACCGCAAGAACCAGTCCCAAGATTGAAGGTTGATTTAGGCACAATGAAGAATCATAATATTCAAATATTCGAAGGGTAAACTTGTAGGGATGAAGTACCAAGAAGGAATGAACCATATATCAGGTGTTATTGTTGCGGGAAGATGGGACATTCACAGTATGTGTGTTCCATAGTCAAAAGATATCAAAGGGAACAAGAAAAAAGGTTATAGTCAAATACAGAATGCTTCTCCAGAACATATTTTGAAGGACACTATTTTTGGTGTGGAGGATTTGGGCACATGGCTATATTTTTCACAACATTCATACAATGGAATGTTCCAGAGAAAAACTTGATCAGTCGTAAGTAGCATGTTAGGGAATCATCAAGTGATCTGAAAATAAAAAATCGATTTGTAGCTCTACCGGAAGACGTTGGTCCATCATACTCTGGGAAAGAACAGAAGTCTCAATCCATTCCGAGTGTGAAGACAAAATTATGGACTAAGAAAGAAAAAAATAAGAAGGCTATGGTTGCAGAAATTTACCTTAAGGCATTAGATTTATCTGGTGTATTGATCCTTGATATTGGTTGCAAATCTCACATGAAAAGTAATAAGGATTTTATTACTGGAATAAAATATGACAAAGAAGGTGTTTTCAAGTTTGGAAATGATGAAGTCCTAAATATTGTCGGCTCAGGAAAATCTATGTTTGGGGGCAAAGAAATGAGACGTACTGATATCTTGGTAGTAGATGGTCTTAGTCATAACATTCTCAATGTTAGTCAACTATGTGACTCTGGGCACTCTATCCGATTTACCAAGAATATTTGTGTTGTGAAAGAAAATTATGGAGTAGTTGTTCTACAAGGAAAAAGGACGAAGGGAAATATTTTCCTTGTAAGTGGGCAAGAAGATATGTGCCTTTTATCCAGAGATAATGAAACCCTGCTATGGCATAAGCAACATGGTCACCTATGCCAACCATCCATGGAAGATCTGGTAAAATGGCATGCTGCTTGAGATCTTCCCAATCTATCACGTGATCGTACACATACATGTGATGCTTGTCACCAAGGGAGGATCATCAGAAAGACATATAGGCTAAAGGAATAGAAATCAACCACAGTGCTTGAATTGTTGCATGATGATGTATGTGAACCTATCTTACCAGGAGCCATAAATGGGCAAAGTTACTATGTCCTTTTCATTGATTATTATAGCAGAATGTCTTGGGTATTTTTCATTACACATAACAAGGAAGTGTTCAGTTGTATAAAGCAGTATATAAGAGAATCAAAAATGATGCTTGTGCAGAAAATTTAGAAGTTCCCTTCAGATAACGGTAGAGATTTCATAAACAGTCAAGTGAAAGACTATCTCGAGAAACATGGGATAAGGAATCATGTTTCATCAGGAAGAACTCCCCAATATAATAGATTTGTTGAAAGGAGAAATCGGATCATCAACAACATGGATAGAAAAATTCTTCTTGAAAAGGACCCACCAGAGAAATTTTGGAAGTAGTTTTGACATCGGTATATATTTCAAATAGGTCCTTGTTGTGTCTGAAGCAAAGGAATAATCTGTATGAAATGTGGTACGGAAAGACACCAAAACTGAAATAATTTCTAATATTTGGAAGTAAGTGTATCATTCTAAAAAAATATAATCCCAGGAAGTTTGAGTCATGAGGAGATGAGGGAATATTCCATGGCTACTCAGGAAAAAGAAAAGCATATAAATACTTTAACAAAAGGCTGGGAAAATTTGTTGAGAGAAATGATGTCACCATAGTTGAAAATGAACAGAATACTCAATAACCTAATGATCAGTCTATGGATGAATGTGATGAGGAGGTAAGAAACATAGGGGGAGTAGAAGTGGCAGAAGATGACTCAGAAGAAGATATTAATGATGAGAAAGAGGAAACAAGTTCTGTGTCTTCAGGGAAGCCAAATAGTCAAGCTGAAATTAATAAGAAGAATATCATTGGTGATCAGATAGCTCCAAATCAGTCAAGAGGAAAGAAGTCACTATAGAAGACATCTTTCCTATCACAGGTAGAGCCGAAATGATTTGCTGATGCAGCTAATGATGAAAACTGGGTTCAGGATATGAATGAAGAGCATGATCAGATTAAGAAGAACCAGACATGGGAGATTGTTTCGAGACTAGTAGATAAGAATTTCATTGGGACTAAATGGGTCTATAGTATCAAGATGAATGAATATTGTGCAGTGTTTTGAAACAAAGAACGACTAGTGTGCAAAGGGTACTCCTAGATAGAGGGAGTTGAAGTTTATGAGACATTTGCACCTGTTTCAAGGATAAAGACAATCCGATTATTTTTAGCCATAATAGTGACAAATAATAGTTCAAAGTGTTCTAGATGGATTTTAAATCTGCATTCTTGAATGGGGTTCTGGAGGAGGAAGTGTATATTGAGGAGCCAGATGGTTTTTTTATTCATGAGGATGAGAACATGTTTTGTAGACTGAAGAAGGCATTGTATGGGATGAAACAAGCACAAAGGGCATGGTACTCAAGGCTTGATCAGTACTTGAAGAAGCATGGCTTTCAGCGTGTATGAGTTTATTACAATCTCTATTTAAGCAATGATAGTAGTCAAAGTATGATGGTGATGGTTTATGTCAATGACAAAATTTTTGGGAAATCAGATGAAGCTTACTGCAGTCATTTTTCCGAATTCATGAAAAATGAGTTTGAAATGTCAATGATTGGAGAGGTAACGGTTTTCCTTGGTCTACCGGTGAAACAATGAAGGAATGGAACATTCATTTATCAATCTAAATATTCCAAGGAGGTTATGAGAAGGTTTTTAATGGATAATTCCAAGTAAATGAAGACTCTGGTTTCTACCCAGATGAAATTATGAAAATATGAGAATAGAAAGGCAGTTAATATCACAGAATATAGGAAAATTATTGGAAGTTTGCTGTACATGATCGCTACAAGGCCTAATATTGTTTTTGCCACATTCCAAGCAGCGAGATATCAGACTAATCCCAAGGAAATCCACATGATTCCAGTGAAAAGAATACTTCGTTATATCAAAGGCACCGTGGATTTTTGTCTAATGTATAATGACAAATATCAGTCAGTGTTATTGGCTTACATAGATGCAGATTGGGCTGGATCAGCAGATGACATAAAATCAACGTTAGGAGGTGCATTCTATCTTGGTGGATTGTGTATTTCTTGGCTAAGCATGAAGCATGATTTATTTTCATTGAGAACAGTGAAGGCCGAGTATATTGCAGCCACTCAAGCATGCACACAATTATTTTGGATAAAGAAATAGCTTGAAGATATGGGAGTTGAAGTGAAGTCTCTGATCAGAATCCATTGTAATAACTCAAGTTCTATAAATCTCATAAAAAATCTCGTCCATCACTCAAGGGAAAGGAACATTGAGATAAAGAATCATTTTATCAAGGATAAAGCTGAGCAATAAATCATGAAGTTGGAGTATGTGCCTACAGAGCTACAGGTTGCAGACATTCTGACAAAGGCCTTACCAGAGGAAACATTTGTCAGACATCGACTGGCTCTGGGAGTTCAGTCGACTCCCCACACTTAAAAGAGTGTGGATGTGAATCCCACCCTCTCTCCCCGAGGTATGATTTGTTTTTCACTAATGTGCTGATATGTGTTCTCTACTCTGTTACAGACTACAAAGGAGTGCCCTTTTTGTTCGTTGAAAAAGGGGGAGAAAATAGTAATTTTTCAAGGGGGAGACAGTGTGGCTATTTGAGAAATCATGATCGATATGGGGAGAAGCTAACAGGTGGAGCAGCTAGATAGGGGGAGTTGAAGTTGGTTCAAATTGCTTATCCAGATCTTAGCTTGGACAACAGAGGCAATAGTGCTGAAGAGGATTTGCAGCTGACAAGAGTGAAATGTGATAGGGGGAGAATTTTAAATCCAACGATGCTAGAAGTGATTGATCAAAGAATAGATATCATGACAGCTGAGGATCGTGATAAAAGAATAAGAGTGGTTTTGGAATGTGGTAAGGATATTTCAAAAAATTCGTATCAGTTTGGTAAAAATTGGAATCATTTTAGTGTCAAAAGTGGGTGTTAGAGTAGAAGTGATTGATTGATGAAGTCTTCATTTACTCTTGTTTCTCACACCGAGCATTGCTCATGTGGTCTTAGAGTATGTGTTGAGTAAATCATTGATTGCTATCAGAATCGCAGAAGGAGAATGGTTGATGAAGAATTAACAATGTTTATTTTTAGAGAAGAGTTGTCAACAAACCCAAAGGGGAAGATTGTTTGGAAAAAATCCCTCAAGGTATCATTGAAGCATTTTTTAAGGTGATTGTGATTGTTGACAAAGTGGATATCTGTGTGGAGATTGTCGACAAAGCAAAACAATGAAAAACAAATTTGTTGACAAAGTTGGTTTCATGGTGGAATGTCAAGTTCAAGAGCTATGTTCAATGATCTATATTTGATTAAATAACTCCAACAAGGGAATGGATGATCTAGAGGTGGTACAAAAGGAACATATACAAGGTGGTTCCATTTTTTAGTGTTTTCCAAATTTTTGGTCATGAAAATCGACAAATGAACAAAAGAGATTTTTGGCAAAGGGACATGTGTGTCGTGTACTTGAAGGTTACGAAACATGCAAACCTAATGTTTTTCAAGATCATTTGGTAAAAATATGGCAATGGAAAGAGGATCGCACAGGTATTGGGTAGGTCATGCAAGTGACTTGCGTACTGAGGAAGGATTTGTGCGCCGATGCCTAGAAGGGTTGGAAACATGCACTCTATTTGTCCTTCGTGATCAGATCATCAAAATATTGCAAAGTAATAAGGGGAGCACATGGTTTTAAGTTGGTCGCACAAGTGTCCAGGGGGATAGAGGACTTGTGTGCCGAAACTTGCGCGCCGAGGGGAGACTTGCGCACCGTCGCGTAGGTTGTTCAAACACCTGTAAATTCAGGTTGAACCCTCCCCGTTTTCAATGGAGTTCAAAACATAGAAAAATTATAACTCACATCAGTTGGTGTGGTGGTCGCGCAAGTGGTGTGTGGTCGTGTAGGTGGACGTGCGCGCCCGTGTTGGATGTTTTGCTCCAAGTGTTGGTTGTGTTCCTGAGGTGGTTTGGGCGAGGAAGGAAGGGAGTTGCACAGGTTTGGAGTTGCAGAAGATTGCATCACACATGTGTTTAAAGATAATTGCGTGCTATTTGTGACATGCGTGTTGATATTTGCGCACGTGATTAGACTTTCATGACATGTAATTTTGATTCCCTGACAGTGTTTTTGGGATGTGTGGAAGCTGGAAGTTTTCCCGATACCTTCGGTGCAAGAAAGATTCATTTACGGGTGAAAGTTGGACTTCAACAGAGCATCTACATAGAGAGGAAGATGAATTCCTTCATGAAAATGATGAGACCTACATGTCTACAAACTGTGAGTGGATTCTTTCATGAGCAGTGAGAAAAGGAAGAGGAAGAAGGTGATCCTCTCCACTAGGAGTGAGCGAGAGAGAGTGAAACAGGGAGTGACCCTTGGGAAATCAGTGAGTTGACCCTAAACCTTGTAAAGGCTGTGAGGCTGGGACAGAGTGACTATGCCCAGACATTGTAATCCATAGCTAGTGATGTTTAGTGGAATTTGGTACGACCGAAAACCTCTCGGCGTATTCTCCTTGGACGTAGCCCTTAGCGGTTAACCATGTAAATTTTTTTGAGAAATTTTCTTGCATTACATTTTGATTATATCGTGCAACAAGAAAGAGAGAGAAGAGTATTTTTATTAATATAAAAACAAGATCTGAACATGATTTAATTTTAAATTAGTCATACCCTGATTCACCCCCCCCCCCCTCAGGGTATTCAGCCTTGTGGACATAACACAAACACCCATATTCAAGTGAGGGTGTTTTTTTCAACATCCTAGTGATAAAGAAATATGGATGGATACCTTCTATTTCCCTCCCTCTCTCTCTCAATTCGTGTAGATTAGATATTCAAAATATCTAATGGTCGGAGGACTATTAGTACACTAGGTGATGGACCACGTCTTTTTGATAGGTATGTGATATGACCATTTTATTTGGTGTCTTATAGTGGTGGTCATGCAAGGTAGAAGTGGGGAATGAGAGTAATGTCCTTCATTTTAATGATACCCTACTACACTAGTTATAGAAAGGGTTGTGATGTTTTGGATTGTGTTCCATTGGGTGAGATGAGATGTGACTATGTTGTGGGGTGGGGACTAAGGTGTCTATTGGGATGATGTTATATGACTGTGTTGTGGGGCAGTGGTATATGTTATTCAAAAGGGATGGGAGCACTGGTACATACGACATTGGGGTGTGGGAGAATAAAATCAATGTGTAAGTGGTGTTGGGTACACTTTATCAATGTGATTCATATTATGTTATCATATGTGGCTTGCGTTATTTGGTGAGTGTTCCATTGTGAGGTTAGGATAGATTAGTTTAACTGTTTAGGTGCAGCTACTTTTTCCATTTTAATATAACTTAATTAGTGTTCTTATTTCACATGTTCATGAGTGAATTTGGTTTTACAAAAAAATCATAACTATATTCTAAACCAACATATATGAATTGTTTTTAGGTTTCTAGAAGGATTACATGATTGTGATGGAAATTACAAGCTCAGACCTCAAGATAGTTTATGCATCACTACTTTAGATTTTCTTTTGGTTGTTTACTTTGGAGACTCTTATCTATATCATTTTTATTTATAAATTCATTGTGGGATGGTTTTGGTTTCCGTTAATATTATTTCATGTGGTTTTTTAGTTTATTCATTTTATATCCCAATCTTTTACTATTATAGAGGGTAAAGACTCTCATTTCATGATATTTCTATACCCTTGATGCTAATCTCCAAGCTGAGGCCTATTGAAGGTAGGACATCATGTTCATTATCTCCCTCCTGTAATTATGGTATCTTTGGTGGGAATGGTTCATTACATGGTAGAATGAGAGGAATTTTTTAGAGATAGAATAGAGTTCAGAGTTAGGCATCATGAGGATTGGGTGGGTTGTTATAGAAATAGTTTCAGTTAACATTGGTGTGCGACATAGGCCTAGGATACATGATAGAACATTGGATTTTATGTTCTCCTGTGATCTAGTGAATGGTATTTTATGGTATTAAATGACCTATTAGGGTGGACCTATTTGTAAGGTAGTGACCCAAGAGAGTTACATCCATTCTGATTAATTGTTTTATTGTTTTAATTGGTTTGTTTTGGATATAATAAAATTTAAATAATTATAAAAAAATCACAAAAAAAATTCCATACTACCATGATTAAGAAATCATTTTTTCCATTTTCATCTATGACCCCAGGTCATCGTCTACATGTGGTTTAGGAAGTATATGTTTTGATGGTTGATCCAATTTCTCAGTGGATGGTTCATCTAGTTGACGAGGACGATTGGTGGATGATGATGTTGTGTCCTATTTAGTATTAGGCACTATGGAAGTATGTGGGAGGTGATTTGGATATTGGGATAGAGATATCGATATAGGATATCTAGTTCCATTTCAGTTTGATTCGGTCCATGGTAGGGTATTGGGTTACTTTAGTAGTCAGTTAGATAATGGGATCTAGGAATAAGTGATGGATTCTACATCTAGGTGATCATGAGGAAGATATTTCCTGGGTCGATTTTTATAATGATTTTCATTAATAGTTTCTTTCCTCAACCATCAAGGCGGTGAAAAGGCAAGATTATCATTCTCTTTAATAGGGGATTATATCAATGCGTGAGCTGTGAATCTTGATTAATGACCTATTTTTTCCCTAGACGTTATTCTAGATGAGTGTCCTATGAGACAACTTGAGGATGAACTCTATCATTCTATCGTGTTTGTTGTTACTCCATTCATATTTTAATCATATCTGGAGTTTCAGAAGAAGGTGGAGGAGATCAAGAGGATGAACATTCAATGAGGTTCTTCATGAGAGGGTAACCTGTACGGTTTCATCAAGATAAGAGTTTTCAGTGTATGGTCTCTGGTACTAGGGCCTTTGAGGTTTCAACCAGGGGGAGTTGAACAAAGATGCTTCCCTTCATCCCTACGGGGCTTGTGGTTTATGTTCATTTTATAGAGACTTTGTGACAATCTGGTTATATTATGTGGTTAATGGCCATCCCTAGAACCACTTTCTAGTGGTTCTTTAAGATTAATTTGGTTAAGGTAGAAAAGTTTGTCACCATCCTCAGCGTCATTTTCTAATGATATCGTTTCATCCACATGGGTTGTAGGGTTATTCTCCACCTAAAGAAGATGGAGTAGGTAGATTTAGACAATAGTATTCTCCTCATTTTCATTGATATCTACCTATGTGTGTTCATGGTGGTGTATATCAGTAGAGAGTTAGGCGATTTAAGTGTGGTTAATTTCTCATGGTATAAGTAGTAGCACCCGATGGAAAATAGACCATTTGAGGTACGCTTAGTTTTTGTTCCACATTAATTTTTTCCATGATTGATTCTAGAGAATTTCACTCCATTATTTTACCATCTCTAGTCAGTTCTTGTGGTCTAGACATAGAGATTATTTATATTCCCCTATTTTTTATTACACTAGTCGAAGGCCAAAACAACTTGTTTCATATGATTCGGTGTGTAGACTGATGATGTTCCTAGATCAGTCATGTAAAGATCTTTTCTTGATTGAGATGCAATTTTATAATGGCATCATGGAAATAATTAGTTTTATACAATGTATGTTGTTATCAAATACTTCTAAGGGAAAGTATTTTCCTTCTTTATGGATGGATAACATGTAGTTTTCATTACTGAGAGGGGTTTTTAGGAGGGTAGTAGGCTGGTTGTAATGACCCGAAAATTTATGAATAAAATTCACTTTATTTTAATTAAATGTATTATGGATATATAAAACACATTCACTCATTTTTTATTATTATATTTAATTGGATCTAAATGATAGTTATTTATCCTTACTGTCGATAATATAGTCATTTAATAGTGATCATATGACTAGTATAAATATAGGGTTTAATCAAATCCTTTTGACCCAGATAAAGGAAGTGATGACCTCAATGAGTAGGATCATACCCTATGAATCCCATTTATTATATATTCTGAGGGAGGTATCATTTATGGAATTTTCCCTAGTCCAATCCCAAGATGATATCTAACCACTCAAAGATGAGTTAAACAGTTTACGAAAGAAGTTCAAGCTCAACGAGATCACATGCCAAACCATGTTCACCGAACGGCCGTAAGAAATACCTACCATCACACACCTTACTATTTCGGTATATGATGGTGTGATAAAGGGATATGTATCAAGAACATATCATTAAGAACATGTACATTATTATTTTTATAAAATAATGAATATTTTTTTATCCTATTATTGTAAATAAGTTTTAAAGAAAAAATAGTATTTTTTTGTTAATTAAGTAATCTATTTTTAGGAATTAATGATATTTTAAAATAAATAATATTTTAATATAATATTTTTATATAATTAAGTTTGTTAAATATAAATTATTGTATAATTTTTATGAAGTCAAATGTTATTTTATTAATGTTTGAAAACTATTTTTTTCAAAACCAGTAAATTTTCAATAAATTTCGGTTTCTATTTTAAATTTGAAAATAAACATATTTATAAAATTATTTATATAAAATGAAAATTATTTCTGTAATAAGTACCTCTAAATTATCCAATGGTTAATTTTCATAATTTTCTAAGATATTTTAATTTTTGGGTAAATATAAAATAGTGTATAAATATACGACGTATTTTATGACATCATAATAGCTCAATAATGATGTAATAAATATTATAAAAGGTATATTCGTCCAAATAGATGTTTTTCCTTTAAAATAATATAATTTTAGTTCTATTTGTTTTATTTTTTAAAGCCTTATTGAATCTTCCAAGACATATAATATATTATAAAACATTAAAATCATTTCCTTGAAAGTATGACTCACCTCCACATAAGAAAGGTCAATATTTTAATATCATCGACCCTTACCCTTATAAAATAATTTATACTTGACCCATTTTCTTGAAACCATGGGAAAAAACATACTATGGTTTGTGCTTTTGAATATTTTATTCTGTAGTGTCCAAAACCAAAATAATAAAGAAATCACTCTGATTTTCTATATAAACCCACCCAAGATGCCATTTATATTCCATAAAACTCAATTAATCATGACCACCCTCATCCCCTTACTTCATATAGTCCTCCAAATATTTCCACAATCACCCAATGAGCCTCCCCCAAGCCTTTGGATTCACACATCCAAGTAAGGGATCTTCCACAATTCTATTTTATCAAGCACTCCTTTTATGATATGTCTTTTAATTTCAATTTGAATATGTTGGGATATGTTCATATATAATCCCATAATTTTCCATTATATTTTAAATATTTATATATTACTTTATAGTCTCACTAATTCATCCTTGATCTTTATATACACCCATTACTATGCTGAAATTTCCTAAGAGATCCTCTCCTTCCTCTCTTCCTTTCAATTCAAGAAAATCGTTTGAAATTAGTTTTATTAATTTAAATTGGTTATATTTTAATCCTATTAAATTCAATTACCTAGTGTCCATTTGATTTTATTTTAATGTGGGATCAATTATTCCCCATATTTCGACCCTTACCTAATCCATTACTATACCTAAATTCCTTAAGGGATTTCTCTCTTCTCATTTCCATTCAAGAACATCTATTATATTATGCATATTATTTCCCTTTAATATGATGTGATATTATGTTCCATGATCCCCTTACTGTTTATTTCATGTATAAATGATTATAGGACCATTTTTATCTCATCTAACCATTTTATGAATTTCCACATGACGCTGTTATGCTACCGAAATTGTACAGTGCTTTTCTATGCCAAAATCACCATATAGTGAATACCATACTCATTCCTCTATCAAGGGTATTCATGTTTATGAACATATAATTATTTATTTGAAACATAAATTTAAGTATTCCACATTCCTTAATCATGGAATAAATGATGGTTTTGAATGAATCCATCTTACATGATCTATGTGGCACACTTAATCATGAGATTGAAATGATTATGAAGGGTGCACCCAAATAGTTCTCCAATGAACTGTGTAATGTTTACTATCATGAAACGTCAAGTTGGGATAGGGTTTTACCTGATTCCATTACGGTACATTTTTCCACCATGAAGTCTTTGTGGTTTATCTTTGAGTTATGTTTATGTTGTAGTTTTTATGTTATTTCCACATATTCGTGTAATGATTATCATGCTATATCATGCCTTTATATTCATGCTCCATTTTTCTTATTTATATGACTTCTCTAACATGTTTTTTTGTCCTCATTTTATGACATGTTTTATCACTTATTGGGATTTATATCTCACCCCTTTCTTATGTACGACCACAGGTTATCCCATGCAGTGTTAAGTACAAAGGAATGTTGTGGTCATGTAAAATAAGTTTTCAATAAAGATGTTGTATTTCATGTTTTAAGATATTATGTAATGATCATAATTTCCCAAGAAACTAATCCTCTAGATATTATGTGTTTTATTAAGTGATAATATATGTAACAAATCATTTTAAATATGAAATAAAGAGAATGTTTTTTTATAGTTGGTATCAAAGGATAGGTTTAGTTATTTTTTGGACTAGGATTAAAAAACACTGGTGAAATCCTTAGGGTTAAAACTAAGTATAAAAAAATAATCCATAAATTTTGGTGAGTATATAACAATTTTTTTATCAAGAAAATAAATCCTTGTATTGATACAGAAAAGTATAGGTGGCTCTGGAACATTTGTATCGAGGGGTAAAACCCAAAAACACCGCATTGAGCTAGACTCGAACGAGAACTAGTGCACGACAACGATCCTTGCTGCACTCTTAGTTCGATGCTCCTAAGGGATATTATTTAGTAAATTTATAATCTTATTATGAACTATTTTTAAGGGAACAACACAAAATTCCCATAAGAATATATATTAAGAAGTAGATCATGGATAATTTTGATCAAAGCCTATAATTTCATAAGTTAAGAAGATATATGTAATTTATAGGTTAACCATTTTATGTTATTAGATTACCCTTTATGTGTTTAATAGTTTAAAATTAATCTTTCAAATTATATATTGGAAAAATTAGAATAGAATGAAAAATTAAAAGGTAGTGTTATCATCCATATTTCTACACATTCTTTTAAATAACAATAGTTTAGTTGAACTATTCAAACATCACCGAAAAGAATGGAAGTAGAGATGTTGGGGAAGATGGAAATGGGGAAATTATTGTATCCCACGAATATAAATCCTCCCCTATCACCATTTTTTGAACGAACTTACTAGTGAACCTCATCATAATCACTCCGGTGGAATTTGATACAATTATTGGCATGGATTGGCTTTCCATATATTGAGCCAACATAAATTGCAACAATAGGGAAATCACTCTCTGTATGGTGAATCGACCCCCAATACTATAAATGTGAAATGAATATTATGAATATTCTTTAACACATTTATCTCAAGAATGGACATTACTATCCTATGAGCATGTGTATCTTTCTCAAATGATTGAGTCTAAGGGAAGATCCATTCTCAAAATACATTCTTATTGTGAGGTAATTTGCTAAAGTGTTTCCCAAGGAAAATTCTGGACTTCCTCCTAGAATGGATGTTGAATTATTGATTGATATTATACATGGAGAATTTTTAATATCCAAGACTCCATATATAATGGATGTTGTGTAGATTGAGAAGCTAAATAAACAACTACAGGATAATCTAGATAGAGTGTTTATATGCCCATGTGCTTTGACATGGGGTGATCTTGTCCAGTTTTTCAAGAAGGATGGGTCAATTCTCATTTTCATTGATTTTCATGAGCTCAACAAAATGATGATAAATAAAAGGTTTCATTTTCCATGAATTGATGAATTTTCTGATAAACTACGTGGAGCACAATACTTCATAAAGGTGGATCTGTGGTCAGGATATTGCCATGTTAGGGTGAAGAAGTAAGATATCCCCAATATTTCTTTTTGTATGAGGTACGTTCATTATGAGTTTATAGTAATTCCATTTGGACTCATTAATTCTCTAGTAATCATCATGGACTTGATTAATAGAGTCTTTAAAGATTACCTAGACCAATATTTGGTTGTATTTATAGACTGTATTCTAATATACTTTAACCCCAAGGAGGGGTATGGAGAGAATATGAGCACTGTGTTAGAGACCATACGGAATGATAAGCTCTATGAAAAGTATAGAAAGTATTAGTTCTTGTTGAAGTAAGTCTCATTCTTGGGGAATATCATCACAAGAAATGGAAAATATATGGATCCTTACAAAACAAAAGAAATTTACTGATGGATGACGATGAAATCTAGGATGGATATCTATAGCTTCCCGGGGTTAGCTAGATATTATCGCTGATTTTTGAGAAGTTTCATACAATTATAAAACCCAATTACCAAGCTAATATAGAATGGAGTCATGTGTGATTTGAATGATTAATGTGAAGAAAGCTTCATAAATTTGAAGAAGGGGTTTGTCACTGCCCTTGTACTCACACTACCCACTAGTGGGTAGCTTTTCTTAATCATCATTGATGATTCGAAGAAGGTAATGGGTTTTGTGTTGATGAAAAATGACAAATACATTGCCTATACCTCAACTACGTTGAAACTTTAGGAGAAAAACTATCCCAGGAATGATCTAGAGTTGGAAGTTGTGATCTTTGTGTTGAAAATCTGGTAGCATTATCTCTTTGGGGAGAAGTCTAAAATATATAATCATCATAAAAGTCTCCAATATATATTCACAAAAAAAAGATCTAAATATGTGCCAATGAATATGGTTAGTTCTCATCAATGGTTATGATTTCTCAATTCATTACCACCCTGGGAAATCAAACAATGTGGAGGATTCCTTATGTAGAAACGACCCAGAAATTCTATCATTGATGAGAATTCAAAAAGATCGAATCTTCTTAGATTTGATGAAAATGGTCATGAGAATCATAAAGAAGATAACATCATAAATCCTTTCACAAATTATTTCTGAACTATATCTTTTCTAAATGTTAAAGTATTCTTAAAAGGATGATGTGGGAATTCAAAAGAAAGTGGAAACGATCAGAAAAGGGAGATCCTTAGTGTTTAATGTTAATGAAGAAGGAATTGTGATATTTTCATCAAGACTATGTATTTAATCAAATATGGAGTTAAAGAATAAACTTTTGGATGATGCACATAGTTTTAATTTATCCATTCACCTAAGAAACATGAAGATGTATCGAGATCATCGAGAGCACTATTTGTGGGATGACATGAAGAAGGAGATTTCAAAATATACATCAATGTGTTTGGTGTGTTAGAAAGTGAAGGCTGAGAGGTATAAGTATAAGGGGATGATGAAGCCATTACCCATACCAAAATGTAAATGGGAAAACATCACCGTGGACATTATCATTGAACTTATAAAGACATCCAAAGGAAACAATGCTATCTTGATTATTATGGAACATCTTATAAAGACTGCACACTTCATTGCGATTTGAGAGTATTTTTAACTAGATCAACGGGCATGGATATACATCAAAGAAGTGGTGAGGGTGTATGGAGTACCATTATCAATTGTTTTTTGTCGAGATCCAAGATTCATATCTATGTTTTGGAAAAGTCTCCAGCATGGTCTAAACACAAATCTAATCTTCATTATGTCTTATCACCCTCAAACTGATGTCCAGTCTAATTACACTAATCAAATGCTTGAGGACATGTTGAGAGCTTTCTCAATGGACTCAAATGGAATATGGGACCAACATCTTCCATTTGTAGAGTTATCTTATAAAAACAGTTTCTACTCAAGCATTGAAATGACTACTTATGAATCCCTTTATGGGAAGAGGTGCAGAGCACCAACATGTTGGGATGAATTTGGGGGAAGAAAACTTCTAGGTCCTTAAATGGTTTAAGAAATGGTGGATATGGTTAAGACCATCCAGCAACACATCAATGCTACTCAATGTCAATAAAAGAGTTATGCTGAAAATAGACAATGTGACCTAGAGTTCAATTTTAGAGATATGGTATTCCTCTACGTATCTCCATGGAAGAGATTCATGAGATTAAAGAAGAATGGAAAGCTTAGTACAAGGTACATTGGCCCTTTTGAGATCCTTGATTGCATAAGAGAAGTGTCTTATCGAATAGAACTCCAACTGAATATGTCTCAAGTACACGATGTATTCCATGTATCCCTATTAAGAAAGTACAAACCAGAATTATCACATGTACTCAAACTATAGGTGGTACCATTGGAGAATGACCTTTATTATGAGGAGTTAAAAGTGAAGATCTTAGATCCCAGAGAAAAATTTATTCGAAATAAGACAATTCCCTACATTAACGTGTTGTGGTGAAACCGTAATTTTGAAGAAGAAATGTGGGAACCAGATGATGTGATGAAGCAGAGTTACACTCTTCCTTTTTAGTGTGGGAAAAGGAAATTTCTAGGAATAAATTTATTAATAGGGGAAGGTTGTAATGACCCGTGCATTTATGAATTTAATTCCATTTATTTTAATTATATTACTTTTGGATATAGAAAACACATGCACTGCTTTTGTTTTATTATATCCAATTGGATTTAAATGACCATACATATCCTTACCATTGATTATAATGTTGTTGAACCGTGATCACATGAATAGTATAAATATAGGGTTTTAACAAATCCCTTTGGCTTAGACAAAGGAAGTGGCAGCCTCAACCAGTAGAATCAGACCCTATGAATCCCATTTATTGGAGATTCCATGGGAGATATTATTTATGTTCTTTTCCCTAGACCATGCCTAATTTGAGATCTAACATCTTCATCATGAGTGAAACCATTTATGGGAGAAGTTCAGACTCATCAAAATCACATCCCAAACCATGTTCACCGAATGGCCCCAAGAAAGCCCCACCATCACACACATCACTCTTAGGCCGTATGATAGTCTGATAAATGGATATGTATCAATGCCATATAATTATGAATATGTACATTATTATTTTTAAAAAATAATTAATATATTTTAATCTGTTATTGTAAATAAATTTTAAAGAACAAATAGTATTTTTGGTCAATTAAGAAATATATTTTGAGTTATTAATGAGAATTTGAAATTATAAATATTTTAATAAAATATTATTATTAAATTAATTTTGTTAAATATAAATAATTATATAATTTTTATGATGAAAATGTAATTTTTATTAAGGCTTAAAAACTGTTTTTTTTCAAAACCAGTCATTTTTCAAAAATGTCTGTTTTTATTTTAAAAGTAAAAATACACATAATTAGAAAATTATTTAGATAAAATATATATTATTTTTGTAATTAGGACATCTAAATTATCCAATTGTTAATTTTTTATTATTTTCTAAGATATTTGATTTTCTGGGTAAAAATTAAATACCATATAAATATACATTGTGTTTTATGACATCATAATGGACTAATAATGATATAATAAATACTATAAATGGTATATTCATCCAAATAAATATTTTTCATTTAAAATAATTTAATTTTAGGATTATTTTTCTTTCAAATCCTTAGTGAATCCTTCAAGACTTATAACATATTTTAAGATTTTAAAATTATTTTATTGAAAGTATGACTCACCTCGTCATATTAAAGGGAAATATTTTAAAATCTTCATCCATTACCCTTATAAAATAATGTATACCACTCCCAATTTCTATAAACCATTGAAAAAACAATTTTATTATTTGTGGTTTTGAATATTTTATTGTGTAGTGTCTGAAACCAAAATAATAAAGAAATCCCCCTCCAATCCTATATAACCACACCAAAGTTCCGATTTCTCTTCAATCAATCTCCTTAAAGCTCGATGTAACTCTTAAAACTAATCCCTAGAGTCCTCCATATTAGATTTTTTGGCCTATAACTGACTAAATTGTACATTATTCATTAATAAATAGCTTATCAAATCTAGATTGATCTTCTCCATGACAATGCATGTGATAATGTCCAAAGGATAGTTATTGCATTAAAGGGTCATAGTGGATCCCTGCTATGATGAGAACCTGAAAGTGACATAACACTGTTCTGGAATATATTTAATATGGATGGATGATTTTATTTTAGGGACACAAATAATACAGGACATTACGGGTGAGGACTCATAAAACATTGTGGCGTCTTCTCATGGTTTGATCCCTTGACATTATCTAGGAGGAAATTATGAGAACGAGACCTACCAAATGGAAATCCACATTTCACAGTTTCATTTGATGTTCCTATCTGTGGATGTGTGTATTGGTCCCTAAAATTTATGATTATTATTTATGGGTATTAAAAAACGACCACATAGATGTATTGATAAAAATTATGACGACACACTGTTTGCGGTGAGGTAAGATGTGTTTAGTGATTTGTGAGTAATATTTAATTAATAGATAACGCAAGAATGGTTTTGTCTCTTATGTTCCATAATAGAAGTATATATCTCAGACCCTTTGATTGAATTAATATAGCCTAAATAAAGCCATATCCATGGTAAGTAATGGGAGAGTTCAGTTCTGAAAAGTCAAAGAAATAATAATTGAGCATATAGTATGATGAAACTAGAATGCCACCCAATTGATTCGAGATATCGAGAAAAGGAGATTACATTAGCCGGTAAGCGTTCTTAGGAGGGGACGCACCACTGTGGTGTTAACATCTTTTTCTATGGGTGCCTTGGTGTGTTTCTAGACACTAACCTTGGACTTTAGGCATACTCTTTCTAATTCCACTAAGAAAGAGGTCTAGAGGGTCACACACTATGTATGTCTATGTATCTTAGTTCAATATTGATTCAAAAAGTTAAATAAATATTATTCTTGAATTTGATTTAATAATTATTCAAGGATTCGTGATCGCATTTACTTTGACACTAGTTATTCGATAGAATATATTTTGGGTGAAAATATATATTTATTAGTGAGTAATGCAATGATATTTATTTGAGAAATAAGTAGCCATTCTTTAAGGTCTAATAAATGTTGTGGTGGAAATAATGAAAGTGGAAAAACAAAAATACACGTGTGTATATTAATATACATGTCATGTAATTTTTCTATTGATTTGTGAGAAATAATATTATTAATTTAATTAAATAATATTAGGTGTAATTTTCTAGGTGCATGTCAAGTAAAAATAATAGTCAACTATTATTATTAGACATCGGTTCGTACTATGAATTAAATGAAATTAATAAATGCTTTTGGGTTATTTTTTTTATTATTCTACGTAATTAGAATCCCAATTATATAATTCTCATTATCCTAGCCATTTTTGGTTGTTGTGAACAACAGATCTAGAGAAATATCTCAATATAAGAGAGTATTATTTTCTTCCAAAAATTTTCTCATGCTAATAGAGAGATCCTCCTCCACCATATCAAGGAGAGAGCTTTCCAAGCAGCTCTCAAGGCGATCGAAGGCGGAAATTGAAAGTGAAGGCTCTTTCGTGTTAGCACCCAGAGATCACTTCAGTAATGTCCAAAGATTCTTGGAGCATGTGTGGATCAATTCTAGAGTAATCATACACTTGGAATCTACAACACAACAACGGATCACATCATATCATGACAAGAAACATCAATAGAGAGAGATTTCCATCTAGGTAATTATTGTATTTTAATTAAATTAATTATAACCAACATAAAATGATCCTTTCTGTGGTTTTGGGACTCCCTTACTTTTCTTTCGTTCATTGTTCTATATTGAATATCTGGTGTTTTATTATCTTCACGGATCTCCGATTGATCATTATTAAGAAAACAATTAAAGTTGGGTACACCCGCCAATACACTTCCTCTATGCCCAAAACCTACAAGTGGTATCAGAATGGTCTTATTGTTGATTATAATTATTTATTTTTTTGTTAGTGATTTATGCATTCTATAATATAGTTCTATAAATTCATGTTAATCCTTATATAAATCTGAATCTCGAGATATATTCCTCCTATTTAATTTCTCATTCACCTTATAGAAAAAAAATTCTTTTAATTTTGATTAAAATAAAACATAGGATCTCATCTAGAGGTTCCAAAACTTCCTAGCCGTACAACACCAGAACACACGGCGTATAATCAGCAGTACACGCCGTGTAGTATAGGTTCCATGAACCAGGACAGTCCGCCAAACCAAGTCGTGTCATTGGATTCTATCTAACTCTTTATGACCTCATGTGATGACCAATAATATGTGGCACATGGTTTTCATATTTCACGCTATGTGGCCCACTGAACATAGTGTGTAGTCCCTTCGGGTTATGGTTTGACTGCATACCCGGTATACGGCTTGCCTGGCTGGAAACCATGTAACACATATACTACAATGTCTGTGTCCACTGAGCACAACCTATACTCTGAATATTTATAAAGTACATCTACATGGCATGTCCCCAGACATGTACTTCAGAGTGATGGTGAAAAAAAGTAAACACCATGTAGTCAGAATTACATTCCATGTACTCATACAAATTATACAGATTTATTAAAATTTATTATTATATTATTCAAACCCTTGATACATGTACCATATTTCTGGGGTAAAGATGAGACACAACATGTGATAGATTATATATATATGTGTGTTTAATTAAACATCTACACAATGTTCATTTATACTCATTGGGTAATTATGAACAGGAATTCACTGGGTTTCTTCCAAGGTACAGGTTACATACAAAGAAAATTTTAAATAAATTTAGTTGCTAAAAATTTTGATGGATGAGAATCTCAAAGAAATTTAGATAATGTGTTGAAGATAAAAATATCAATTAATTGGAGATAATTAATCTATTTGTGTGTGATTTATTTTAAACAAGAATGATTAATGAATTTAATGTTAGTTTTATTTATACATAAATATTGTTGCATGTAAGGATGATCATGAGCTAGACCAAGAATTTTGTATGTGAATTGTTTTTTTAATTTATTTATTTAAATTAAATTTTTTGGCCTACAATCCTTCTCATCATTAACATGTATGTCCTACATGCCCATGGTTTCTTTTATGTAAAACTACATTTTACTCATCACCCGCATGTGAGATAAAAGCATATGTAATGGATGGAGATCCGAATATAGTAGAGGTGACTCAAGTTATTAGCCACATTGAAACCAATCCAAGGAGATACAAAGGTGGATAGGTGGAAAGATGTAGAAATTAACCGAAAAGGTTCATGGTGTTTCTCCACAAGGTCTTAGGTTAGATAATAAACCACTAGATAAACTAACCAATAGAACAAGTCCATGATCATACAATTTATTTTATATCTATTAGTTTAATGGTTTATTTATTGAGGGTGTGTTGTCATGATCACGCAATTAATGAATTAAAAAACTATGCAATATTGAACTAAAATAAGACCAGGTTATACGTAAATATTATCTTAGACATGGTTAATCACTTAAGTATATCCCACTTAATATTAACAACCATGTAATAAAAAATAATAAGATGAAAATTTATGTATAAGGATGAAATCCATCAATGAAAATATTAAGTCAGTATAACCTTCCATAGTCTTGGTTTAACATGAACCATAGTTAAAAGTGCTTGACCAACCTTAGTTAGTGTGCTTTCAATTATCGGGGAATTCTAATTCAAGGTTTTGGGCTCACTTGACTAGGTTCGCTTCAAGGTTTGACTTCCACAGTAGGACTTGGGGTGACTAAGGGGAAAAGATTTAGAAAATCCAAAATAAAATTATTTCAGGATTGAGGAGTCCACTCAACGGATCAAGGAGCTACGAGTTAATGAAATTGGCATTTGGAATGCCTACATAAAACCCTTCAAGTTACTTGACCAACCCTAGTTGGGGTAATAAGAAGGAAAATATGGATCCTTTCTATTAGAATTTTCAAGAAACAAAATATTCAGATGTAAATGGTTAGGGCTCTTGTATTTTGATAAGATACTAGGAGACTAATAAGTATTAAATTATTTAGTTGTCTCAGTTTTATCATGATAAAGTACTAAACCTTTTGTCATCATAATTTGTAGAAACAGAACGAAAAATGACTTCAAACATTTCATTGTAAACCATAATCAAAAAAGAAAATATTCTCACTGAAACCAATTTCTAGGAATGGAAAAGGCGTTTATGCATCATGCTTTACCATAAGAGAAAATTGTATGTATTGGAGGATCCTATTACAGTTTCATCTAGAAAAGAGGCCCATGATGAGAAAATATATGTCTATATGAAAAATATTGATGATGCCACAAATTCCCAAGGTTTCATGTTATCATCCATGTCTAATGAAATCTTGAAGCAACCTGAAAATATGGACACATATAGCAGGTTGTCTCACTTTAAGGATCTCTATCAAAAGAAGGAAAGACATGAGAGATATGATATATCCAATTATTTGTTTATAACTATGCTTGGAGAGTCTACACCGGTTGTGCCTCATGTAGTCATGCTTAGTGGATACATTGATTGCCAGGACATCTTGACGATTATGTTTCCAGATGAGTTTCATACAGATCTCATCCAATCATCACTTCCCAAGACCTTCTCTAGCTTTATTATCAACTAAAACATGAGAAACAATGAGAAAAGTCTATCAGAACTTCTGAACTTAATTATCTATGTAGATAAAGACATGGGGTGTGACAAAACCAGAGTCCTTATAGTGAATAAGAAAAGGAAAGATAAGAAAATGGGGCCACAGATTCATAAACGGTCTGAATCCCCTGAGTACCATCCCTCCAAGAAGGGGAAGATATAGAGGCAGGGAAAGGAATGGGAGGTGGTATGTTTTTCATGTGGAAAGCCAGTCCACTAGAGGAAGAACTACACCATGAAGCATGGGGATTCTAAATTTTCATTTGTTATCGAGTTTAATCATCCCATTTCGATACATTTGGTATTAGATACATCTTGTGGGGTTCACGTCTATATTCAAATGCAGTGACCAAGTAGATTTTGAATGATATACAAAGAAGAGTTGGATCTTTAAGATTCCAATGGCATGAGGCTAGCTGCATTGGCCATTGGCAATTACCATCTCTCAATGCCAACATGGATGCTTTTTTGTTTTACTTGACTATTATTATGTTCCTAGTGTTACCCAGAACATTATTTCTGTATCATGTTTTTATATGGATGGATTTTTTTCACGTTTTTAAATAATGGTTTTTTCTTTTATAAGAAAAAGATATGTTATGGTATAGAACATTTTAATAACGATTTGTATATATTAAATTAAAAAAACAATGTGTTGGTAATTGATAAAAAAAACTCACATGACTCATGCATCACCTAGTTATGACATCACCGTCTCAGTAATGTAAATGAGAAGTGCTTGACAAAGCCCTGCTAAGATGGTTATTTAGACTCTACTGAGCTAAAACCACTTGATATATGTCATGCTTGTTTACAAGGTAAAATTACCAAGCCTCCTTTCAGTGGATTGGGTGAAATCTCAACATAGATTCAAGGATTGGTGCATACAGATGTTTGTGTAAAAAATTCCAGTAGAAGATAGAGGTAGATATTCTTACTTAATTACATTTACTATTTATTTGACTAGATATGGCTATGTATACTTAATGAGGTATTATTCAGAGTCCTTAGATAAATTAATGGAATTAAAGAATGAAGTAAAGAATTAACTTGGTATGAAGATAAAGAAACATCAATCGAATTGAGCTGGAGAATATCTGAACCAAGAGTTCATCGATATTCTATGGGAGTTTGGGATTCAATCTTAGATCAATCCTACTTATACACCATAGTGAAATGGTGTTAGTAAATGGTGGAACCACACCTTGTTGAACATGATGAGTTCAATGACGAGTCATGTAGATCTTCCATTTTCCTTTTAGGGATATGCATTACAAACAACAGCATACACATTAAACCAAGTACCAATTAAGGTGGAAAATGGAATTCCCTCCTAGTTGTTGAATAGAAAGAAACCGATTTTGTTTTACACTTGTGTATGGGGATGCGAGGCATTTTTTAAGGAATTCTCAGGAAACAAAACTAGCACCTCGGGGAATGAGGTGTATCTTTATAGGATATCCCAATGAAATGAAAGGATATTACCTATATAACCCCTTAGAAAAGAAAGTGATTGTCGCTAGACATTCCATTTTATAGAGAGGGAGAACATACTAAAAATGATTAGTGGGAGAGAGATTAAATTAGATGAATTTCATGCTCAAGATACACAAGAGTTGGTATAGGAACAACTTCCACAAGTCCCCATGGAAGAGGTTCTAGAAACACAAGTACTGTGTAGGAGCTCAAGAGCGGTAAGAGAACAAGAGAGATTTGGTTTCCTAGTCACTGAGGATGGTGAATCATTATTGTTGGACAATGGTGAAACTATCTCCTACAAGGAAGCAGATGAAAGCTCAGAAGCTGCAAGATGGCTTGAAGTTATGAATTCTAAGATGGATTCCATGAATCAGAACCAAGTCTTGGTTTTAGTCGATGAGCCAATTGATGTATGTTCTATAGGATGAAAATGGGTATTCAAGAGAATTTTCGACATGGAATGTGAAGGTAGAACCTATAAATATATTCTAGTGGATAAAAAAATTAAGATAGCATCAAGGAATTGAATATGATGAAACCATATCACTAGTTTCCATGTTTAAATCTATAAGAATGATACTTTCCATAGAAGCTTACCATGACTACGATATTTGGTAGATGGATTTCAAAATAGAATTCCATAATGGGAATCTTTAGAAATATGTATATAAGATACAATCAGAAGGGTTTGTGACACTAGGTGTAGAAAAATGGGTTTTCAAGTTGGAAAAGTCCTTTTATGGATTAAAGAAAGCATCCACATCATAGAACATTTGATTTGATGAATCCATAAAAGAATTTGGTTTCATTAAGAACGAATGTGATCCATGTGTTTATAAGCGGTTTAATGTGAATGATGTCATTATCTTATTAGTATATTTTGATGACATATTGATTATGGGAAATGATGTACCAGTCTTATAGTTAGTTAAGGACTAGTTGAACTACTGTTTCTCTATGAAAAAATTGGCTGAAGTAGCCCACATTCTAGAGATCAAGATAATTCGTGATAGATCCAATATATTACTTGGAATATGTCAGGGTACATACATTGACCAGATACTAAAGAGATTTAATATAAAACAATCCAATAGGGTATTGGTTCTAGTGTCAAATGGCATATATCTTTCTAAGAGAATGTGTCCTCAGACACAATAGGAGAAATATAGGATGAGTAAGATCCCATATGCTTCAGCTATAGGATCTAACTTTTATTCCATGTTATGTACTAGGCTTGATGTTTCCTATGAACTAAGCATGGTATAAAGATATCAAGTGGATCTAGGAGAACCACATTGGACTACTGTTTATATTATCCTTAAGTATCTGAGAAGAACTACAGATATGTTCCTGGTGTATGGAGGAGACGAGGATCTTGTCATCAAAGGGTATGTTGATACTGGTTTTCAGAAAGATTAGAATGATATGAATTGAAAATCTGGATATGTTTTCTATCTTAATGGAGGAGCTATGATTAGGAAAATTTCAAATCAACCAGTTGTTGCCGATTATACAGTGGATTCTGAATATATAGCAGCTTCTGATGCATACAAGGAAGCCATTTAGATTTGAATCTTTGTTTAGGAACTTGAAGTGGTGCCTGCCAGTAAAACTTATGTCACATTGTATTGTGAAAATACTGTAGTAGTTGTAACACCCCATGCTACCACGGTACGCATCTCTTTGAATAAAAAAATAGTGTGTGTTATATGAAACTTCGAGTTCTAACACACCACAACCAATCAAAATAGCCGTAATTAATAGTAATATACACTTTTTAAATTATTATAAATTTTAACTTTCAAAATGGAATTGATTTTTGGATTCAGAATATTGAAATTATCTTAGGGTAAATTTTTGGTATTTTTCTGAAAACATTCAATTTTTGATTAATAGTGAAAAACACTGAGTTATAGTTTAAAACAGGATTTTTTTTAAATAAATATTTATTATATTTAAATTTCTTTTAAGTCAAAATATATACATAATACCTATATATTTTCAATGTAATTCATTTGTGTCAGTTTATAATAATTTTAGATATACAAAAATTTTATTGAACTTTTTACCGTCTTTTACCCACCTCCGAGGAAAATTTGTAAATTCACATAAAACATAATTTTACCACTTCTGTGAGAGGAATTTTTAAAATCCTAGAGACACGATTGATATTAGTATTTAAAATGAGTTTCAATAAGATAAAAACAATTTTTTTTCAATAGTAACTATTTACTTTTATTTACAACGGCTAAAAGTAAATATGGCAATTAAGGGTAAAATGAAATTATTATTACCCTAACACATGTATTATTCTATTAGATAAGTATAATTCGACCAAAAACAACCTCATGAATAAAATATGAATGTCTTTGGTCCACTTGGATTAGATTAGGACAATTATTATTATTTTATTTAAATAAGTGTTAAAAGAGTTAAAATCAAAGTTTAATAACTAAAACATTTTTAATTCAGAGATATACATAAAATAATTTCGACTATAAATATTAATTAGAAAGATAAAAATATTTCATACATAATGGTATTTTATTTATATTTTTTAGAAATTATATAATTTAATTTAATTTTGACACTTTGATAATGCAGTAATTACCTAATTAATGAATATTAAAATTATTGATATTATAAATATTCAAATAAATGTAATTCGAGATATTTTATGAATTGAACTATTTTTATTGAATAATATGAAAGGTTAGGGTTTGTTAGATGAATTGTTTTCGAATTAATAATGTTATAATGAATTTAGAAAAAACAAAATACCAAATAGTGTCAAAATTGACATTAAAGAGTTTTTAAAACAAATACTTTATTATTAATTGATATTCTATTCATAAAAATCTAAGTATCGTCAAAAGGACTTATATAACGATTGGTGTATCATTAATGAACCACTTGGTGTTCTCATGAAAGTATATAGTATGTTTATTAACCATATAATATAAAAATACAAAGATACATGGTAAATGTCAAACTATTTAACTAAGAGTTAAATCTAAAAGCTAAATTAATGCAGTGACACAAACCGGTCTAAAACATATTTGTTGAGTGTTTTGAAACCCATCCAAAACTTATAATTTAAATAATCCACTTTGGAGCCATTATAAACTTTAAATTATTTTATTATAAAATAATATTTCTTGCTTTTCTTAAGCTGCCCACCACCCCTGTTATGAAAGGGCACTCACCCTTATCTCTAATGCAGACCTTCAAATCCATTTGGATTGGCCAAACCCAGCACAAATACACTATAAACTATTCTCCCTTCATTCTAGAGGCCTTCATATAGTCAAAAATCCATCCTAATGACCCCTTTTGATCAAATCGAATGGAAGAACCTGAAGAAGATGTAAATATCTCACCAACCATTTCAAGTTCCTTTCTTCTTCCAATTCGTTTTCCTTTGTTGTTTCCATTCTAAAATAATAACTCCAATATATTCTATATACTGTGATTTTTTATAAATATAGTACAACTAAATTCATTATTCTACCCATCTTTTGAATGACATGTCAATATACGTTCGTACGTACAGCTTATCGTCTCCACGTTGTCGTGTAACTGTTATTCAATACATTATTATCTGGATGGGTCTAATAATGATGTGTGATTTATGTAAATAATAAATATAACATGATAATTATTCTGTATATATTATATACCATCAAATTATATTTTATTTTAATATCAAAATAACGATATTGTCACTCGTGCGTACGTACGGATTATAGTCACCATGAACACTATGAGATTCATTCCCCATCGTATCCATTCAAGACTAACTTTCATAAAATTATTAAAAATAATGTTTAAAGAGTTGATATCATTCTGGATATGAATAATATACATCCCATCTCTAACAAATATGACTCTCATAATAAATAATATAAAGGTAAATGAATCTGTTAACACTCGAAACAACGATAATACTAAGATATTATTAAAAAAACAATTTTAAAAGATCATATACGATATCATATTAGTGTATATGATTCTTTTATAAATTAATAAAAATTATTTCACCAATATACAAGAGGTTAACCTACCCTCAACCATGGAAATATACAAGGTAAGGGTTAATTTCACAATCTCTTTATTATCAGAGGTTCTTTTTATGTAAGTATCTACAGGGACCTCTTTATCATCCACATCCATGTTTCAGAAAAATGTATTCCAAAACATTTTTACTATTTACTAGAATTTGGGTTAAGATCATTTATACCCTTGTTTGACTTTTTATAAAATGGTTTGAAAGGAATCGTTCTGTCATTTCCAAACAAGGTACTTCTTATCCTTTTTGACAAAATTAAGGTAAGAATGTATTTTTGTTAACTTCTAAGGTGGGTGCGACTATTTTCCATCATTATAACATCGTCAAAGCTTCTAATACAAGCTTATAAGAATATTTTCAAAATAAATATTTTCTTAAATATTTTCAAAATAGAAAGAGATATTTCTCTAAAAAATGTTATGATTTCATCTATGCCAACATCCTTTAATGGATTTTAAGCTTATTGAAGTTGATTTATTATGATAAAAAACTTCCATATTGTATTGAAGGTTTTGTGATATTTTTTACTGTGGATGTGTTATTTTTACACAATTCATGGTTTATGGATGAAGCATTGACATTTCCTATGCTAGTTTTTATACAAATATTTATGTTATGTTTAAACATTTTCATATGAGGAATGCATTGGACTTAGTTAGTGATAGGTGGAGCCCGATATAACTACACGATGCATCGGTAAGTCTCATGAGACAAACTAGTGTCTTGGAACAAGGCCGTGAAAAAATAATATTTGTAGTCTTGGAACATGGCCTTGACTGTTTGGTTATTAAAGTATAGAATTATGAATTACATCATTATGAAAGTGGCTATTGATATTTCATGTGATTATTCGAATAGTAGAATATCCATATGAGTATGTAAATGAAATTATTCTGATTTATCTTCGCCATATTATGCTGATGTTCAAGTTTAAAAGTCTTTTTTTTAGTTTTATACATTTCCTTAAATATTTTATTCTTATTTATGAAATCTTCCACTATATTTTTATCCTTACTGAGCATCTGAGCTCACCCCTTTCTATGTTTTATTTTTCCTAGGATGCGAAGTATTATATTTTGACTGACCTTCCGGGATAGTCTATGGGATCTCAATGTTGTATATGTAAACAATGTTGTTGTAGTTTTCAATTTATGATGTAATGTAAACCTTATGAATGTATCTAGTATTTACAAGTCTACTAAACTAATAGGTCTTTTGTGATTTGATCTTTTCTGATCATGCCAATGTTATGTAATAATGCACAAACACTGGGTAACTAGGGTCAGGGCGTTACAGTTGGTATCAGAGGAAGTTTAGTACAAAACTTGGTATCTAGATTTAGATAAACTCTGATTAGAGCATATATCCCTAAGATAGGCTTTTAGGATTAGTATAGAAAAAATTCTTAGAATTTTGGTATTGTAGATATTTTGTGAGTTTTCCAAGAAATACATCACTGTCTCGATATGATCAGGTAGAGGTGGCTCTGGCACAGATGTACCTAGGGGTAAAACACGAAAATAATTCTTTGTGCTGCACTTGAATGGGAACTAGTTCACGACAACAGGCCTAGCTGCACTCTTTGTTACGACACTCCCGGGGGATATTCATAGGATAATTCTCATTTTATTTACAAACCATTATGAAGGGTTTATGAGTATATTTTTCCTCAAAGAAATCATTTTTATGATTATGGATTATATCCATAAACGGTTCACTTCATGTTAATTGTTTTTACATGTTTGGAATTATGTATTCTGATTCATAAACTAATCTAATTTATGCCATTGTTTAGAGATGGTGCCTAGTGGAAGGAATGGAAACTATATCAATGCACGCACTCCATGTAGGGATTTCCCTACTGATCAAGATAATTTTAGAGGAGCTGGTGATGCAATTGGTACTGATCAGCTAATCACCATACTTGGACAACTCATATAGGTTATGAATAATAACCTTACCCATATAGAGAACATTGATCTGAAGCATGGAGGATCAGTGTTAGATCGCTTCATGAGGCAACAACCACCAATATTCAATAAGGGTGAAAATACATTAGTTGTTGAGAAATGGATAAATTACTTTGAAAAAATATTATATGCCATGGGTGTAGTAAAAAGGAAAAAGTTGTCATGGAAGTTTACCACCTCACTGGAGATGCTGAACAATGGTGGTCATTGATTCAAAACACAATGAATGAAGACGAAGTATCAAATATGGAATGGAGGGAGTTTATATAAATTTTCATAGAGAAATACTTTCCTCATGACCATCGAGCGGATATGAAAAGACAGTTTCTGAGTCTGAGGCAAAAGGAGGATGATAATGTCGCAAAGTATGAATCTCAATTTACAAGGTTAGTGAGGCATGCTATAGATTATATATGTAACCCAAGAAGTAAGATTGATCATTTCTTTAATGGGTTAAAATCATTTCTCCATCGAGGATTAGTCTCACAATCCTTCTCGTCGTATGAAGATATTGTCTCATGTGCTATCAAGATAGGAAAATAATTTTCTAAGTCTTACGAATTTAAAAGAAAAGTAAGTGAAAAAAGAGATCTCTTCAACACTCTATAAATTGAAATAAGGGAAGGAAGGAAAAATGTTTGAATATCCATCCTGTAGTAAATGTTGGAAGAAACACCCTGGTACATTCCTGAAGGGAATGGGAGTCTGTTACAAGTGTGGTGAATAATGCCACCAAACTCGTGATTGCATGGGGAAGAAAGAGGTTGTCGATGTTGAATAATACAACTGTAGAAAAGGGAGGCATTATGAGAATGAATGTATTATGAGTTAGGGGAAATTACCTCAGAAATTTCCAAGGAATCAAGTCCAAGCTTATGCTCTCACTACTACTGAGGTTGAAGCTCCAAAATTTGTGGTGTCCAGTAATTTAATGGCTCCCTCAAGTTTAGCCAATGCTTTATTTGATCATGGATCATCACATTGTTTCATATCTCCCCAGTTTTCTAAAAAAAATTACATTTGCAATTTGATTTAACAAGGGATTTGGCAGTCAAAACTCTTAAGGCAAGTATCATCGCAACAATGTTTTGTGAATCAGTTCCCATTAGGGCATATAAATGTTCTTTATCTTATGATCTCATCGTCATACCAATGATTGAATTTGATATAATCCTCGGTATTGATTGTCTTTCAGACGATGATGCAAAAATTTATTGTAAGAAGAAGAAGGTTACAATTTTTGATGATGATAAGGAATACCTTATATTTAGAGCAGAAACATCACCACCTAATTCTTATCTAGATCCACCCCATGTAACTCAAATAAATTAAATTATTGGGGAGGATGAAAATCAAATAATTATGGGTGAGGAAAGGAATGTTAAAATAGAGGATGTTCCTACTATGTAAGAATATGTTGATGTGTTTCCAGAATATTTACTTGGACATCCTCCAGAATGAGAAATTGAGTTTTTCATTGATTTAATTCATAGATCAAGGCCCATATTGAAGACACCTTATAGAATGGCCACTGTGGATTTAGTGTAACTAAAGAAAAATCTTGAGTAATTGGGTAATAAGGGATTTATTCGACCTTGTGTTTCTCCATGGGGAGCCCCTATCATTTTTGTTAAGAAGAAATATGAATATATGAGGTTGTGCATTGACTACAAGAAGATCAATGCTATAACAATAAAGAAAAATTATCACATACCTCACATTTATGATTTATTTGACCAACTTCTTGGAGTACCACTATCGATTGTTTCAGATCGTGATCTTTGATTTAAATCAAGATTCTAGAAAAGTATTCAGAAAGCCCTGGATACTGAACTTATTTTGAGAAATGGATACCACCCCCAAACTGATGGACAATCATAATGGACTATTCAAACCTTATAAGACATGTTTAAATATTGCTAACTTGACATTCAAGGTACGTGGGATCAATATTTACCTCTCGTATAATTTTCCTATAACAATAGCTTCCATTCATGTATTCAAATGGGACCATATAAAGCGTTATACAGAAAGAGATGTCACACACCAACCTTTTGGGATGATGTTGGTTAACGAAAACTCGTCGGCCCAGAACTGTGGAGGAAACAATGGAAAATGTGAAGGTAATCAAAAACCACATCAAAACAACTAAAAGTTGGTAGAATAGCTATTCTGATAACTAAAGAAAGGATTTGGAATTTCAGGTAGGGGAACATTTTTTCTTGAAGTTATCTCCATGGAAGGGTGTTATACATTTTGGTAAGAAGGGTAAATTGAGTCTCATGTACATGGGACCTTTCGAAATTCTAGAATGAATTGGGTTGTAGCTTACCATTTAGCAATTCTGCTAAGTCTTTGCAAAGTTCATGATGTATTCCACGTATCACTGTTGAGAGAATACATGCCTAACCCAACGCATGTACTCACCTATGACGAACTAGAACTGAATCCTAATCTGTCTTATTGCGAGGATCCTGTCAAGGTTCTTGATAGAAGAGAACAAGTGCTGAGAAACCGGGTGAGTAGTCTATTAAAAGTTTAATGGAGAAACCATAAGATGGAAGAGGCAACATGGGAACCCAAGAAACTTATGATGAAGAACAACCCGAGTCTTTTTATACAGTAATATTCTTGAAATTTTGAGGATGAAATTGTTTGAAGGAGAAGAGAATGTAACACCCCAAACTTCTATGATATGCTTCTCTTTGAATAATACAATAGCGTGTGTTGTATGGAACTTCGAGTTCTAACACACCACAACCAATCAAACTAGCTCTTATAAATAGTAATACCCACTTTTTGAAATAATATAAATTTTATATTTCAAAATGTACTTCATTTTTGGATTCAGAATATCAAAGTTAACATAGGATGAATTTTTTGTATTTTTCTGAAAACATTCATTTTTTGATGAATAGTGAAAGACACTGAGTTATAATTTAAAACCGAATTTTTATTTAAATAATTATTTATTTTAATTAAATTTATTTTAGGTCCAAATAAATACATAATACCTATATATGTTCAATTTAATTCATTAGAGTCAGTTTATAATAATTTTAGATATATAAAAATTTTATTGAACTTTTTACCATCATTTACCCACCTCCTAGGAGAATATACAAATTCACATAAAACATAATTTTACCACATCTGTGAGTGGAATTTCAAAAATATGTGAGACATGTTAGATATCAGTAATTAAAATGTCATTCAATAAGATAAAAACAATTTTTGATGAATAGTAACATTTTACTTTTATTTACTACGGTTTAAAGTAAATAGGGTAATTAAGGGTAAAAATGATATTATTATTTCCCTAAAACATGTAATAATTCTATTGGATAAGTATAATTAGACCAAAAACAACCTTAGGAATAAAATATGAACCTCTTTGTTCCGCTTGGATTAGAATAGGACACTGAATATTATTTTATTTAAAAAAGAGTTGAAAGAGTTAAAATCAAAATTTAATAACTATTTTTTTTAATATATGGTAATTCATAAGATAAATTATTTTATAAATATTAATTATAAACCTAAAATTATTTCCCACATAATGGTATTTTATTTATATTTTTTAGACAATAAATAATTTAATTTATTTATGACACAATGATGATGCAGTAAATGCCTAATTAATAAAATATTAAAATAATTGATATTATAAATATCCAAATAAATGAAATTTTTTGACTTTTTATGAATTCCAATATTTTCTAGGTTAATATGACATGTTAGTGTTTGTTAGATAATAAAAATTTGAAGTAATAATGTTGTAATGAATTTAGAACAAACAAAATACCAAATAGTGTCAAAATTGACATAAAAGAGTTTTTAAGACAAATAATTTATTATTAATTGATATTCTATTTTTAAAAGGCTAAGGATCATCCAAATGACTTATATAATGATAGTTTAATCATTAATGAACCACTTGGGGTTATCTTGGAAGTATATAGTAGGTTTATTAACCATATAATATAAAATTACAAAGAGACATGGTATATTTCCAACTATTTAACTAAGAGTTAAATCTAAAAGATGAAGTTAATATATTGACCCTATCCTGTCTAAAACCTATTAGATGAGTAATTTTTGACACATCCCTACATTAAACTATAAAAAATCTACTTTGGAGCCATTAGAAACCGAAGATGAATATATTATAATATAATATTTCTAGCTTTTCCTAAGGTTCCCATCACCGCTCTTATAAAAAGGCACTCCACCTTCTCTCTAATTCACAAATTCAAAGCCATTTGGATAGGCCAAAACCTGCCCAAATACCCTATGAACTGTCCTCCCTTCATCCTAGAGGCATTAATATAGTCATAATTCCATCCTATGTATCCCTTTTGATCTAATCAAAAGAAAGAACCCGAAGAAGATGTAAATATCTCACCACCTCATTCAAGCTCCTTTCTTCTTCCACTTCCTTTTTCTTTGTTGTTTCCATTATAAAATAATGACTCAATTTTCTTCTATATACTGTAATATTATTATAAATATTTTATAAGAAAATTCATTATTCTATCCATCTTTTGAATAACATGTCACCATACGTGTGTATGTACGGCATACCATCTCCACGTCGTGGTGTAATTGTTATTAAATACATTATTATTTGGATGGGTATAATAATTATTTGTAATTTATGTAAATAATAAACTTAAAATGATACTGATTCTGTATATATGATATACCATCCAATTATATATTATTTTAATATCAAAATAATGATATTGTTACTCGTTCGTACGTACGGATTACCATCACCACGAACGCGATGAGATTCATTCCCCGTCGTATCCATTCAAGACAAACACTCATTAGATGATTAAAAATAATGTTAAAATTCTTGATATCATTCTGTATATGAATAATATAAATCCCATTCATAACAAATATGACTCACAAAAAAAATAATATAAAGGAAAATGAATCTGTTAACGCTCGAAACAACGATGATACTAAGATATTATTGACAAATAAATGTTAAAAGATCATATATTATATCATATTAATGTATATGATTCTTGTATAATTTAACAACAATTATTTAACCATTATATAGGAGTTTAACCTACCCTCGACCAAGGAAAAGTATATGGTAAGGGTTAATTTCACAATCTCTTTATTATCTAAGGTTGTTTTTATGTAAGTATAAACTGGGACCTCTTTATCATCCACATCCATGTTTCTTAAAAATTTATTCCAAAACATTTTTACTATTTACTAGAATATGGGTTAAATTCATTTATACAGTTGTTTGACTTTTTATAAAATGTTTTAAAAGGAATCATTCCGTCTTTTTCCAAACAAGGTACTTGTTATCCTTTTCTACAAAATTAGGTAAGAATGTCTTTTTTTAACTTATATTTTGGGTGCATCTATTTTCCACCATTATAACATCTTAAAAGAATCCCTTAAAATATTATAAAACATTTTCAAAATAAATATTTTCATAAATGATTTCAAAATAGAAAGAGATATTTCTCTACAAATGGTTTTGATTTCATCTATGTCAACATCCTTTGATGGATTTTAAGCTTATTGAATTTGATTTACTATGACACAAAACATCCATATTGTATTGAAGGTTTTGTGATATTTTTTACTGTGGATGTGTTATTATTACACCATTCATGGTTTGTAGATAATGTATTGACAATTCTTATGCTAGTTTTATTACGAATGTTTATGTTATGTTTAAACCTTTTCATATGAGGAATGCATTGGACTTATTAAGTGATGGGTGGACCCTGTTATAGCTCCTCGATGCATCAGTAGGTCTCATGAGACAAACTAGTGTCTTAGAACAAGGCCTTGACAAAATATTATGTGTATTCTTAGCAGAAGGCCTTGACTATGTGGTTATGAAAGTCTGGCATTATGTAGTCCATCATAATGAACGTGGCTATTGATATTTCATGTGATTATTTGACTAGTAAAATATCCATGTAAGTAAATGGAATTATTCTGATTTTATCTTTGACATATTATTCTGATGTTAATGTTTAAAAGGATTTTGTTTTAGTTTTATACATTTCCTTAAATGATTATGCTTATTTATGAAAGCTTCCGATATATTGTTATCCTTACTGAGCATCTGAGCTCATCTCTTTCTATGTTTTTTTTCCAAGATATAAAGAAGTATATTATGACTGACCTATAGGGATAGTCTATGAGATCTCAGTGTTGTCTAAGGAGACAATGTTGATGTATTTTTTCATTTATGATGAAATGTAAACCATATGAATGTATCTAGTATTTATAAGGCTAATAAACTAATCGGTCATTTTAGACTGGATCTTTTGTGATCATTCCAATGTTATATAATAATGAACTGACTCTGGGTATCTAGGATCAGGGCGTTATAGCAGTGGCTCTTGGAAAAGAACCATGGTCACATCAATGGAAAAATAACATACTCCGAAAGTATAACCTCTTGAGGTATTTCTATCAAATGGGTGAAGTTCTAGTGAGAAGAGTGTCCTCAAAATAGAATGTAAAAGACCCCGTGACTAAAGTCCTATCTCAGAAGAAGTATGAATATCATGTGAGATCTAACTGGTTAAAGGTTATTAGAAGTTGGATGTAGTTCAAGTGGGAGTCTCTTGAATTTTGTGACATAGAACCAAATAATTTGTACATTATTAATAAATAAATACCTTATCACATCTTGATTGTCATTTTTCGTGAAAAATTATGTGATAATGTTCTGAGGATAGCTATTTCATTAAAGGGTCATAGCAGATCCCTGCTGTGATGAGAACCCCGAAGTGCCATAACATTTTTCTTGAATATATGTTTTATGGATGGATGGTGTTATTTGAGGAAAACAAATAATACTTCCCATTATGGGTGAGGACTCATAAAAGTTTTAGGCATCTTCTCCTGGTGTGTGCCCTTGGTAATATCTAGGAAGATATTATGAGAATGAGACCAACCAGTAAGAAATCCACATTCCATAGTGTCATTGGATGTTCCTATCTATGTAAATGTGTATTGGTCCCTATAATTTAATATTATTATTAATTGGTATTACAACTCACAGAATTAGATGTATGAATGAAAACTGTGAACACACATTATTTTCCGTGAGGTAAGATATTTTGGATGTTTTATGAGTCATACTTCCTTAATAGATAATGCAAGAAATGATTTTTCCCTTCTATTCCATAATGGAACTAGATATCTCAAATCATTTGATAGAATTGATATAGCCTATATAAATCCCTGGCCATTGTTAAGAATATGAGAGTTCAATTCTGAAGAGTCAATGAAATAGTAATCGAGCACATGGGTTGATGGTACTAGCATACAACCTGCTTGATTCGAGATATCGAGACAATGTATTACATTACACGGTAAGCATTCGTAGTAGGTGATGTGTCATTGCGGCATTAACATCATTCCATATAGTTTTCTTTGGAATGTTTCTAGATGCTAACCTTGGACTTTAAGTAGGCTCTGCCTAATTCAACTGAGAAAGAGTCCTAGAGGGTCAAACACTAAGTGTGTCCATGTTTCTCAGTTAAATATTAATTTAACAAGATTAATAAATATTATTCCCAATTTTGGTTTAATAATTATTCAAGGATTCTTGATTGCATTTATTTCAAAACTAGTTATTCGAGAGAAAATATTGCCGGTGAAATAATATATTTATTAGTGAGTAATGTAGAGATATTTCTTTGAGATATAAATAGCCATTATTCAAGATCACGTAAATGTGGTGTAAGAAATAAAGAAAATAGAAAAACAAAAATACATGCTATGTATACTAATATACATGCTGTTTAATTTTTCTAGGGATTTTTTTGATATAATATTATATATTTTATTAAATAATATTTGGAGTAATTCTATAGGCACATGTCAATGAATAATAATAGTAAACTGTTATTATTAGACATGGGGTCTTACTAAAATTAAATGAAATGAATAAATACTTTCAGGTAATTAATTCATTTTGTTAATATATGTAATTAAAATCCCAATTATATAATTATCATTAGCCTAGCCATTTTTGGTTGTTATACACAATAGATCTAGATAAATATTTCATGACAAGAGAGAATTCTTTTTTAAGAACTCTCTCAAGCTTCGAAAGACATCCTTCTCCACCAGATCAAGTATAGATCTTTGCAAGCGGCTCTCAAGAAGATCGAAGGAAGGCATAATAAGTGAAAAATCTTTTGTCATTTCCCCTGTAGATCCCTCTGGCGATATCCAGAGATACATTGATCATGTGTGGATCACCACTAGGGGAATCTAAAACTTGGATTCTATGACACAACAACGGGTCTCATTGGATCGTGGAAAAAAACATCAACACAGAGAGAATTACATCAAGATAATTATTGAATTTTAATTAAATTAATTATAAATAACATATGATTATCCTCTATATGGTTTTGGGACTCCATTCTTTTACTTTCATTCTTCAATCTATTTTGAAGATCTGGCGCTTTAGTATCATGATGGATCTCAGTTTGATCATTGTTAATGAAAAAATTAAAGTGGGGTACACCCACAAATGGGCTTCAACTATGCCTAGAACCTACACTCTCATGGATCCCCCAAGCTCCCCTGATTAATCTCCCATGAATTTGGAGTCACACATCTAAGCCAGGGATCTTCCACTCTCCTCTTTTATCAAGAACTCCTTTTATTATATGTCTTTTAATTTCAATTTTCATACGTTGGGATATGTTCATACATACTCCCATTACTGTACATTGGATTTAAAAATATTGATATCTTCCTTTACACTCTTAATAATCCATCCATGATCCTTTATATACACCTATTTCCATATCAGAATTTTGTAAGGGATCCGTACCCTCCCCTCTTCCATTCAATTCCTGAACATTGTTTGAAATTAGTTGTTTTTTTATTTCAAATGGTTATATTGTAATAATTTTAAAATCAATTACCTAAAGTCTATTTGATATTATTTGAATGTGTTATTTTTTATTCCCCCCCATTTGGACCCTTACCTAAATCAATAATAAGCTGAAATTCTGTAATGGATTTCTCTCTTCTCATTTCCATTCAAGCACATAGTTTATATTATGTACCATATTTCCATTTCATTTGTTGTGATATTTTGTCCCATGATCCTCTTTATGGTTTATTTCATGTATTAATGATTAGAGAACCCTTTTCCCCTCATCTACCCATTTTAAGAATTTCTGTATGAAGTCTTTATGCTACTAAAATTGCACCGTGATTTTGCATGGTAAAATCATCATGTATTGAATATCAAACTCATTACTCTATCAAAGGTATTCACCTTTATGAACATATACTTATTGATTGGTGAATTACATGTATTTATTCTACATTCCTTGATTATGGAATAAATGATCGTTTTTAATGAATCTATGTTTCATGTTATATGTGGAACACCTAAGCATGAGATTGAAATGATTATGAAGGGTGTGCCCTAATAGAACTCCAATTCATTGAGTAATGTTTTGTATCATGATACATCATGTTAGTACCGGGGTTTACCTGATTCCCTTATGGGATATTTCTACACCATTATGTCTTTATGTTTTAGCTTTGACTAATGATTATGGTGTAGTGTTTTATGTTCTTTCCACATTTCAATGTTAGGATTGTCATGATATATCATGACCTTATATTCATTCTCATTTATTCCTTGTTGACATGACTTTGTAAAACATGTCTTTTTATCCTCTTGTTATTCCATGTTTACTCCCATATTGGGCTTTTTATCGTTCCTCTTTCTTGTGTACGTCCACAGGTTATCTCATGTAGTGTTAAGTATGAAGGACTGTTGTGGTAATGTAAAATAAGTTTTCAGTAAAGATGTTGTATTTCATGTTTTAATTTATTATGTAATGATCCTAATTTCCCAAGACACTAGACCTATCAATATTCTGTGTCGTATTATGCGAAAATCTACGTAATAAATCATGTATAAATATGAAATAAAGATAAGGGTTGTTATATAGGTGGATCCCCTTATTTCCATGATAATTGAGTTTTCCGTAGAATAAATGGAAACTGGGATGATGAAGGTTCCTATAGTTATTAGAGAGTTTTTATATAGTTTTCATGATGTAGTTGTAATACTACCCCCTCATCATGATGTTGATTTTGGGGTATACTCTCATCCCAATGCTTTTCTAATTTCTATGGATCCTTATCATATGATACCTTCTGATTTTCATGAGTTAAGAATTTAGATAGATCATATGATGTATAAGGGATTATCCAACCTTGTGTGTCCCCATGGGGTAATCTAGTGTTGTTCCCCAAGAATGCATATGGTAGTATGGGAATGTGTATAGACTACCAGAGGTTGAATTAGGTGATGATCAAAAAAAAATTATCCTTTCCTGAGGATCAATGATCTTTTTGACCTATTTTATTGGAGATAGTTGGTTTTTTTGTTAATATGTGGTCCATGCATCATCAGTTGATGGTGAATGGGGGAGATATCTAAAATAATGCATTCAGATGTAGGTATGGGATCTTTGAGTTTTTCCATGATGTTTGGTGCCACAAACAGACCATCTATGTTCATGGCACACATGAAATATGTTTTTTGTGAATTTCTAGACTAGATCATGGTATTGTTCATTGATGACATATTGATCTAGTTGGAGATAGAGAAAGAGCATGTTGATCATTTTAGTGATGTCATGCAAGTTCTTCGACACCACCATCTCTATAGAGAGTTTTCCGAGTGTAACTTCTTGACACGAGAGGGGAAATTACTCGGGCATGTGATAAATCAATATGGTGGAGAAGTATACCTATTAAAGGTTGAGGCATTTGTTTCATGGGAAGAACCCAAGAATATGGAAAGGGTTCACAGGTTTCTTTGTATTGTAGGATATTATTAGAGGTTTTTACATGATTTCTCTTGATTATCAACCACATATACTACTTTGACCATTAAGGACTAGGTGTTTATATAGATTAGATAGTTTCAATTAATGATTGACTAACTAAAATGGAATTTGTTCAGTTCTCTAGTGCTTTATTTTCCTATGGAGAGTGCATGGTTTTATGTTTTTTTAACACATCTTATTTATGATTAGGATGTGTGTTGAAACAACAAAGGTAAATGATCTCTTATGGGTCTATGAATTTATTTCTCCGTGAGTTTAACTATTCAACCCAATATATGTAACTAGTATTGACTTTTTTGTACTAAAGTTGTGGAGGAATTACATAATTTTGGATCACTTTGTGTTCTCACATATCATATGATTTTGGGGCAAATATTTTTCCAGTGTAATTTAAATTTTTTGCAGAAAAAGTGGATGTATTTTCTTTAGGATTATGATTTAAATATCTCATACACCTCAGTAATGGGGACTATTATTGTTGATTTATTATGTAGGATGTCATGGAAGGATGTCGTTCATGAGTCTGATGACATTTAGAGATCGATGGAGGAATTGGATGCCCTACACATAGATTCAAGTGTGGATGATGGTAGAGTTTTCTTATTTTAGATGATTGAGACGTTTTCTATAATGTTGTAAGTGGGTGAGATTCAGTGGGGAGACTTACATGTGAAATTGATGTGTGATCATGTTGACCAAGATGATGCTCTAAAGGGATAGTGGTATGATAGTCATCACTGCATTTTTTAAATGGGAGTTATTTTTTTTATAGTAGAGATGCATGTGGGATTCATTGATGAGTCTCATAGCTAACATTTATAGAAACACCAGGGAGTTAAAATGATGTATCTTGGCATGATGATAAATCATTAGTGGACTGTTATGAAATGGGAAGTGGTACAGTATGTTGAAAAGTGATTGGTTTTCCAGTATGTAAATGAGGATAATCATGTTCCTGGATTTTTATTATAGCCTATAGATGTGCTTAAGTGTAAATTGGATGAAATCTTGATTGATTTCACAATAGGTTTACACCAATCTTAATGAGGTTGTGTCACAACCCGAATCTAACCAGTGCTTGAGGTGAAACTACCCGAAGCCCTCCTCCATAGGCTAGGGGCCGACATCAAGTGCTAAAAGTGATATCCTATATGGGAGGCCATTTCCTAATGTATTTGTATGAACACACACAAGAATATCAATTAATAAGTAAATATTAATAAAAATAAAAAAATGAAACAATAAGACTAAAAACAAAGCGTGAAAGACCTCTAGGGTGTACAAGAGTACGATAATGAAAACTAAATAATAATGGGAAAAAATACACACCAAACCAAAAAAATTGTCCCAACCTAAAAAAATGAGAAATAAAACATTAGATAGATCTTTGATATATATATATATATGTATCTAAGCTAAAACCACCATACATAGTCCAATGCATCATGTATCCTTATTCTCCTCTAAAGTCACCACCAACCGATTTTTAGTCTGCATAAGACTTGACATGTGATAGAAAACCCCAGGCATTGTTCAGTATATACATATCTAGAATGACACCCCAAAAATTGACGAAGGATTATAAAGAGACAAAGTAGGGATAGATAGATAGTAAATAATGAATAGATTTACCCAAATTAAGAGAAAAAAGGAATCATTTTTCAAGCACAAAGTGATCCTCATGGTGTATATATGGACTAAACGTCAAGTATTTTCCACCCATGGAAGCTTAGTAATCTCATCCAACCATAAGAAGATAAACACCGAATGTATTTTCATACCCCACACGTCTTCGCATTCCATGGAAGGAGAGTAACCAAATCCAAAGGTATGGATATAGATACGTATATAAGATCAAAATAATAAGCTCAAACAAGAGAGTAAGGGGATCTCCATCTCACAACATGGGAAAATATTTCTCAACTATTCCATAAATCCATCAATGATTCCTAGAATCTCATGTGTCTACCCAGAAGTATCCTTATGAAGACCCACACCTCACTGTTGTGTCACACATTTAAGGGGAAAAACTCTAACTAGATGTCATGCACCCTAATGTGTTAGTGGGTTTCACTCTTAAGGTATCCATAGAGGTCTCATGCCTAAACTAATGGGGGTTCCACTTTAGTATCACAAGGAACCATACCCTAGTGTGATAAGGGGTTCTACTCTGGTGATCAAGGACTCACTCCCTATCTGATTGGGGGGTTCCACTCTGTAGGTAGGGGACCTATACCCATGCTGGTGGGGGTCCACTCTAGTGTCTGAGTTTCCACCCTATTAATCAAGTACCCATGATCTATCCGGTTGGGGGGTTCCAAACAATATATAAAGGACAAATACCCAAGATAATGGGGGATCCACTCTAGTGTCTATGGTGATCCTTTGCATGATCGTTGCACTCACCGAGCATCGTCTAAACAAGCACCAAACCCAGAACATCTCACATCATATCTCAAAATCCACAACTAAGGGAACTGTCACATTGTACATAGAAAAAAACGCAAGATAGGCTAGTCATGGGCCAAAATCCAAGTCAATACAATGAGATATGAGAGTTTAATGTTTCTTAAAAAGGAAATAAGGGGAACATAGTGTGTGAGGGGACCCACATGGTGTGTGCTCCCACTCCATCACCTGACCATGTCCCTAGAGGTACATGTTTTTCAGACCATTTAGGGATACATGGTGATTTGTGGATCTTCACAGTGTTCCCATTCCACTCGGGGTTCCACCCATGTGTTTGGTCATTTTTATGTATCCATCTTGTGTTTTTGTACTTTGGTACACGACCATGTGTCTGGTCGTGTACTTCCACACAATTTATTACCCATGTACTCCTCCATAAGAATCATCCACATGGGGAAGTTATACACAGTGTGTAGAAATGCTAAAAACCAAGCCATCCATATAATTTCTGAAACCCTTACCACCAAATCATAGTGTCTACACACCATGTGTTTCTAAAACAACATTTCGTGTTGTTAGGGTCTTTTAGAATTTCATTTCCAATCACTGCACACTAGACATATCTTTTGTACTTCTATTTAAGCATCATATCCTCCCATAAATGGCAAATCTATCTATTGATTATCGTTTTCATCCATTCAGTGGTCTAAAAATATACCTATTGGTCTTTAGAAGTTCATCGCAAGTCCCAAAAGCCTCTTCCATTATTTTCTTGGTCCAGGAACTCATATACAAGAAGGAGAACACCCATTTTACACTGTTTAATCCCAATATTCATCATAAATTTCCTATTTCTCAAACATCCATGAAATCGTTGTTAATCCACAGGTCCATTCTGGTTCTGTACTTTCTGGAAATGTCGAATCATGACCCTATGGTTGAATAATGACTAATGCGAAGTAATTGACGGAGAAAATCATTTAAACATATCATTACCAATAATTTCCAATAGTTATTAGCTAATGATCAAGAACAGGGATACTCGAGGTTATAAAACAAGAATAATCAACTGAATATCGATATGCGGGCACATATAAAGGCTACACCAATTAGTGCAAATCATAAAAGGGATGACTCTATGCAATCAGTTCAATAAAAAGGTCATAATCCATAGTTTTAAAAGATATACCATGATATTTGATCATTTTTTCATTGAAGAATTTTCCCACCAATGATTGAAGAAATTCATTGAGTTCACTGCATCTTCATCTACCCCGATCCTGAGATTCATCACCGTCAGAAGTTGATTCTCTAATGGAAGGATAGGAAAAAAGAAACTCTTGATGGTCCCAGAGTTATAAGATTAACCGTGGTCAAATAATCATAGAGGTATTATTATATAAGTTTTATTAGGTTAAATAAATTTATTTCTTTATTTTATTTATTTTATTTATTAAAAATATATATTTGTTTAATTTTTTAATTTATATAATTTATTTAACTAACCAACTGAACACACCTCCAATATATAATTAATTTTAATACCTGGTGAAATCCCATTTAAGGATGCGACTGGGGTTAAAAAAATTTCTAGAATCAAATGTGGTCTTAGAATTATAACTCTTCCTTCCATTTTAGAGTTATTCCATTTTCTTTAAAAACTTGCACAATTGTAATATAAAACATATTTAATGTTTTTTAAAAACATTGGGCACATCGGGCCTCAAAAGTTTACATCACCTCAACTCCTAGCTTGGAATATATATATATATATATTTCAATGTCTTACCAGGTTAAAACTATGTCTCTACATCATTATCTCTTTCAATATTTTCATCCCCGAAAGTATAAACTAAATAAAAAACTCGGGATACTGAGCTCCCATATGGCTCTCCCTCTCCTTAGAAATTTCCGACAAGTTTTTGTGCTACCACAACACATGAACCAAGGATATGGTCTTTACATGCAGGGTTAGATTTTTTTGTTTTATGGTCCCCACCACATGCTCTGCAAATGTGGATTCATCCTCGATGTCCTTATTTCCCCAGCTGAAAACGTACATGGTTCATGCCTGTATCACCTTAGTTGTGACACGAGAATGATTTCATGCACCCACTATAGCTATGGGGGTAGGGTGAGGTAGAAAGGAACCTTCCCAACCCTCTTTAGTATCTCAAATGGAACAATGAACCTCATGGATAGTGTGTCTCCCTAGATAAAACTCTACAATAATTGTTGTTGGGAGACTCTTAGAAAAACATGATCTCCCTTCAGGAACTCCAAGGACCTACAACATTGATCTATGTAATATTTATTCTTGTTATGGTTCATCCTCAACTACACATGGATAACCTTGTCCTTCTCCATTATCACCAAAACCAAATCTAACCCCATAAGAGACATCTCACCAAACTCTATCCATTACAAGGGTGACCTATAGGTTCTCCTATATAGGTACTCCAATGTTTTCCTCAAACCTCTAGGTAGTGTGCTTAGTCTTCCCCTATATTTGGCAGTGAAAGGTTGTATTCAACCTCATCTTGGTATGGAATACCTTTTTTAGCCCTCTATGCAACCAAGTAGTAACCAATACATCATGATCAGATACAATTGTTGAGAGCACCCCATGAAGGTGAAAAATATCCCATCTGTACAACTGCCCTAAACTCTCCACCAAACTCTACTCGCTGGTAAAAAGTAAGCGTACCGAATTAGTTAGTTCATCAACTATCACCCAGATAGTGTAATGTCCCTTCAATGTCAACAGAATCCCTAAACATTTTCCATGGATATGTCATCCCACTTCCACTATAGGATATCAATGGGCTAAAACAAAACTACAGGAACCTGGTGCGCTGCATTCACCTGCTGACATGTGAGTCACCATGAGATGAAATAAAAAACACTCTGTCTCATACCAGACCACAAAAACTATCACTGAAGGTCTTTATACATATTACCCAAATTGGGATGTTAAGCTAGGGGAGAAGTGTGGAGCTCTCGCATCACCTCCCCCCCACATCATGACTGGGACAATCCTCCATCCTTGGAAAAGAATGACATAATTACCTCCTTCAGAATATCCATATGGTGAATCCTATGTGAATATATGGTCAAAAAAGACCTGGAATTTGATGTCTCCTTTCTAGGACTGTCTCACATTCTTGAGAAGTTGAGGTGTAAACACCATCAACTTAAGAAAATATGTACCATCATACTCAAATAGGTTCAACTTTAAGGAAGATAACTGCTCCAAATCCTCCTACTCAAAGTTTTCCTAGGAATCTCTAATAAAGGAATATAATACTACATTCCCTTACCTATATTATAGACTATCTAATGAAATAGTCATACAGAAACTCTAGACAGTTCCTTTATCTCATGTTTAGGTTTCTATTAGTTTTTACGTACTTGAGACTATGATACTCTGTGTAAACCAAGATGTTCCCCCTTAAAAGGTAGTGCCTTCTCATCCTCATAGAAAATAATATTTCTTTTCTCACTAGGTCATGATTCACATAATTATTCTAAGGGGGTCACAACTACATTAACCCATATGTGACAAATCTCATCCTCTACATCAACATGTAGATGAGCCCTGCCCCTGAGAGCTCAATGTAAACAACATACTCTATGCCCTCATCTTGTAGTCTCAATACAAGAGCACCAATTAGCCTCAGCCTAAAATCTTAGAAGGCCCTCTATGACTACTCAGTCTAGGTAAAAGGCTACCCTTTCCACATCAGGGTGGTCAAAGTGACTATAATCATAGTTAAGTCTTCCAAAAACCTCCTATAGTACCCCTCTAAACCAAGAAAGATTCTCACCCATGAAATACCATTGGGTTTCTCCCATGAAATAAATACATCAATCATTATGGGGTCTATGGATAGGCCATTCATAGAAATTACATTCTTTAAGAAGTGAACCTCATGTATCCAGAACTAGAACTTTAAGAGATTACCATATAACTGATGCTCTTAAAGAAAGTCTAAGACCATCCTCAAGTGATATGCATGCTTCATATCTATCATAGAATAGATGAGTATTTCCTCAATTAATACATTCACAAACTATTCTAGGTACTACTGGAAGATTCGGTTCATCAAATCTACAATAATTGTGGGGGAATTCTTCAAACCAAAGAGAATCAACAGGAACTCATATTGTCTATAGCGATATCAAAATGCCATCTTTTCAATAAAATCCCCGCAAAACATCAACTGGTGGTAGCCAGACCAGTGATCGATCATTGAGAACCATATCACACCTCACAACTGGTCAATGATATTGTCAATCCTTATCAAGGTGTAATATTTCATTATCGTTTCTTGGTTCCTGAAAAAATAATCAATGAAAATCCACAAGTTCCAATCCTACTTTTTCAAGAACATCTTTAGAACTACCCCGAGGAAACACTAGGCCTGATGGAACACTTATCTTTAAGGTCCTCTAACTATAACCATGGTAGAGGCCATATTATATACCATAGATGATATCTAAGATGTCCCAAAAATAAATTCTATACAAAAATCTATCTCCCAACTCGGTGGTTTTACTGGAACGTCCTTTGAGAAGATGTCCATAAAATCCTCCATGACTAAAGAAATCCAAATGTCAAAAGATCCTATTGTACTAAAAGATATTGTCACCAACTAATGAGTGATGGTCTGCAGAAACCTAATCATAGCACTCACTTTCCCCTTCATAAGATCTCTCTCACCTGAAAAGGTGAATATACCCACATCAGTACGAATTCATTTGAATCATCTGTGGAAACATGTCAATCTGGGATCGAACCATGGACAACAAATACATACCCAAGATGTTGTAATAGAGTTACATCATGATGACCAAAAGTTCACACATGAAACTCTATCCACCAAGTGATATCTCTCACTTCCGGCAGATAAAATATACCAAAGAAGTGTTCCATACTTCTATGTTAAGATGAAGCTTCTGGGAAAAAATTTCAATTGGGAGCTTAGTATCTTACAACGGGAGTATAGGGATGAAGTAATGAATTGAACCTCATTATACTAATATTAGATGAAGAGTAAAATAAATATATATCATGCCTCTAATCATCTCATGAACCATGGGGTCATATGCCTCCAAATAATACAGTTGTTCGCGGCTCTGACTGTGATCTCCCTGATGTACCTGTATTAACACACCCAACCATCTCAATGTAGAAGTGTAGAGGAATAAGAATAAAAATATTCAACTGGTAGAATATAAACTAAGCATGAAAATATATAGGGCGTACAATACTATGATAGTGAAAACTAAAAATTAAAGGAAAAAATACAAATCCAACCATAAATATGTTCCAACCTGATAAAACTAGAAAATAAATTGTTGAGAGAGCTCAGTGCAAGATCTCTACACTATGACCACCATGTGTGGTCCAATGCACCAAGTATCCCTATGCTCTTCTAAAGTCACTGTCGACCTTTCCATCATCTACATAAGAAATGACACATGTAGAAAAACCTGTGCAGGGGTGAGTATATACACACCCTATAGGATGCCCCAAAATTTGAAGGGGTAGTAGAAAGATAGAAAATACGAACATATAGATAGTAATTAGTGAACAACTCAACCCAAAGCGAGAGAAAAAGTGACCTCATCCAATCATAGGGGGTTTAACATGGAGTGTAGATGGATTATGCAACAATCATTTTCCACACATATCAGAATAGTATCCTCATTTAACTATAAGAGTCTAATCACATAAAGCACATAGAATAACCTATGCATCTTCGTAACCTAATGTAGAAGAATAACCAAATTCAATGGTATAGATATACATACATACATAAATACATACATACATACATACATACATACATACATACATACATACATACATACATACATACATACATACATACAAACACACATACAGACATTATATAAAGACCCGACTTTAAAACGTTATATAATCTTGAATTAAATGAATAATTCCCATTGAGGATGTTTTCAGGTTTAGAGTTTTAGAGAATTAGGACATAACTATAACAACTCAATGATTACAAAGTCAACACATCTACTCAGTTTCCATTTTTTCACAAAATAAAAACTCATGAAGAAAAGAGTCATGTCTGTTTCCTTGTTTTAGACAGCATGACATTTCCTTGATCCCATCCTTATCCCTATTCCACTTTCTGTCCTGTGAAAAACATTTCAAAAACATGGGATGAGCATAAAAATCTCTGTAAGAGATATACAAATAAAGAAAAAATTAGATCATCAATATATACATAACATAATCTTTTTAACATATCCCATGAAATCATAATATTTGTGAAATACAAATAAAAATAATAATACATAAAGGTAACTTGAGGTATTCATATCATTCTTACATAGGGTGTCACCCTCATGGTTACGTTTGGAATACCCATCATAGTATATTCCACAAATCTACTTGGAAAGACCTTAGTGTTTAACTCCATCGCATTACCCAATGCATTAGAGAGATATCTCCGGCTCACCTGCCCTTAGTTTATCACGTAACCATCCGACTTCATAAACAGTGCCCAAGAACCATAACATAATCGTATCACATAAAACATGCATAAAGGAAACATAACATTTCCACATTACAATCATAATATATCAATACAACACATTGATATAATCAAAAAATTATCAAAACCATTTTCAATACCAATAAAAAGAAAATAAAAACATGGTATTTATTTTTCTTTTAACAAAAGTTATGTCTTGTAGTGGAAGCCAAATCTCAAATAATGGTCATGGAAGCGGAGAAGTTGTTGTCACCGCATACGTAAGACAAAAACATTCCTATTGTCGTTTCGTAAAACACATCATGTAAAAAGATTCATTTTGAATGAAATTAAATGTCCAAATGGTTTTATACACCATATAAAATAAAGTCATTTAGAAATCAAAATATGCCTCAATGAAAGGAGATTGAGACGAAGTCTCATACAAAGATGGTATCCTCATATTAAGGATAAATCAATTACATAATTATGTGTGAAAAATATAAATACACCAAATATAAGTGGATATTAAGTGTAAAATAATCAGAGGTCATCCACACATATTCATAGAATGACATAATCAAGACGTAGAGGTTTAACCCAAAGAATTGAAATTGGGTTAAGAAGTTCCCTTACAAAATTTTTATAGCCTAATAGCGTCACTTTAAAATTCAGAAAATGAGTTGATGAGAGATAAAAAGGGTATCTCATCACTTGGACATGAAATTTACAGAAATAAGGATATATTAGAACATATCCCAACATTAGGAAAATGATAATTAAAAGACCTAACAAAAAGAAGCCTTGTAAAAAGAAGATGGTGAAAGATTCCCTTACGGATTTGGGTAACATTCGAAACGTACACCCCATGAAAAAAGGGGCATACAATGAAGATGTAAATAACCATAAATTAAATTATATTACACAAAGAATACAATCATGGGCATAAAATACACCACACAAAAGGAAATAGTGGAAAATGTAGCATGAATCTCATGGGAATAAAAAGTGAGATAAAAACCACTAACCTCGTTTTAATCAATGAAGTCGAATGACCAAAATATAATAAACACCAAATTAATCACATAAAACCATGAATATATATATAATCATGATAATACATATGAAATGGTAGTAAAAAATACACCAAATGCAAAAAATAAGTGGAAAACAATTAAAATATCACAGAATTAAAAGTGAGATAAGAAATCCATTACATCACGTTCGACGTGTCTTGTTCGTTTCTTTATATTCCTCTAAATCGGGTAACTCTTTTTTATTTGAGCTAAAGGCTTCCTTTGAAAGACTTCTGCCCAATGTGAGGCTTCTATTAGTGAGAGAGGTATGTGGAGAGATAATATGAGTAGTTTTTGGACAGGCCAAGGGCTTGAGAGGTGTGGGTAAGGGGGTAGAGGTGGGGGCCTTTTATAAGATGGAGGAGGGTCACTTTTGGAAAGTCTTGAAATGTTACTTTATTATAAAATGGTATTATGATTTTAAATGTCCCACAATGATATATTTCTAGTATAAGTTGATAATGGTTCTAAATACACCCGTCCAATAGGTTTTTGACAAGTGTAAGTCTTAGATTTTACATTATCTTTTAATTTTATTAAAATCGTTCATTAATGAGGTAATCAGTATATCATCATGGTTTCATAAATATATTAATTTATTTAATGCCTAAAAATTATAAAAAAATTACAATGATGTATTAAATATTATAATCTTTCCAATGACTATTTATATTATAAGCGATCGTTTATGTAAACAAAATTAATATTGTTTTCGTTAGGATATACAAACCTTTGTTATTTTCTCTTCTTTTAAAAAAATAATGTCATAAATGTCACTATTACACCCATGTGAGTCCATGGGCCCTAATGTTTGGTAAAAAGAAGCCAATGTTCGGACATGACTCAAAAACAATATTTGGACACATGTTGGGGTCATTTTATATTATTATGATATTATTTTATTACCCTTAACTACCCGATTACTAATTAATAACGATAATTAAAGATAATTACCATTGTTACTATTTATAATCCCCAAAAAAAGAGTCTTAATTACATATTTTGGACCTTCTAATTCCAAATATGGAATCCATTTTACAAAATTCCATACACATAAATTGAAATAATTAAATTAAAAATAATTCGCGTTGTCGCAACCAAGGACGGGTTTTTAAGAAGCAAAAATTTGTCAAAAGATTTGATAGTTTTTACATCCAATTGAAAAGTGAAATTACTTACAATGAACAAAATTGTATTAAGTTATAAAAACATAATTCAATCACACTTTAAAACCAAATAAAAGGACAATCTGAAAATATAATTTAATTAGATGAAAAAGTAGTTTTGAAGTAAAATGAAGTATTTTTCACTATTCATTAAAAATGAACATTTGTCAGATAAATACCAAAAAATAATCCAATGTAAATTTGATATTCCAAATTCCAAAATGATTTCCATTTTACCGAATGAAAAACATAGAATTTTGATTATTAATTTTATAATTAATTCCCGCTGTCAGAACAAATAGCGTGTTTTTATGAAACAATATCTATCAAAAGATTGACACCTGTTTATATCCAATTTCAAAGTGAAATTAATTCCGATGACCACCATTAGATTAAATGGTCAAACTATATTTCAAATAAAATATAATATCAATTAAAAATATAATCTACCCATATAAATAAATTAGATTAAAAGGGGGTTTTCAATTAAAATACATCATTTTAACTATTCATTAAAAAATGAACATTATCAGAAAAATAACAAAAATTTGCTCAAAGTAAATTTTGATTTCCTGATTCTAACGAAGGATTTTATTTTGTTAAATATAACATATAAAATTGACAAAAATTAGTTTAAAAAAATGTTTTCTATCAAAAGGCGGATAATGGGCCTTTTAAAAAACATTAGAATATTTATGCTTAAAATCGAATTCTTTTATTATTTTATGCTTCTAACTTTTATTGGATAAACGTAAAAATATTTAACAAACATATATAATCATTTTCTTGGTAGTTATGTTCATTCCCACCATTACAATGACTAGGCGTTAACTACCATTTAAAATAATATTATTATATTATTAGTGTGCAATATAAGATTTTAAAGAAACCCGTTGTTGTGTATTGGGTATGCCATCGAACATAACATCCCCAATAAAGTAATATTAATATTTTATTCACAAATATTAATAAATATTAAAACTTCATATTCTTTATATACCCGGGATGTTTCATCCTTCCCCAGTTTCTGGGAATTGCATCCTCAGAATTTTAAAATTGGGCATGAAAACTTCATTGAAAGCCCCACATCAGAAAATGAGTAAATTAAACTATCACTATAAAAGAAAGAATGAAAATTACAAAGGTCACCTGTGACAACAGATACTAGGATTCCATGAAAACATGGATATGGAAGAGAAAAAAAGGGTCATGTTCTAATGAAGAGTGATAAAAACATGTTTACGAGAATGTTATCCACCAGAAAATCACAAACCTGTTATGGGTTAAACGGTATTTGATTCCCCCGTAGGAAAAATTAACAGACAATGTTTTTGGTTTATGTTACTTTTCATCAAGGAATTTATTTATGAGCTTAAATAAATCATAAGGAAACATACTTACTTTTCATGTAGACTTTTATCTCTTACTAGATTTCTTACACAAACTCATATTTTCTCAAAAAGATAAGTATTTAGGATGACTTCTTCACCTTAAGAGCACTATAATAAACTTTTTGAGAATCAACCAATCCAAAGAAGATGAACTATATATTTCCCATGTCTGTAGACCTTAAACAAATCCAAAATTGTTAGTAAAATATTAGATAATACCCCAAAAAGATGAACTATATATTTCCCATAAAATTATTCAATGTAATCCAAACTAATATTGAAACCCAAATCTCTGAAGGATTTAATTACATAGTCTTCCAAGGTAAATCTTATCATTTATCTCCAAATAACATCAGTTACTCTTAAAGTCTCAAACTGAAAATAATTATCCTAATAACATATCCTCCATGATTGGATATTAATTTCACAAAAACCATCATATTCCTGATTCAAAAGATCATATAAGTAAATATAATTAGTCATAATAACAAGGGACTTCATGTAGTCCAGTGTTAGGTGATAAATACTAGTCACACTTTGGTTGTGGGTTCGATTCCTGCAGTTTCGTCCGACGCAACAGTTTTCTACACGGTTTGCGTGTTGTCCCTTTCTAAAAACTAAATAATATTATTATATTACCAAAAAGAGATAATTTCTTCAAAAATAACCGTAACATATTTTAACAACAAATTTTATCTAATAACCATCGTTTTGCATCCCAAAATGTATTAACCGGTAATTATCTCAAATTTAAGGATCATATAAACCAAAATGGTTCTTTATAACTATATCCACAAAAGAAAAGATAAGCATTCCTAGAATAAAATTTTCATAAATCAAACATCAGGGTTACACATACTATAAAAAGTTTTCTAATGTAATCCCATCATCAAAATAGCCTTAATACTTTTAATAATTTCACAATCTGAAAATCTATCTTAAATCTTCAATCCTTTATATGTTGACTTCTTAATCATTCAACATTCTTCATGATCCATTATTCATTCCTTTCAAACATATTCTGAAAAAATTATTTCATAAAAACAAAATCATGAATCATATCATAAGATTTCAATAATAAGAAAACATATGTTAAGAAATAATCCAACATTTCTTTGGTCATTGTTAGTGTCTTCATCCTCAATTGGAATGGCATTAGGTATTAGTAAACGAATATTTGTACGATCTTGGTGATCCCATTCCCAAAACTTCTTCATAGGACTTCTGTTTTCATAATGACCATGCACACCACATTTAAAACATTCAATTGATCCTTCAGAAATAACGTATTTCCCTTTCCTACAGTCATCTGGATGCTTCCTTTTTCCATGGAAGGTTCTTGATTTATAACTGTCATTTCCACATCTATGGCATGTTTCTGTCCCTCTGAAACATTTTCCAAGGTGTTTCATTCCACATCTTTGACACATAGATTTTTTAACACACTTACCTTTATGATTATTACCTAAAATTCCATAGGGATTTGTTTCTCGCATATATGATTCCTTATAAAAATCACTAAGGTTTATGTGGTCAATCAGGACACCAGATATTTGGTTGATAATAACCACAAGAGTTCTCATTGCGGATCCCATATCATTCAGTTTCCCGATCAGAAAATTGTCATAGTTTTCTTCATATCCACTGTTATTTTGGTGTCGGCTAGATCCATCCATTTACTAAAAAAGGTCAGTGTGAGTATATTAGTAAAATCATCATGTAATATTGTATGAGGAGGGAAAATACTAAGATATAATTATTCATGTTATCTTAAACTCATAACTATGACTTTTTCTAAAATCCTAACCATTATGGTAATGTCACTTTTTCTTAAAGTATACTCTAACCTCTAAAGATATTTAAACTAACCTCTGATACCTACTATAAGGACATGGCCTTAAAACATTACATAATATTGAGTTTAATGAATAATTTACTTTTAGGATATTTTCAGGTATAGAGTTTAGAAATTAGTACATAACTATTACATCTCAATGATTACATAGTAGACACATCTACTTAGTTTCAATTTTTTCACAAAATAAAAACTTGTGAACAAAAGTGCCATGTCTAGTTCCTTGTTTTAGACAGCATGGCATTTCCTTGATCCCATCTTCGACCCTATTCCACCTTATGTCCAGTGAAAAACGTTTCAAAAACATGGGATGAGCATAAAATACTATGTAAGTGATACACAAAGAATGAATACATTAGTTCATCAATATATAAATAACATAAAATTTTTAACGTATCCCATGAAATCATAAAATCTGTGAAATACACATAGAAATTCTAAGAGAAAAAGGTAACTTGCGGCATTGATAACATTCTTACGTAGGTAGTAACCCTCATAGTTACGTTTGGAATACCCATCATAGTATATTCTTTAAATCTCTTCAGAAAAACCAGAGCATTTAACTCTTTCATGTTACCCAATGCATTGGAGACCTATCTTGGGCTCACCCGCCCTTAGTTTATCACAAAACCACCCGACTTCATAAATAATTCCCAAGAACCATAACATAATCATATCACATAAAACATGCATAAAGGAAAAATAACATTTCCACATTTTGATCACAGGATATCAATACAACACATTGATATAATCAAAACATTATCAAAACCATTTTCAATACCAAAATAAATGAAACGTAAAATATATTATTTATTTTTCTTTTAAAAAAGGTTATGTCTTGTAGAGGATGTCGAAACTCAAATAATGGTCAGGGTGGTGGAGAAGTCGTTGTCACCGCATACGTAAGACAAAAAAATTCCTTTTTTCATTTTGTAAAATGATTCGTTTAAAAAGATTCCTTTTGGATGAAATTAAATGTCAAAATGGTTTTATAAACCGTATAATATAAAGTCGTGTAGAAATAAAAAAATTCCTCAATGAAAGGAGGTTGAGACAAAGTCCCATACAAAGACGGTATCCTTATATTAAGGATAAATCAATTACATAATTATGTGTGACAAATATAAATACACCTAATATAAGTGGATATTTAGTGTAAATCAATCAGAGGTCATACACACATATTCATAGTATGACATAATCAAGAAGTAGAGGTTTAACCCAAAGAATTGAAATTGGGTTAAGAAGTTCCCTTACAGAAATTTGACAGCCTAATGGCGTCACTTTAAAATTATGAAAATGAGTTGATGAGATATAAAAAATGGTATCTCATCACTATGACATAAAATTTATAGCAATAAGTATATATAATTACATATCCCAACATTAAGAAGATATAAATTAAATGTCCTAACAAAAATACGTCTTTTAAAGAGAGGATTGTGTATGGTTTCTTTACCTATTCGGGTAACATTCGAAATGTATACCCCATGAAAGAAGGATCATACAATGAAGATATAAATACCCATAAAATAAATTATATTAAACAAATAATACAATCATATTCAGTACATACACCATAAAAAATTAAATAGTTGAAAATATAGAATGAATCTCATGGGAATAAAATGTGAGATAAAAACCACTTACCTCATTGTAATAAATTGAGTCGTATGACCAAATGATAATAAACACCAAATGATTCACACAATACCATTAATATAAATATAATAAATACAATATATATGAAATGGAAATATAAAATACACCACATGAAACAAATAAGTGGAAAATAATGGAAATCTCTCGGAATTAAAAGTGAGATAAGAAATCACTTATCTTAAGTCCGACTTGTCCTGTTCATTTCATTATATTCCTCTAAATCAGATAAATCTTTTCGATTTGAGCCAAAGGCTTCCTTGGAAAGATATCTGCCCAAAGTGAGGCTTCTAGGAGTGAGAGAGGTATTTTGGGAGATAATATGAGCAGAGGTTGGATGAGCCAAGGGCTTGATAGGTGTGTGTAAGGGGGTAGAGGTGAGGGCCTTTTATAAGAGGGAGGAGGGTCACTTTTGGAATGACATGAAATGTTACTTTATTATAAAATGGTTTTTTGATTTTAAAGGTCCCATAATGATATATTTCTAGGATAAGGTGATAAGGGTTTGAAATACACCCATCCAATAGGATTTAGACAAATGTATGTCTTAGATTTTACCTTATCTTTTCATTTTTTTTATCGTTCATTAATTAGGTAATCACTGCATCATCATGGTGTCATAAATAAATTAATTTATTTAATGTCTAAATATTAAAAAAATACCATGATATAGGAAATATTTTTATATTTCCAGTGAATATTCACAGTCTAAAAGATCATTTATGTAAACAAAAATAAAATTGTTTTACTTTGGATATACTAACCTTTGTTATATTTCTCCTCTTTTAAAAAACTAATGTCATAAATGTCACTATTACACCCAGGTGACTCTATGGGCCCTCAAGTTCAGTAAAAAGATTCCAATGGTCGGAAATTACACAAAAATGAGGATTTCGACACATTTTGGTGTCATTTTATATTATTATGTTATTATTTTATTACCCTTATCTACACGATTACTAACTAATCAAGATAATTAAAGATAATTACCGTCGTTACTATTCATAATGTCAAAAAACAAAAGCGTCTTAATTACATAATTTGGACCTTCTGATTAAAAATATGGAATCCATTTTACAAAATTTCAAACACATAAATTTCAGTAATTAATTTAAAAACAATTCACATTGTCACAACCAATGCCGGGTTTTTAAGCAACAAAATTTTATCAAAAGATTGACATGTTTTTACATCCAATTGAAAAGTGAAATTACTTATAATGAACAAAATTGTATACAGTGATAAAAAAATAATTCCATTACACATTAAAACAAATTAAAAGGGCAATCTAACTATATAATTAAATTAGATGAAATATCAGTTTTGAAGTAAAATGCTTTATTTTTCACTATTCATTAAGAAGGAACTTTTTTCAGAAAAATACCAAAAAATTATCCAAAGTAAATTTGATATTCCAAATTAAAAAATGATTTCCATTTTACAAAATTCAAAACATATATGTTTCATTAATTAATTTTATAACTAATTCCTACAGTCAGAACAAATAGAATGTTTTTATGAAACAATATCTATCAAAAGATTGACAACTGTTTATGTCTAATTTTGATGGGAAATTAATTCTGTTGACCATCCTTGGATTAAATGGTAAAAATATATATCAACTAAACTTTAAACCCAATTTAAAATATAATCTAACAATATAAATAAATTATATTAAAAAGTGGTTTGGAATTAAAATACAACATTTTCACTATTTATTAAAAAATGAACTTCATCGTAAAAATAACAAAAATTTACACAAAGTAAATTTTTATGTCCCGATTCTAAAGAAGTATTTTATTTTTTCACATATAAAATATAAAATTGACAAAAAGTAGTATAAAAATGGTTTGACATCAAAAGGCGGTCAATTGACCTTTTAAAGAACATTAGAATATTTATGCTTAAAATTGAATTTTTTCTTATTTTATGCCACAAACTTTATTGGATAAATGTAAAAAAATTAAAAACATATATAATCATTTTATTGTCAGTTCTGTTCATTCCCACCATTGCAACGGCTAGGTTTTAACTACAATTTAAAATAATATTATTATGTTATTAGTGTGCGGCATAAGATTTCAAAAAAAAACTTATTGATGCGTATTGGGTACGCCATCAAACATAGAATCCACATTAATGTAATATTAAAATTTTATTCACAAATTTTAGTAAATATAAAAATGTCATATTATTTATTTACTCGAGATGTTACACATTCATATTTACATACATAGATATATATTCTCAAGAAAAAAAGCTAAAATGAGAGAATAGGGGGATCTTCATCTCACAGCCCATGAAAATAGTCATCATTCATTCCATAATGTAGAGTCACGATTTTTAACGTGTAAGAGTATAAAATATTTCTATATATATTTTCAAAGATTGGAATTGAGACGACATGTGATTCTGAGGCCCAGTGTGCCCAGAATTAATTTTATAAAAAAATTAAATATATTTTATATTGCACATGCACATATGCCTAAAGAAAATGTGATAACTCTTAAACGGTTTATTGGATCTGAAATCTGATACAATGGTTGGGTCCAGAACATGGTTTTTACCCTATGTGCGACATAAAATTAGTCGGTGTAGAACATTCAGACCCCTCACTCGTTCGAGATATGTTCAGTGAGTTCATTAATAAAATTAATTTATTAATTAATTAGTTTCGACATAGTTGGAAAGTCTCTAAATATATCACCATGGAAATCTATCTAGAATTAGCCTCATAATTTTGGTAATTTTTCAAGATCTCTCTCGTTCTTTCTGTCGACAAATCATGGTGAATGACGATAGAACTCCATATCATAGTGGATTAGGATGCAGCGAATGCAACGACATCTCTAAAATCATTGGAGGATGTGTTCTTCATCAATGATCAATCAAAAATCAAGATAGGACTCATCAATTTTGGATTCTTCCCCTTTTTATTATAGGAGTGAACATTGTCAATTCTATCTCTTTGATCTACATTAATTTGATACTTTTTATAATCTCATGTGTTGAAATAAATTATTTTTTTCAATTTAATTCTTGGTATTCCATGTTTTCACCCCGATTTCACTAGTATAAAATCGTTGGCCAATAATGTTTAGTCAATTATGTTTATTAGCTTTATTATTGGTTTTTTTCCGGGCTGTTCTTCGTGTTCCTTATTTTTTCACCACGGGGTCACAATTCGACTTTTTAGGGGCGGGTCAAACATGATAGAACCCCTAGATTTATTGCAATGGCATGAACAACATGTGGATCAAAGGTTTGGGGAAATATTGATAAATGAGTAGTATGTTGTTTGGTGAATGGGTCAGATCAGTAGTGCAGATGCATGTTTCTGATCGAAGGTGGTTTGGAAGCTGGTCGATAACCCTCATTTTCTGAGTTGTCATGTGATGAAGAGATGAGCTATAATGAGGTTGGTTTTAAGTGGATATCGTGCATGAGATCTCATGACGAAGGCTATTTGTTATGGACGTGATGATGGTCGTACTCAGATCTCTAACATGGTGGTAATATGTTGTCAATGTGACATGCATTAATAAAAATTATTATTATAAATAATAAAGGTGATGAGATGATAAAAATTAAATGATAATTTATTGTTATTGTTAAATAAAATAATAATTATTATTTTCGCATAAAATGTGTGGTTAATTAAATTAAATGGGTTTAATTTATTAAAGAAAATCCATTTTAAATTAAATAAATTTAATTTAATGGGATCATGTTATTATTAATATTATTCATAATACTAATAATAATAGTAAGTTAATAAAATAAGGTTTGTGGATAAAAATTAATTGAGTAATTAATGGAATCAAATTGGGTGGAATTAATGATGATGACATGGGAAAAATAGTGGTGCCTGTTTGATGGTTTAATTTTAAAGTGACGTGTCAATTAATATTATTGATAATAATAAAAGAAATTTTTTATATTTATTTTTTAATAATTAATTAATTAATTAATTAACTGAGATTTAATTTCATAACGGAGAGGCATGGGGTGTTGGCACCCAGCGCGCAGAAAGAAAAGGGGGGTGCGTGGCTTGGGCGTTGGATTTGATTGATATATTAATTATATAGGTTGTGTCTAAATATATCTAGTTAATGAATTTGTTAAATAAATAGAGGGGGCACCACCTGTATGACGTATGGGGGGATGATATGACTTTTGAAATTGGATTAAAAAAATATAATAATAATATTAATATAAAATATTATTATTACTATTTTGGGTCGTATAATATTATACATGTTATATCTTTTAATTGAGATATTGAATTGGAGAACCGCCAGAGGCAGCGTTACCATGAAATTGAGATAGTCATTTTAAGATCAATGTTTAATATCTTTTTCAGACTCATTTCTTGGGTCAACGAAGCAACCAATAATAATAAAATTATTATTATTACGGAATACGGTATCCGACATATCTTCATCGTACAGTGTCGGAATGAAAAATTGTATGTGATGTTGCGACCTTGAAATTAAGATGGATGTTTCAAGATCAATTTAAGGTATCTAATTTTCTGTTGTTACATAGGCCCATGAAGCATTGTTCATCCTTCATGTGGTGAAATATATCTTTTTCACCGGTTATCTGATTGAGTCAAGTGAATAGTCTATCTCAAGTATTTTTAACGTGAGGATCAAAATAGTGGGATACATTTGGTCATTTGGGTCTTTTTAAAGAGAAATATTATTGAAATAACGTATTTACCCTTTAGACTGATGATGAGTCTCATGTGTTCCTTAGGATTTTGGCCGATACATGTCGTGTAGTACCCCTACATGTCATGTAGTACTACATAGCCAACAATTTATGTGCTTAGGATGACACTACCAAACAGTAGAGTAGGACCACACTACATGTGGGTCCCCGAATTGTTGTGTGACTCTTTTTAATGAATCTTATAGGTTTCATATATCCTTCATTTTAACTCATATTTTGGTCTATCAGTATCCTATCCTGAGTGTTTTTTCACTTGAAATGTGATGGTTCCCTAATAAGTGACTTTCGTGATATGATGTGAAATTTTCTGAGTTTGGAATGCAAAGAGGAGATACCCAATGATGATAACGGTCATACAGAATCCCCAAATCATATCGGGCATAACCCTCCAGCTGGGCTGGGTTGTTGTTTTCCTTGAAGACAATAATGGGTTTACCCTCCCATAGGACTGGGTAGTGGCGTTCCTCGATGATCTTTCTAAGTTACCCTCTAGTAGGACTAAGAAGCTGAGTTCCTTGAAGTTTTAGGCTTACCCTTCAGTAGGGTTTGGTTGTGGCCTTCCCTGATGAAATATTCCAGGAATAACCCTCTAATAGAGCTGGGAATTGGAGTTCCCTGATAACTCACAAGGATTAACCTCCAGTAGGACTGGGTAGTGGCATTCCTCGATGATCTTTCCATGTTACCCTCCAGTAGCGTTGAGTAGTGGAGTTCCTTGACATTTCTATATTACCCTTAAATATGGATGGGTAGTGGTGTTCCCTGATGATATATTTTAGGCATAACCCTATGGATGGGTAGGGAAGAGGACTTCTCTAATGACTCACCGGTCATACCCTCCAGTAGGACTAGGTTGTGGTGTTCCCCGATGATAGTTCTAGACTTACCCTCTAGCAGGGATGAGTAGTGGCATTCACTAATGATAGTTCTAGGCTTACCCTCTAGTAGGATTGGGCAGTAGCATTCCCCAATGACATTCCCTAGCATAACCCTCAAATCGGGCTGGGTAGTGGAGTTCCTCATTGACAATAAATGTTAGACCTTCTTGTTATACAAGGGTATGGGATCCTTACATAGAATTTGTGGCCCCTCGACTCTGAGGCATAGTGACAATAAATGGTTTGGTGTCACGTTGGTCTCACAAGAAATAAAGACTCTTTCCCCATCGAGACACATTCTTGTGATGTGACCTAAAACCATGTGGGAGGGTGAGTGCCTCCCAAAGAAGATGGTGTTAAGGTGCGGGGAATGAGTCCCTTAGACTTGTATGTTCGGGGAAGTCGCATGAGGTATTGGGCATCGTAGATGGACTTCTCTTAGAATTGTTGGCTACTCCTATTATTTTTCTGAGTTATGAAATATAGATCCCCTTACTCTCTTGTAAAGGCCTATTTTACTAAGCATATATATATATATATATATATATCCTTCTTTTGTACCCACTCCTTGGGTTTTGGTTACACTCCTTTTAAGGGAGGCGAAGACACACGAGGTATGCCATGTGCTTTTTATGTCCATATTCTCATGTTTGGATGAGTCTACTCTCTTAATATAGTTAGAAATGACTCGAAGATATATTCATCTTCCCACCAATTTTATATCCTTAGTTTTGGATGATTTTACTTTTACTCTCTTGTTGGGATGAGATGTACTCTTTCACTGTACCTTGTTCTATGTACTTATTTCCTCTTCAGTTGTATCACTTACTACTCGCCCTTCACCCTTTTTGTGGTATTCTATTGGGTATGTATATACACACCCCTACATGGGCTTCTCCCAACACGTGTCTTGTCTTTTGCAGACGTTGGGTAGGTCAACTGCTAGAATATCAACTAAGCATGAAAAAATATATGGTGTGCAATATAATGATAGTGAAAACTAAAAATTAAAGGAAAAAATACAAATCCAACCATAAATATGTTCTAACCTGAAAAAACTAGAAAAAATATTATTGAGAGAGCTTAGTGATAGATCTCTACGCTATGACCACCGTGTGTGGTCCAATGCACCAACTATCCATATGCTCTTCTAAAGCCACTATGGACCTTTCCGTCATCTATATAAGAAATGACACATGTAGAAAATCTTGTGTAGGGGTGAGTATATACACACCTTGTAGGATGCCCCAAAATTTGAAGGGGAAGTAGAACGATAGACAATATGAACGTATAGATATTAATTAGTGTAAAACTCAACCCAAAGCAAGAGAAAAAGTAACATCATCCAATCACAAGGGGTTTAACATGGAGTGAAGATGGATTATTCATCGAGTCTTTTCCACCCATATCAAAAGAGTATCCTCATTTAACCATAAGAGTCTAAACAGAGAAAGCACATAGAATAACCTATGAATCTTCGCAACCCAATATAGAAGAATAACCAAATTCAAATGTATAGATATACATACATACATACATACATACATACATACATACATACATACATACATACATAGATACATACATACATACATACATACATATATTCTATAAGGACCCGGCCTTAAAACATTACATACTCTTGAATTAAATGAATAATTCACATTGAGGATCATTTCAGGTTTATTGTTTTAGGGAATTAGGACATAACTATTACATCTCAAAGTTTACAAAGTAAGCATATCTACTCAGTTTCAATTTTTTTACAAAATAAAAACTCGTGAACAAAAGATTCATGACTAGTTCCTTGTTTTAGACAGCATGACATTTCCTTGATCCCATCCTTGTCCCTATTCCGCTTTATGTCCTGTGACAAACATTTCAAAAACATGGGATGAGCATAAAAAGCTCAGTATGGGATACACAAATAAAGAAAAAATTAGATCATCAATATATACATAACATAATCTTTTTAACATATCCCATGAAATCATAAGCTTTTTGAAGTACACAATAAAATCATAATACATAAAGGTAACTTGAGGCATTCATAACATACTTACGTAGGGTGTAACCCTAATAGTTACGTTTGGGATACCCTTCATAGTATATTCCGAAAATATCTTTGGAATGACCTTAGTGTTTAAATCCTTCATGTTACCCAATGCATTAGAAATATATCTCAGGCTCACCTGCCCTTAGTTTATCACGTAACCATCGGACTTCATAAACAATTCCCAAGAACCATAACATAATCGTATCACATAAATAATGCATAAAGGAAACATAACATTTCCACATTTCAATCACAAGATATCAATACAACACATTGATATAATCAAAACATTATCAAAACCATTTTCAATACCAAAATAAAGGAAAAGAAATACATGGTATTGATTTTTCTTTTAAAAAATGTTAGGGCTTGTAGAGGAAGCCAAATCTCAAATAATGGTCATGGCGGCGGAGAAGTCATTGTCACCGCATACGTAAGAAAAAAACATTCCTTTTGTCGTTTAGAAAAAAAACGCTACATGTAAAAGGATTTCTTTTGAATGAAATTAAATTTCAAACTAGTTTTATACACCATATAAAATAATTTCATTTAAAAATCAAAATATGCCTCAATGAAAGGAGTTTGAGAAGAAGTCTCATTCAAAGATGGTATCCTCATATTAAGGATAAAACAATTACATAATTATGTGTGAAAAATATAAATACACCAAATATAAGTGGATATTTAGTGTAAAACAATCAGAGGTCATACACACATATTCATAGTATGACATAATCAATAAGTAGAGGTTTAACCCAAAGAATTGAAATTGGGTTAAGAAGTTCCCTTACAGATATTTGACAGCCTAATGATGTCACTTTAAAATTCAGAAAATGTGTTGATGAGAGATAAAAATGGTACCTCATCTTGTGGACATAAAATTTATAGTAATAAGGATATATAAGAACATATCCCAACATTAATAAATGAAAATTAAAAGACCTAACAAAAATAAGCCTTGTAAAAAGAGGAGGGTGAAAAATTCCCTTACAGATTTGGATAACTTTTGAAACGTACACCCAATGAAAGAAGGGTCATACAAGGAAGATGTAAAAAACCATAAATTAAATTATATTACACAAAGAATACAATCATGGGCTGCACATACACCATAAAATGGAAATAGTGGAAAATGAATCTTGAATCTCACGGGAATAAAAATTGAGATAAAAACCAGTTACCTCGTTGTAATCAATCGAGTCGAATGACCAAAAGATAATAAACCCCAAATTAATCACATAATACCATGAATATAAATAGAATAATGATTATATATATGAAATAGTAGTACAAAATACATCAAATGCAACAAATAAGTGGAAAACAATGTAAATCTCATGGAATTCAAAGTGAGATAAGAAATCACATACCTCAAGTCCGACTTGTCTTGTTCATTTCTTTATATTCCTCTAAATCGGGTAACTCTTTTTGATTTGAGCCAAAGGCTTACTTGGAAAGACTTCTGCCCAATGTGAGGCTTCTATGAGTGAGAGAGGGATGTGGAGAGATAATATGAGTAGAGGTTGGACAAGCCAAGGGCTTGAGAGGTGTGGGTAAGGTGGTAGAGGTGGGGGCATTTTATAAGCGGGAGGAGGGTCACTTTTCGAAAGTCATGAAATGTTAATTTATTATTAAATGGTAATAGGATTTTAGAGGTCCCACAATGATATATTTCTAGTATAAGTTGATAAGGGTTCTAAATAAACCCATCCAATAGGCTTTCGACAAGTGCAAGTCTTAGATTTTACATTATCTTTTAATTTTATTAAAATCGTTCATTAATGAGGTACTCACTGTATCATCATGATTTCATAAATATATTAATTTATTTAATGCATAAAAATCATAAAAAAATAAAATGATGTAGTAAATATTTGAAGCTTTACGATTACTATTTATAGTATATGAGATCATATATGTAAACAAAATTAAAATTGTTTTACTTAAGATATACAAGCCTTTGTTATGTTTCTCTTCTTTTAAAAAAATAATGTCATAAATGTCACTATTACACCCATGTGAGTCCATGGGAATTCATGTTCAGTAAAAATCATCCCATGTTCGGACATGACTCAAACAAGAATATTTGGACACATGTTTGGGTCATTTTATAATATTATGATTTTATTTTATTACCCTTAACTACCCGATTACTAATTAATAGCGATAATTAAAGATAATTACCATTGGTACTATTGATAATGTCCAAAAACAAGAGTATGAATTACATATTTTGGAACTTATGATTCCAAATATGGAATCCATTTTACCAAATTCCAAACACAGGAAATTCAGTAATTATTTTAAAAATAATTATCATTGTCACAACCAATGACGGGATTTTAAGAAGCAAAATTATCAAAAGATTTTCTAGTTTTTACATCCAATTGAAAAGTGAAATTACATCTAATGAACAAAATTGTATTAATTTATAAAAACATAATTCAATTAAACTTTAAAACAAATTAAAAGGACAATCTGAATATATAATTTAATTAGATGAAAAAGCAGTTTTGAAGTAAAATGAAGTATTTTTCACTGTTCATTAAAAATGAACATCTATCAGAAAAATACCAAAACATTATCCAAAGTAAATTTGATATTCCTAATTCTAAAATGATGACCATTTTACCAAATACAAAAAATAAATGTTTCATTAATTAATTTTATAATTAATTCCCGCTTTAAGAACAAATAGTGTGTTTTTATGAAATAATATCTATCAAAAGATTGACACCTGTTTATGTCCAATTTCAAAGTGAAATTAATTTTGATGACCACCATTGGATTAAATGGTCAAACTATATTTTAACTAAACTTTAATCCCAATTGATAATTTAATGAAACCATATAAATAAATTAGATTAAAAGTGGGTTTTGAATTAAAATACATCATTTTCACTATTCATTAAAAAAATGAACTTTATCGGAAAAATAACAATAATTTACTCAAAGTAAATTTTGATTTCTTGATTTTAAAGAAGGATTTTGTTTATTCAAATATAACATATAAAATTGACAAAAATTAGTTTAAAAAAAGGATTTCCATCAAAAGGCGGTTAATTGACCTTTTAAGAAACATTAGAATATTTATGCTCAAAATCGAATTATTTTATTATTTTATGCCTCAAACTTTTATTGGATAAATGTAAAAAAATATACCAAACTTATATAATCATTTTCTAGTCATTTATGTTCATTCCCACCATTACAATGACTAGGCATTGACTACCATTTAATGTAATATTATTATATTATTAGTGTGCAATTTAAGATTTCAAAGAAACTCGTTGTTGCGTATTGGGTACGCCATCAAACATAGCATACCCAATAAAGTAATATTAAAATTTTATTAACAAATACTAAGAAATATTAAAATATCATATTCTTTATTTACCTAGGATGTTACATCCTTCCCCACTTTTTGGGAATTGCGTCCTCGCAATTCTAAAATTGGACTCGAGAACTTCATTGAAAGCCCCAAATCAGAAAATGAATAAATTAAACTATCACTTTAAAAGAATGAATGAAAATTAAAAAGGTCACCTGAGACAAAAGATACTAGGATTCCATGAAAACATGGATATAGAAGAAAAAAACAAAGGCTCAAGTTCCGATATAGAGTGATAGAAAACATATTTATGAGAAAGTTATCCACCAGAAAATCACAAACCTGTGATGGGTTAAACGGTATTTGATTCCCCAGTCGGAAAAATTAACATAAAATGTTTTTGTTTTATGATACTTTTCATTGAGGAATTTATTTCTGAGCTTAACTAAATCATAAGGAAACATACTTACTTGTCATGTAGACTTTCATCTCTTACTATATTACTTACACAAACTCATATTTTCTCCAAAAGATGAGTATTTAGGATGACTTCTTCACATTAGGAGCGCTATAATCAACTTCTTGAGAATCAAAAAATCCACAAAAGATTAACTATTTATTCCCCATGTTTGTAGACCTTAAACAAATCCAAAAATTTTAGAACAATATTAGATAATCCCCCAAAAGGAAAATCTTTTACAAAAAGAAAAACTACTCTTAATCTCCAAAATTCAACAAAAAGAACCCAAGGTTCAAGAAAGACCACTAAATAAACAACTATCCATAAAGTTAATCAATGTAATCCAAACTAAGATTGAAACCCAAATCTATGAAGGATTTAATTACATAGTCTTCCAAGGTAAATCTTATCATTTATCTCCAAATAACATCAGTTTCCTTTAAAGTCTCAAACTGAAAAGTAATTAACCTAATGAAATATCCTCCATGATAGGTTAATCATTTCCCAAAAACCATCATATTCCTTATTCATAAGATCATATTACTAAATATAATTATTCATAATAACCAGGGACTTCACGTAGTCCAGTGGTAGGTGATAAATACCAGTCACACTTTGGTTGTGGGTTTGATTCCCACAGCTTCGTCCGACATGACGATTTTCCACATGGTTTGCGTGTTGTCCCTTTCTAAAAACTACATAATCTTATAATATTACCAAAAGGAGATAAATTCATCAAAAATAACCATAACATATTTTAACTACAAATTTTATCTAATAACCTTCGTTTTTCATCCCAAAGTGTATTAACCGGTAATTACCTCAAATTCAAGGATCATATAAACCAAAATGGTTCTTTATAACTATATCCATAAAAGAAAAGATAATTATTCCTTGAATAAAATTTTCATAAATCATACATCAGTGTTAAACATACTATAAAAACGCTTCTAATGTAATCCCATCATCAGAAGAGCCTTAATACTTTTAAGAATTTCACAATCTAAAAGTCTATCACAACTCTTGAATACCTTATATGTTGACTTCTTAATCATTCAACATTCTTCATGATCCATTAACCATTAATTTCCAACTTATTCTGAAATAATTATTTGCTAAAAACAAAATCATGAATCATATCATAAGATTTTAATAATAAGAGAACATATGTTTAGAAATAATCCATACCCTTCATTGGTCATTGTCAGTGTGTTCATCCTCAATCGGAAGGACATTAGGTATTGGTAAACGAATATTTGTACGATCTTGGTCATACCATTCCCAAAAATTATTCATAGGACATGTGTTTTCATAATAACCATGCACACCACATTTAAAACATTCAATTGATCCTTCAGAAAGAACTTCTTTCTGTTTCCTAGAGTCAATTGGATGCTTCCTTTTTCCATGATAGGTTCTTGCTTTATGACCTTTATTTCCACATATATAGCATGTGTATGTCCCTTTGAAACATATTTCTAGGTGTTTCATTCCACATCTTTGACACATATATTTTTGAACACACTTACCTTTATGATTATTACATAAACTTCTGTAGGGATTTATTTCTCGCATATATGATGCCTTATAAAAATCACTAAGGTTCAGGAGGTCAATCATGACACTAGATAGTTAATTGATAATAACCACAAGATTTCTCATTGCAGCTCTCATATCATTCAGTTTCTCGATCAGAAAACAGTCATAGTTTTCTTCATATCCCTGGTTACTTTAGTGCCGGCTAGATCCAGCCTTTTACTATAAAAATGGTCAGTGTGAGTATATCAGTAAAATCATCATGTAATATCTTATGAGAATGGAATATACTATGATATAATCATTCATGTTATCTTAAACTCATAACTATTAATTTTTTAAAATCTTAACCATTATGATAATGTCACTTGTGCTTAAAAAATACCCAAACCTCTAAATTTATCTAAACCAACCTCTAATTCCAACTATAAGGACCCTTCCTTAAAACATTACATAATCTTGAGTTAAATGAATCTTTCACATTTAGGATCTTTTCAAGTTTAGAGTTTTATAAATTTGAATATAATTATTACATCTCAATGATTACAAAGTAGACACATCTACTCAGTTTCCATTTTTTCACAAAATAAAAACTCGTGAACAAAAGAGTCATGTCTACTTCCATGTTCTAGACAGCATGACATTTCCTTGATCCCATCCTTGACCCTATTCCACATTATTTCCTATGAAAAACTTTTCAAAAACATGGGATGAGCATAAAAAGCTAAGGGATACACAAAGAAAGAAAACATTAGATTATAATATATACATAACATAAAATTTTTAACGTACCCTATGAAATCAAAAAATTTGTGAAATACACATATAAGTCATTAAAGGAAAAGGTATCTTCAGGAATTGATAACATTCTTACGTAGGGAGTAACCCTCATAGTTACGTTTTGAATTCCAATCACAGTATATTCTCTAAATCTCTTTAGAGAAACCATAGCATTGAACTATTTCATGTTACCCAATGCATTGGAGAGCTGTATTGGGCTCAGCCGCCCTTATTTTATCACAGAACCACCTGACTTCATAAACAATGCCCAAGAACCATAACATAATCAAATCACATAAAACATGCATAAATGAAACATAACATTTCCACATTTCAATCACAAGTTATCAATACAACACATTGATATAATCAAAACATTATCAAAACCATTTTCAATACCAAAATAAAATAAAATAAAAAACATATTATTTATTTTTATTTTAAAAAAATATATGGCTTGTAGAGGAAGTTGAAACTCAAATAATGGTCATGGCGGTGGAGAAGTCGCTATCGCCGCATACATAAGACAAAAAAAATCCTTTTGTAATTTTGTAAAATGCTTCATGTAAAAATATTCCTTTTGGTTGAAATTAAATGTCAAAAGGGTTGTATACAATGTATAATATAAAGTTGTGTAGAAATAAAAAAATTTCTCAAAGAAAGGAGGTTAAGACGAAGTCCCTTACAAAGATGGTATCCTTAGATTAAGGGTAAATCAATTACATAATTATGTGTGAAAAATATAAATACACGAAATATAAGTTGATATTATGTGTAAAATAATCATAGTTAATCGACACATATTCATAGTATGACATAATCAAGAAGTAGAGGTTTAACCCAAAGAATTGAAATTGGGTTAAGAAGTTCCCTTACAGAGATTTGACAGCCCAATGTCGTCACTTTAAAATTCAGAAAATTAGTTGATGAGATATAAAAAGGTTATATCATCACATGGACATAAAATATATAGATATAAGTGTATATAATAATATATCCCAACATTAAGAAGATATAAATTAAAATACCTAACAAAAAGATGTCTTTTAAAGAGAGGAGTGTGAATGGTTCCCTTACCTATTTGAGTAACTTTCCAAATGTACACCCCTTGAAAGAAGGGTCATACAATGAAGATATAAATAAACATAAATTAAATTATATTACACAAAGAATACAATCATTGTCAGTACATACACAACACAAAAGTAAATATTAGAAAATGTAGAATGAATCTCACGGGAATAAAAAGTGAGTTTAAACCCCCTTACCTCATTGTAATCAATCGAGTCATATGACCAAATGATAATAAACACTATATGAATCACACAGTACCATTAATATAAATAGAATCATGATAATATATATGATATGAAAGTATAAAATAAACCACATGAAACAAATAAGTGGCGAACAATGAAAATCTCTCGGAATTAAAAGTGAGATAAGAAATCACTTACCTCAAGTCTGACTTGTCTTGTTCGTTTATTTATATTCCTCTAAATTGGATAACTCTTTTTGATTTGAGTCAAAGGCTTCCTTGGAAAGACATATACCCAAAGTGGGGCTTCTAGGAGTGAGAGAGGGATGTGGAGAGATTATATGAGCAGAGGTTGGATGAGCCAAGGGCTTGAGAGGTGTGGGTAAGGGGGTAGAGGTGGGGGCCTTTTATAAGAGGGAGGGGGTCACTTTTGGAATGACTTGAAATGATACTTTATTATAAAATGGTCTTCATATTTCAAAGGTCCTACAATGATATATTTATAGGATAAGGTGATAAGGGTTTGAAATCCACCCATCCAATAGTTTTTTGACAATTGTATGTCTTAGATTTTACCTTATCTTTTCATTTTATTTAAATCGTTCATTAATGAGGTAATCACAGCATCATCATGGTGTCATAAATAAATTAATTAATTTAATGTATAAATATTAAAAAAAAATACCATGATGTAGGAAATATTTTTATATTTCCAATGAATATTTATATTCTGAGATATCATTTTTGTAAACAAAAATAATATTGTTTTACTTTTGATATACTAACCTTTGTTATATTTCTCTTCTTTTAGAAAACTAATGTCATAAATGTCACTATTACACCCATGTGACTCCATGGGCCCTCAAGTTCAGCAAAAAGATTACAATGGTCGTAAATTACTCAATCAATAGGATTTGGACACTTGTTGGGGTAATTTTATATTATTATGATATTATTTTATTACCCTTAACTACACGATTACTAACTAATCACGATAATTAAAGATAATTATCGTCGTTACTATTAATAATGTCAAGAAAGAAAAGCGTCTTAATTACATAATTTGGAACTTCTTATTCAAAATATGGAATCCATTTTATGGAATTCCAAACACATAAATTTCAGTTAATTAATTTAAAAATAATTCCCATTGTCACAACCAATGACGGGTTTTTAAGCAACAAAAATTTATCAAATGATTGACATGTTTTTGCATCCAATTGAAAAGTGAAATTACTTATAATGAAAAACATTGTATTAAGTGATAAAAATAATTCCATTACACATTAAAACCAATTAAAAGTTAAATCTAACTATATAATTAAATTAGATGAAATATCAGTTTTGAAGTAAAATGCATTATTTTCCACTGTTCATTAAAAATGAACATTTTTCAGTAAAATACCAAAACAATATCCAAAGTAAATATTATATTACAAATTCATAAATGACTTCCATTTTACCAAATTCAAAACATATAAGTTTCATTAATTAATTTTATAATTAATTCCCACTGTGAGAACAAATAGCCTGTTTTTATGAAACAATATCTATCAAAACATTGACAACTGTTTATGTCTAATTTCAAAGGGAAATTAACTCCGATGAACATCATTGGATTAAATGGTAAAAATATATTTCAACTAAAAATTAAACTCGATTAAAAAGATAATCTAACCACATAAATAAATTAGATTAAAAGGAGGTTTGGAATTAAAATACATCATTTTCACTATTTATTAAAAAATGAACTTTATCGGAAAAATAAAAAAAATATACACCAAGTAAATTTTGATGTCCCGATTCTAAATAAGTATTTTATTTTGTAAAATATAACATATAAATTTGACAAAAAGTAGTTTAAAAATGGTTTTCCATCAAAAGGCGGTTAATCGTCCTTTTAAAGAACATTAGAGTATTTATGCTTAAAATCGAATTCTTTCCTTGTTTTAAGCCTCAATCTTTTTTGGATAAATTTAAAAAAATTTAAAAAACATATATAATCATTTTATTGTCAGTTCTGTTCATTCCCTCTATTGAAACGGTTAGGCGTTAACTACCATTTAAAATAATATTATTATATTATTAGTGTGCAATATAAGATTTCAAAGAAACTTGTTGTTGCGTATTTGGTATGCCATCGGACATAGAATCTGCTTTAAAGTAATATTAATATTTTATTCACAAATTTTAATAAATATAAAAATGGCATATTCTTTATTTACTCGAGATGTTACACATTCATACATACATACATAGATATATATGCTTAAGAAAAAAGCTCAAATGAAAGAGTAGGGGGATCTTCACCTCACAACCTAAGAAAATAGTCATCATCCATTCCATAATGTAGAGTCACGATTTATAGCTTGTAAGAGTTTAAAATATTTCAATATATACTTTCAAAGATTGGCGTTGAGACGACATGTGATTATGAGGCCCAGTGTGCCCAGAATTAATTTTATAAAAAAATTAAATATATTGTATATTGCACATGCACATATTCCTAAATAAAATGTGATAAATATTAAACGGTTTATTGGATCTGAAATCTGATACAATGGTTGGGTCCAGAACATAGTGTTTACCCTATGTGTGACATAAAATTAGTCAGTGTAGAACATTCAGACCCCTCACATGTTGGAGATATGTTCAGTGAGTTCATTAAACAATTAATTTATTAATTAATTAGTTTCAACATAGTTGGAAAATCTCTAAATATATCACCATAAAAACCTGTCCAGATTTATCCTCATAATGTTGGTAATTTTTCAATAGCACTCTCATTATTTTTGTTGTCAAATCATGGTTATTGACGATAGAACACCATATCAGAGTGGATTAGGATGCAGTGAATGCAATGAAATCTCTAAAATCATTGTAGGATGTGTTATTTATCAATGATCAATCAAAAATCCAGATAAGACTCATCATTTTTGGTTTCTTCCCCTTTTTATTAAAATATTGGACATTTTCAATTCTATCTCTTTGATCTACATTAATTTGATACTTTTCATGATCTCATGTATTGAAATAAATTATTTTTTTCAATTTATTTCTTGGTATTCCATGTTTTTCACCCCGAATTACATAGTATAAAATCGTTGGCCAATAATGTTTAGTCAATGATGTTTATTACCTTTATTATTGGTTTTTTTCGACTGTTCTTCGTGTTCATTATTTTTTCACCACGGGGTCACAATTCAACTTTTTAGGGGCGGGTCAAACACGGTAGAAATACAATATTTATTGAAATGGCATGAACAACCTATAGATCGGTGGTTTGGGGACAGATTGATAAATGAGCACCAAAATGATTGGTGAATGGGTCAGATCGATAGTGCAGATGCATGTTTCTGATCGAAGGTGGTTTGAAGCTGGTCGATGACCCTCATTTTCCGAGTTTTCATGAGATGAAGACATGCGCTATTATGAGGTTGGTTTCATGCGGAGATCGTGCGTGAGATCTCATGACGAAGGCTATTTGGTGAGGACGTGATGATGGTCGGACTCAGATCTCTGACGTGGTGGTCAGATGTTGTCAATGTGACATGCATTAATAATAATTATTATTATAAATAATAATGGTGATGAGAAGATAAAATTTAAATTATAATTTATTATTATTGATAAATAAAATAATTATTATCATTTTGGCATAAAACGTCTGGTTAATTAAATTAAATGGGTTTAATTTATTAAAGAAAACCCATTTTAAATTAAATGAATTTAATTTAATGGGTATCATGTTATTATTAATATTATTCATAATATTAATAATATTATTATATTAATAAAATAAGGTGGGTGGTTAAAAATTAATTGAGTAATTAATGGAATCAAATTGGGTGGAATTAATGATGATGAAATGGGAAAAATAGGGGTGCATGTTTGATAGTTTAATTTTAAAGTGACATATCAATTAATATTATTGATAATAATAAAATAAAGTTGTTATATTTATTTTTTAATAATTAATTAATTAATTAATTAAATGAGATTTAATTTCATAATGGTGAGACATGGGGTGTTGGCACCCTGTGCGCAATAACAAAAGGGGGGGTGGCTTGGGCGTTGGGTTTGTTTGATATATTAATTATACATGTTGTGTCTTAATATATCTAGTTAATGACTTTTTTAAATTAATATAGGGGGAACCACCTATATGAAGTATGAGGGGATGATATTCTCTTTTGAAATTGGTTTAAAGAAAGATAATAATAATAATAATAATAATATAAAATATTATTATTACTATTTTGGGTCATATAATATTATATATGTTATATATTTTAATTGATATGTTGAATTGAAGAACCATTAGAGGCAGTGTGACCATGAAATTGAGATAGTCATTTTAAGATCAATGTTGAATATCGTTTTCATACTCATTTCATGGGTCAACGAAGTACCCAATAATAATAAAATTATTATTATTACGGAATCTGGTATCCGACATATCTTCATCATAGAGTGTCGGAATGAATAATTGTATGTGATGTTGCGACCTTGAAATTAAGTTGAATGCTTCTAGATCAATTTAAGGTATTTAATTTGATGTTGTGACTTAGGCCCATGATGCATCGTTCATCCGTTATGTGGTTAAATGTAGCTTTTTCACCGGGTATCTGATTGAGGCAAGTGAATAGTCTATCTCAAGTATTTTTAACATGATGATCAAAATAGTGGGATCCATTTAGTCATTTAGGACATTTTGAAGAGAAATATTTGTGAAATAACATATTTACCCTTTAGAATAATGATGAGACTCATGTGTTCCTTATGATTTTGGCCGATACATGTCATGTAGTACCCCTAAATGTCATGTAGTACTACATAGCCAGAAAGTAATGTGATTAGGATGACACTACCATAGAGTAGAGTAAGACCACACTACATGGGGGTCCCCAACTTGTTGTGCATCTCTTTTTAATGAAAGTTATAGGTTTATTATCTCCATCATTTGAACTCGGATTTTGGTCTGTCGGTATCCTATCCTGAGTGTTTTTGCACTTGAAATGTGATGGTGCCCTCATAAGTTACTTTCTTGATATTATGTGAAATGTTCTAAGTTTGGAATGCAAAGAGGAGATACCCAATAATGATAATGGTCATATAGAATCACCAAATCATATCAGGCATAACCCTCCAGTTGGGCTGGGTTATTGTTTTCCTTGAAGACAATAATGGGTTTACCCTCTCGTAGGACTGGGCAGTGGCGTTCCTCGATGATCTTTCTGAGTTACCCTCTAGTAGGACTAAGATGTGGAGTTCCTTGACGTTCTAGGATTAACCTTTAGTAGGTCATTGTAGTGTCATTCCCTGATGACATATTCCAAGAATAACCCTCTAACAGAGTTGGGCAGTGGAGTTCCCTGAAAACTCACCAGGCTTAACCTCAAATTGGACTGGGTAGTGGCGTTCTCCGATGATCTTTCCATGTTACCCTCAAATAGCATTGAGTAGTGGATTTCCTTGACAATTTTATAATACCCTTAAATAGGGATGGGTAGTGGTGTTCCTTGATGATATATTTCAGGCATAACTCTCTAGATGGGTAGGGTATCAGACTTCTCTAATGAATCACCGATCATACCCTCCAGTACGACTAGGTTGTGGTGTTCCCCGATGACAGTTCTAGGCTTACCCTCTAACAGGGATGGGTAGTGGAATTCACTAATGACAATTATGGGCTTACCCTCTAGTAGGACTTGGCAGTAGTATTCCCCAATGAAATTCCCCAGCATAACCCTCAAATCGGGCTGGGTAGCGGAGTTCCTCATTGACAACCAAGGTTAAAACCACTTGTTATACCAGGGTATGGGATCCTTACATAGAATTTGTGGCCCCTCGACTCTGAGGCATAGTGACGATACATGGTTTGATGTGACGTTGGTCTCAAAATAAATAGTGATTCTTTCCCCATCAAGACACATTCTTGTGATGTGACCTAAAACCATGTGGGAGGGTTAATGCCTCCCAAAGAAGATGGTATCAAGGTGAGGGGATTGAGTCCCTTAGACTTGTATGTTCAGGGAAGTCGCATGAGGTATTGGTCATCGTAGATAGAATTCTCTTAGAACTATTGGCGACTCATCTTATTTTATTGAATTATGAAATGGAGATCCCATTACTCTCTTGTTAAGCATTCTTTTACTAAGTATATATATATACATATATATATATATATCCTTCTTTAGTATCCACTCCTTGGGTTCTGGTTACTCTCCTTCCAAGAGAGGCGAAGACACATGAGGTATGCCATGTTCTTTTTGTGTCTAGATTCTCATGGTTGGATGAGTCTAATCTATTAATATTTTTAGAAATGACTCAATGATATGTTCATCTTCTTACCATTTATATCTCCATATGTTTGGATGAGTTTACTTTTACTCTCTTGTTGGGGTGAGATGTACTCTTTCATTGTACCTTCTTCTTTGTACTTATTTCCTCTTCTATTGTACCACGTACTACTCGCCCTTCACCCTTTTGGTGTTATTCTACTGGGTATGTATATACTCACCCCTACATGGGCTTCTCCCAACACGTGTCTTGTCTTTTGCAGACGTTGGGTAGGACAATCATGATTTTAAAGGAGCTTGGGGATACGGGGTGCTTGAACCACATACGGTTGTCATAGCTTGTAATACAGAAGATGTGATCTCTCAATAGTTTAACATTTCTAGTTATTTATTAGGTTGGGAAACATTTCTTGTAACAAACCAAGCTAGGTCGCCATACAAAATGGTGCCCGACCCAGTTCGTGGTAAGGCCCGAGGGGCATCCTCAATCCCTATGAGCTGGAAACTAGTGTCGAAGATCAATATAAACCAGTTGGAAATGATTTGGATCATAAAAAAGACAAATATATAAACATAACTTGAAAAAAATAGATAATAAAAGACGATGAACTGGACAAACTGGTAATAGAAAAAAGGAATAATCTATGTAACGAGACATACCTCAAGTGACCTCATGGGTTACCACAGAATACAAACCACACTCTCTATAAGGGCGATCCAAAACAAGACCCTAAAACTGAAAATATAAAGTAGGCATGAGAACTAAGATGCTCAGTAGGAATGTTAGAGTATAACAACTCCCTCTACCTTTACCTTTAAAAAGAATCACAAAACGTTCTAGATTGAAAATAAGACATTATAAAATAATTTTTTTCATTATTTTCAAATTTAGATAACAGGCTTCCATTTTTATGAAAATCACTTCTCTTCCACTTTTTTCGAAATAGGTTGCAGGTATGTATTAACATATAAAAATGAAATGGGAGCAATTTAGATAAAAAAATATGGTTCTCACAAAAGACGGAACAAGAAAAAAACAACTGAATTGAAAATCACATCACAAGAACCATGGGAAATCCTTATGAATCTAGTGTTAGTTGGGGTTCTAGGGTACTCGTACATTAGTCTAAATGTTGAAAACCACAATGATCTATGTTCTCAGGCATGAGGCACTAATAAGGAACACACCCATAACCCAATGGTCTCCAATCATCACAAATGTTTAGTTAGTGTGGTAAAATCAATCATGCAAGACAAAACCAGGACTAATCACTTCTGTGTCATCTAGTGTACTAGTCCTAGTCCGTCCAACTAGATACCCAGGTTTCCCATTGTGCTTCATTTCAAGTGGTGGTGAGATTTTATCAAGCAAACGTATATGTACTTATCATTTTCTTTACATAAAAACACATCTAACCTATCACCACCGATATCCCTCCTTGAGCGCACCACCCCTTTATCCTTCACACAATAATGCACAATCCTCTTTACTTGGAACATATCAAAAATCACACATTCAACACACACCTAATTTTTTAAAATAGGGGGAATGCCTCAAGAGAGGTTTTTTATTTTCCATTAACAATTCTTAAGGTTCCGAATAGGCTTAATTATATAAAAAGAACAATTTTTATAACTAACCGGATGAAATTCCAAATGCCTTTAGAAATATTCATTGCCAATTAAAAACCACTTCGAATATCACTTTAAAATAAAAGTCACTTAAGACCAATGGGCATTATAAATACATTTCAATTTACAAAACAAATGCATAATCATTTCTAGGAACTGCAACTAGATTTCATAGCATGTTTATATAGCATAAATATAAAACATATTTTTAAAACAAGAAAGTAATTATGGAATTCAAATTATAGACATAAAAATTGGGGGCCTAACTCAAGACGTGCATCTCATGACATTTGAAACCTGGGATTGCTTCACCTATACACATATACATTTTCACACACACACACACACATTCCCTTTGAACCATGTACATATTCTATGCACCATTAGGGCATATGTGCAAGGAGGATATACATATATACATTCTTACCTATGTATATATATCGTTCATTGTCGTTGACGACAAAAACCCACACCACAATGAAAAAAACAATCTACAATGATGCAAGGGAGTTTAATAAATACCAAAGGCTCCAAAAAATTGAATAATGAAACAAGAGAAACCTCACACCAAATACCTTTACCACCACTTGCATAGTTTCTCCAATTCCCTTTTTATAACACAAGAAAACACACAATAAAGACCATCCAAGACAAAGGGACAATACCCTTCATAAACATACTCATGATTTGAAACCATTTTTAAAACTAGATTTTCATCCTTCAAATATTCCACAATTTATACGCAAAACACATAATAAGGGTAACACACCCAAAGTGATTCATTTTCCTTCGAAAATATCTATTTAAATATGAAATCACCTAAAAGACCCTTGAAACCACACCCCACACCTACCAAACAACCTCAAATACCTTTCCAACCATGTTTTTCATTCCAAACACTACTTAAAAAAACAATTTCTGAATTTTTAAAACATCTCACACGCATACCACAAGGTCTCACTTTAAAACCCAAAAATTTCAGATGAACACCCCATTTTAAAATAAATTTCACATCCCAACCCCTCTAAAACACAACTCCCACCCCATAAAATATTGATTAAGCACTTCTAGAAATTACCACAATAAGACTAAAATGAAAAAAAAGACTATTTCTAAAAGAAAATTCAATTTCATCACGCAAGCATGTCAAAACATTTATAAAGCACATTTCGCACCATCCAAACAACTCCTAAAACCCATTTTCGAAACATTTCATCAAAGAACATATAAAGTCATAGAAATTTACATTATTAAAAATTCATTCCCAACCAATAATCACCCAAACCACTTCAAAAACACCCAACACACCATACAATCAAACCAAATAGCACATTTAAAAAGATAAACAAACCTATTAAATTTAACTAGAGTGTTAAGGCATGGAACCACCTACCTCACATTGAAATCACTCTAGAAAATGGTATGAAATCACACCCGCACCTCATTCTCACCACTAATAAGCAAATAGGATCCCTAATGAAGGATATTGAACCCAAAAAATGTTATACCCCAAAATTGGACCTAATACACACTGGAAACCTAAAAAATCCAATAAGATAAATCTAAATCTTAACCAAAGGGAGGCGTGTGCACTGAGGATAAGTGGGGAACCCGCGGAAGGATACTGCCACCGAGGGTTCACCAGAGAAGGCATCGACAGAATATGGGGCTGGCAATGGGAGGTTCGACGAAAGTGGACTGGTTGGTCAGGACAAGGGTGGTTTGTAAGGATGGTTAGTCAGGAGGGGGGGGGGGCTGAGGTAGGCGGTGTAGCGTAAGAGAGGGGAGACACCATGCATGACATGGCGTCACCCAGCAATGTGAATTGAGGGGGGCTAACCTTCGAAGTGACGCGAAGGGGAAAGGGGGCACTGGACAACCCTAAAAAACAATGAAAAATATAAGAAGGAAATGAAATAATATCAATAATAATATGATGATATTAATAATAATAATAACAACAAATTTTAATATAATAATATGAAATTTAATAACAACATAATGAAATTTATATTCTTAAAACTAATAATTATTAATATTATAAACATATTCCTAATATTCATAATTATAATAAATATAATTATAATCATAATAAAAATTTCCATTTTTTTAATTAAAATAATTATTAAAACTTCATTTTTTAGTTATCCTCATATTTTTCTATTTCAGTTTATTTATTTGTCCTTAACATTGGGTAGGTTGTGCGATGAATCATTTGAGGCCACACAGTGACCCAGGCACAGCTTCACACCATTCCCATGCACTGAACAATGCCAAGGCCCAAACTTATGTTTTTAAAAAAGAACACAAAAATGTAAGCTGGACTTCAACCCAAACTACTCAATACCAATAAAATTAACAAAATAAATAATTTACATGTAGCTGGTGTGAAAATTCTACCCACCATTAGGCTTTATGTCCCTAAAAATCCACAATAAAGGCTGAAGCACAAAGAAAAAAACCGATACCCCCTTAAGATTCAAAGAGGATCCCTATAAAAAACAAGAGGAAAGAGGAAAATGCACCATGCTCAAAGAAAATGACTTAAATGAAAACCTCAAAAACCCATAAAAATACTTTATTCTACGTTTCACTCACCCCAAAGAGATAGAACACCTCAAATTGATCGATCAAGGATTGAAAATTTTCAAACCCATATAATCCAATCTCTCACATCAAGAAAACCTCAAGCACTATGAAAGGACACCACAACACTTGTACAAAATGAACAAGCAAAATAAAAACACACCCAAAGAATACTCTCATAACCTACCACCGAGCCATATCTAGAAATAGAACCAAAAGATCAATATGGGGAGGCCCGAATGGACTCCCTGCCATTAAGAATAGGCTAACATCAGTTTATTCTCGGGGAATTTCAGAGAGACCCACAGTGGGTCACACAACCATTAGATCCAATGGAAACACACGAACATGGATATTTCCCAGCACTGACCAAAAATCCCCCAAAAATAGATGGGGATAGTAGGGCCTGACTACTGGGGAATCAAATCCATAGCTAAATACAAACCAATATCATCACATCCCAAGATGATCACTAATCAAAATTGAGACCGATTAATCCAAACAGACCCCATAAAGACTACTAAAAGGGATTAAATCTGGTGGGACACAACCACCAGTACATTAAGGAAACAAGAAAACCAATAATCCTCATATACATGAATCCCTCATGCACCCAAATAAGCCATTCAGACTAGAACATCTACAGTAAATTATTTAATCTTCCTTCACCTTCAATGTCATTGATAGAAATAAGGTCATGGTCCCATACACTCTTGGGGTTCTTGACCACGCACCAGCTTCCCTCTAATTCTTACGGCTAAATCCCTAATGTTTAAAGTAAATACGTCCTCACAGTATGGCATTAAAAACTCCCAAACAGAGCTTCTCCTTTTTGGTGCCACATGCAACCAAACCACAATTGAGGAAGCACCACTAGGAACAACACACCTCAACATTCAGTTACTCTGACATGGAACATTCACTAACACGGAAGATAACATAATGCATGTGCATCAAACCTTGTTAATACAAACAAGAAATATTGGGAGGAATGACCCATAAAAGACACCTTCTAATAAAATGGAGGAATTTAAAATTTCATGAAGGAAAATACACTTTTTTCAAGACAGTGGCCCTTGGAAAGTTGCACAACCTTTACCCTATAACTGAACTGGAGTACAACACTTCCAAATGTCACTAAACATGATTTTTTCTACTTAAAGAAATATTACATAGAAATTAACATTAAAATGAGTCTTAAATGGAACATGATTTATGAAAATGACCGTAGAAGCATTTTGTAGTCCGACTTGCTACATTGGTGGTCCAATGTGAATCTCTTCTTAGACAAGACCAACGAAATACCTAATGACCCTTTTTGATAGCAGCCAATATTTCTAACTCCGGACTACTCAAATTTCCTCATTGAATTTCTCTTCACCACTTCCAAATAGATCACATATACACAACGGTGTCAAATTTCACCTTTTATGACATAGACAACTCATGGAGACCAAAACTCCCTTCAACATCCCTCACATTTTCCATCCCATTGTGAGAGGATCCATTTAACTGAAAAGTGAAAAGGGATACACTTAGCACTAACACTCAAAAATGGAAAGTCCTTAATTTGATCAACTGGAGTTCCAGTCAATGGAAAATTGTCTGTGGTTTTATGTCTATTACACACTAACTCTTTATGGGGGGCATACACTAGCTAAGAAGGAAGACCAAAGACCCAATAAAATTGGTCCACTAGTCAAGCATACCCTGAGAAAACACTTGATTCATGAGAAAAACCACTTCAATGGCCTTCTGAGACACCTCTTAATAGAGAGCACTAACTGGCCCCTTAACCCAACTTACCTATATAATGAAACCCAAAACATCGTTCTAAAAAAATAGGTTTTAGAATTTAAAACACCCCACTACAAGATTTCAAAAATACAAAAAGTCATGCCACACAACTGTAGATCATAAAAAATTCCATACATTCTTTATAAACACTTAAGAAAATTAAACTAGGAGGGTGGACTGAATAATCACCAATGGTAACTCATGGGTATTACACATGCATGCTCTCATGTCAATTGGACACCAATTCACCATTCACATATAACTCATTCACGTGGTTACCCATGTAAATACATATTTTTAGGGCCAAATATTTTCCATTTTACAAAACAACAATAAACCCACACCTCCTATTTATAAAACCACCAGTCATAAGGTTAAAACCCATTTTAATTTTTTCACATAAACTGCTTTGGAAAAGCATCGACCCTTCAAAAAAACCCACTCTGAGTCTCACAAAAATTTTATAAAATCACCAATTGTCCAAAAAAAATTCATTTTAAAACATTTCATGTCAATTTCAAACACTTCACCCTATTCAAAGACATTTACTCATTTTGACAAATTTTATTGAAAACAGAGTTTCAAAACCCACCTAAAAATCACCCATGTTTTCCAAACCATCAGGTTTTTAAATCCATAAGTTTTAATTATAAAAATCCAATCACATTTGATACAAAAACCATTTCATGAAAATCTTACTTTATAAAACCTCATTCAAAAGAGTTCTGAAAACCCATTTTCTCCCATAACATAGAAAATCAATCTGTTTCCATTTTGAAATCCAGAGTTCATAAATTTTCAATCAAGTACTTTTAAATGAATTTTCAACACCCAATATGGCATAAGATAGTTTAAGAGGGAACTAGTGTTGAAGGGTGACTTGAACATATGGTTGGCGGACATATTCCAGTTACTCCACCATCACAGAGAGTATTCTTGGACAATGTCCCTAGCTACACATGGCTTTCCAGGCCCTACGATATCAATGAGTCCATTTACCCTAATCCCATTTCATTTCCCCCAAACAAGATTATCCACCAGTACCAAATACTCATACAAACCTAACATGGCCCTGGTAACTCAAGTCCTTCCCTGAGGTGTGTTAGCCAAGCACCTTACTCGTAACCTGAACATCAAGTTCTGACACCCTTTACTCTGACCTACCCTAACTCTCCCTAAAGGAACATGGCCCGAGAGAACCAACCTTATCTGATACCATTTTTTCACAAACCACGCCGGGTCTCCATCCAACACGATACCCTACCCAGTCTATGACAAGGCCTGAGGGGAATCTTTAATCCCCATGGGCATGAAACTAGTGTCAGGAATCTATATAAACTAGTTGGGAATGATTTGGCCCATAACAAAAGATAAATATATAAACATACAATAAACAAAATGGTTAAATAAAATAATATAAAATGAACAAACTCGAAGTGAAAAAAAAAGAATAAGCTAAGTAACAAGACATACCTCAGGTGGCCTTGTGGGACACCACAGATTACAATCCACACTCTCTAAAAGATTGATTAAAAACTATAACCTAAAACTAAAAAAATAATGTATGTGTGATCAGCGAGTTTATTAGTATGAATTCTAGAGCATAACAACACCCTATGACCTTACCTTTAAAAACAAAACCAAAGTTTGCTAGTTTGAAAATAATATATAATAAAAAAATGTTTTACATTCTTTTCAAATTCAGATAACTAGGTTTCATTTTCAATTAAATCATTTCTCTTCCACTTCTATTTAAAAATAGGTTCCAAAAATGAATTAACATTTCAAAATGAATGTGGACCAATTTAGATAAAAAAATGGTTTTCATAAAAGAGGATAAAATCATGAAACAACTGAATTGAATATCATATCACAAGCACTATAGAAAATCTATAAGCAGCTAGTGTTAGTTGGGGACCTAGGGTCCTCGTACCTTAGTGTAAACGTGGCATATGAACCACAATGGTGTATGTTCTCATGCACGATCCACTAGTAGGGAACACACCCATAACCTAATGGTAAAAAATCATCAAAAATGTTTAGTTCGTGTTTTTTCATCAATGATGCTAGACAAAACTGGGATGAACCACTTCCGTATCATCTCGCATACTAGTCCTAGTCTGCCCACCTAGATACCCAAGTTTCCAATTGTTCTCCATTTCAAGTGGTGGTGAGATTTTATCAAGAAAACATACTTGTAATTATCATTTTCTATAAATAAAAACACATCCAATGTCTCACCACAGATCTCCCTCTTTGATCAAATACCTTTTTTCCATCAAACAATAATGCACAAGCCTCTTTACCAAGAACATATCCCCAATCAGACATTGAACACACACATAATTATCTAAAACATGGGGGCACGCCTTAAGAGTGGTTTTTTTTCATAAACCATTATTAAGGTTCCAAATGGGATTAATTACATACAAGGAACACTTTTTATAACTAACCCCTTGAACGGCCAAAATCCTTTGGAAATATTCATTACCATTTCAAAACCACTTTGTATATCACTTTTCAAGAAAATTCACTTAAAACCAATGGGCATTAGAAATACATTTCAATTCCCAAATGAAAGGCATAATCATGTGTAGTAATTGCAACTAGATCTCATAGCATGTGTATATAACATAAATATGAAACATATATTTAAAACAATCAAGCAATTATGGAATTCAAATTAATGCCAGAAGCATAGGGGACCAACCTCAGGACAGGAAGATCATGACGTTGGAAACCCGGGACCACTTTACCTATAAGAATATACATTTTCATATATATATATATATATATATATATATATATATATTCTATAACCCAGATACATATTCCCCATGCCATGAGGGCATATGTACAAGGAGGATATGCATATATACCTGCTTACCCATGTATATACATAGTGGTCTTTGTCACTGACGACCAAAACCCACATCGCAAGGAATAAAACACCCAAAAATGATGAAAGGGAGTTTAATAACTACAAAAGGCTCAAAAAAGAAAAGTAAACAATGTTCCAAGGGAAACCTCAACCAAAATACCGTTACCACCACTTACACAGTTTCTCAAATTCCCTTTTTATAACATATGAAAAAACATAATAAAGAAAAACCATGACAACGGGCCTAATCCCTTATTAAACATACTCAAGATTTGAAACCATTTTTAAAACTATATTTCCATTATTAAAAAATTCCATGAATTTATACACAAAACACACAACAAGGCTAAGGCACCCAAAGTGATTCATTTCCCTTTGAAAATCTCCATTTAAAAACACATACACCTCAATGACCTATAAAATCACATCTCAAACCTACCAAAAAAACCCCACAAACATTTCTAAAAATGTTTCATATTTCAAGCACCACAAAAATAAACAATTTCTCAATTTATAAAACATGTCACATGAACACTAAAAGGACTCACTTCAAAACCCAAAACTTTTACGTGAAAAAACCATTTTAAAATAAATTGTGCATCCCAAACCTTATAAAACCTCATTCGCATCACAAAAAAATTAATTTAACACATCTAGAAATTGTCACTATAAGAAAAAAATGAAGGACATGACCATTTCTAAAATAAAATACAATTTCACCACACATACATGTAAAACATTTATAAAGCTCATTTCACACCTTCCAAATGTCTCCTAAAACCCATTTTAGGAACATTTCATCAAATCAAACATAATAAAATACCAATTTCCTTTATCAAATATGAATTCCCAAAAAATAAACACCAAAACCACTTAAAAAACCCAATTTACCATAAAATCAAACCAAATAACACATTTGTAAACTTAAACAAATATAATAAATTTATCTAGAGATGTTAAGGAATGGAACCACCTTACTCACATTGAGATCCCTCCTAAAAATGGTATGAAATCACACTCGCACCGCATTCTTACCATGAAAAAATAGAGAGGTACCCTAAAAAAGGAGATTGAACCAAAAATAGGTTAAACCCCTTAATCAGACCCAAACCCCAATAGAAACCCCAAAACCCCAAAAAGAGAAATAAAAATCATACTCAAAGGGAGGAGCGTGAACTAGGGATGATAGGGGAGATCATATGAGGCTACAACCATTGGGGAGGCACACCAGGGGTTCTCCGAAAAAGGAATCAATGGAATGGGGGTGTCACGAACTAGCCTGATTTGACCTTGAACCGGTTACATAGGCTACCCGCGACAAGTCCCGAGAGGCAGTCCTGAATCTCCCGGGATGTTGACAAGAACCAAGGACATAAATACAGTACAAAAGGGAATACTTTTAACCAAATATAAACAATTAAACAAATAGTGAAAAGAAAAGGACAACCCAAAATACATTTACTTAAAAATTTAACTGAGAAATATTTGTACAGGAAATGGAAAGTACAACTAAGACAACAACTCATCCAACCAAACTTGAAAAACCAACTATCATCATGTGACCCCACTGGTCACTCTCCAACACAATGATCACTCATTTCCCAAGGTGATTGAACTCAAGTTGAAACCTGCACAAGGTCTAAAAACCAAATAAGATTATAGGTGTGAGTATTAAAACTCATTAGGTTAGTCCGATATTCTATTCCAAAGTCATTTCCATTAAAATAGAAGAAAAATAAATTTACTGTTTCAATTAAAAGATATAAAATTATGTTTTCCAAATGAGGTTTCATGCTATAAAATTTTCCAAACAAAAACAAGCACGTTTTATAAATAAGAACTCTAGTAACAATTTTCAAAGAGGTGAAACTTCAAAATAAAAATAGTTTTCAAGAGGGATACTTTAAAGAATGTACAATTTTAAATTAAACATAGATTTCTATGAATTTACCAACCAAAAACACCGTATTTCTATGGTGAGTAAAAAAATAGTCGTTGAGCACAAGTCACGGTAATGCCTCTAGGCACTAGTTAATTGTGAGCCTTAAATACCTTGTATCTCAATGAACGTAACCATTATAAATATCCATTCTCATGAAAATGAGACACTAGTAGATATAATACCCATAACCTAGTTATCCTAAAAAAGCATCATCATCATATTTTATTTAGTTTTTTAATCATCAAACTTACTATGTGAAATAGGGGCCAACCCCCATGGTATTAGTGGCATACTAGTACACGTCCACAAACCTAGATTCCTGGGATTCCCATTAGTGCTCAATAAAGTTAAAAATATTATAAAATACACTTTACACATGAAAATAAAATTCCCAAACCATAAAAAAACAAACATCCCACAAAATATCTTCACATTTCTTTCACGGGATCAATAAACCACTTAAAATTTTCATTCAATAATTTCAAAAACTTTAATGAGGCTTTAAACATAAAACTCAGTCAAAAACACTTTTTTAAGGATAAAATCACAACAAAACCATACCCAACCATATTTTTAATCCCTAAAAACATTTAATAAAATCATTTCATGGGCCATAAATCAATCCCAATTGATGCAACATGGTGTATAAAACACTCATTCTTCATTATTTTAGGAATGTCCAAACGTCCCATTAAACATTTTTACCAAACCCAAATTTTTGAAAGCCCAAAACACCACATTTTAATAAGGATGTGAGAACCAAAAATTTTATGATTCAAAACATTAGTAACCACCTGGAAAATATTCATATTTTTTGTCCATTACACCACCCATTTTTTAAACTTCCAAATGATCATTCCAATAGCCACACATTTAAAAATACCTTAAAACCAATAAACCGTCTTTCTAAAAACCAAAACCTGTTTAGAATCCACACAAGGAACCCCGAAAAATTTCTTTTCCCTCTTCCAATATGATTATAAATCTAAACAAATCATTTTAAACCACACATAACACATAATATCGAACTGGGAAACATACCGAACACATGGCATGCATTTTTTTACAAAACAACTCATTTTAAGCACTCAAAAAGTAATAAAACATCAATGGCAGGCCATAAACTTATTCAATCTACTGATCCATGTTAAAAATATCACAAACCAGGTTCAAAAGCTATGAAATCATTCAAAAAAACATGTAGTGTGCACCATTTAAAAAAACTACACCACTTTCCCAAATACAAGGTTTTAACCCCTACTTGGCAAAAAAAAAATTCTCCAAAGAAAAAATTAAAATTTTCAAAGTATGAGAAAGATTAAAACATCAGGAAATAGATTTATATTAAATTAAAAAGTGAAGTGTAATGGGAAACCTACCTCAAATCATTGTCATAAAAGAAACACACAACCGAAATCACACGCGGCGGGTTTATAAACCCTACAAATATGAAGAAAATCTATATAAACCCCAGAAAAATAATTAAAAAACATAACCCTAGGTATTTCAGGACTAGGGGAGAAGAAATAACCCTAAAATAATGGAAAAAGGAGGAAGAGGGAGGATACTGGACAAGGAACCTCACCTAGGAAACTAGAAAACTCTCCATCTTCCCTTAGATCCACAGTCTTAGAAGAGAGGGAATCGATTGAAACTCATTAGAGGGTCACAGTAGGTCGGGAATAACCATGGGAAACAAATTTTGGGGAAAAGAGTAAGAAATGAATGATTTATGGATAAAACAATTTACCTTATCAAATATGGACGATTTGACAAACCATGGGAACTTTCTCCCTAATATGCAATGGAAATGTGCTCCAAATAGGGAAAATAGATAATGGGGGTGTGTCTAGGGATTTTTTCATCTATTGTGAGGTGTAATCACCAAAAAATAATAAAAAATTAAAAATATATATAATAAACAAATTCTTTTTTTTAAAATTGTAAATGACCCATGGGATGGCCCAATACCTAAATAAGTAACCCAAATTCACCATGATTATAAATTTTTAAGGGTTCCAAAAGGATATGGTGTTTTTAATATGTTAGGGTAGGAAAATTAAGAAGTTTAATTGGTAAAAAATGTTGAATAACAAATTATTTATTAAAAAAATAAAATTTGTTTTTAAATATAGAAATGAACTCAAGGTTTGACCCAAATCATGAAGTAACAACCCTTTCTCCAAAAAATCCCAAAAAGCAATTGGGAATCCAATGTAGGGTGATTAGAAATTGACGAAAACTTAAAACTCAACATTCATATCACGCAAGACCTAATAAAATGATCATTATTTCCAATGAACTATTTCAAAACAAAGACATGAAAAACCGGGTGTGACAATTCCCCCCCACCATTAATGTTTTATGCCCCTAGAAAGCCACAACACATTCCAGCTGATTGATCAACACCAATGGATTATTTATCAATATGGTCCAGTCTCCGAATCCAATTACACACCATCCACCATTAATGGAACATCAGCCTCTTACCTCAACCAAAACACAAACTCTCAACCACTTTTTGAGAATCAATCGAAAGATCAAGTCACTACCTTTGTAACCAAACCAAGAACCCGATTATTTAGCCTTTTCCCAATTAACCAAACAATCACCCAAACCAAAGAGAACTCATGAAAACCAAATATTTCAGGGTATTATGGAATGTAATCCCCACAATTAATAAAAAACTGTTCTTAGAAAGAAAAAATCAACGAGACTTGTGGTGGGTCTCCCCACCATTAGAACCCAACTGGAAATGAAAAACAAGAATTCTCCATTTACTAGAATTCAGAATCACTTGAAAAAGTCCACCAAAACTCTCCTACAACAACATACCAACACATGTTAATATGGTTATAACATGAACATTTAGAATAAAAACTCACAAATGGAGGGCACAATAACTGGGTTAACACTTTTGGCATGAATCAAAACCCCCACCACTCGGGGAAGGGAGGAAAGGGGACCCAATAATTTGGCCACTAAAACCACAAAAGAAATATATAAACCACCAAAAACCATCCATCTATGAATATGTATTACCATGACTGCAACTGATTCACATTGTAGGTCCACAAAGGGACAGTGATTGGAAACCTTCATTAGAGAAGGAATAATCATAGACACTATGTGAGGGGAAAGTCTACCATGCTTATTACGACAAGAGGAAATTTGCAGTGATGAGGAACCACAATAGAGACATAGAAAATACCTTACAACAATGGTGGATGCAGGATCCTATTCGAGCTCCCCACACCTCTGGTGATTTCTCGACTGTGTGAAAGTCTTCACTCTGAGGCCTATGGTTGGTGTCCTGATTCTTGATGCATCTACCACACCACAGTTATGTTCTAAGGATCAAAACACCCCACAAAACTCACTTTGTCAACAACACACCTTTATCTAAATAGGAACACAGAAATACATAGCACTATTATCTCTCACTCCAAATGAGGAGAACAATGGACATGGAATACATCGAAACACATCAACATCACCGAACAAAACTTCTTTGTCCTAAAAATATATCATGACCTAGAATCTCATTAAATCAATCCCATAAAAGATCTATATTCCAACAAATGGATGGAGGCATCATCTGAATTGGTGGAAATAACATTTTAAATGAATCCTTAGGTTGATCAACATGAAATATTTCCAACAGAGAACTATCCTTGGCCACATCATAACATCCAACACATATTTAGAAACCCACTGAACATTACTCCAAAACTGAGACACCAAAAAGATCTCATCTCAAGACACAATAAGAGTATGACATTCAGATCACAAGGAAGCATACTAAATAAAAAACTCTTCCAAGACATAGATAAAAAATGGCTCATAACCATGGGTTTATAAAAAAATGCCATAATTTTTTAGCTTGAAACACTTTTGAAAAAATAACTAACATAGTGGATTTCCACATTCATCAATGGTCTTCAATCAAGTCTCACCCACATTCACATTTCAATGACACCCTAGGCACCCAACCACCATTCCATATAGGCCCTAATTCTATATATCAATAAAACCATGCATGTGAGCACCCATGAAAACACCAATGGATAAAAAAACATCATTCCAAAAATAATATACCGTCCAAAGGATCACCAACCACCAAGTCAAAAACAATTTTTAGATTTCACAAAACAAACCACACTTAATCAAGAAAAATTTTCTTAAAACCCACCCCTTTTCATTTTTAACAACTTCAAAGAAAACCAAGATACTCTAAACAACCCCTTCCCATTATATAAAATTTAAAAAGTTATATTTTCATAATAAGAGGCCATTGAGAGGAATACGCTTTCTAGGAAAACACTAACCACTAAAACCCAATTTTGAAAACTAATTTATTAGATTCAACCACATTTCAACATCCCAAAACACCCAAATTAAAACAACGGATTAGAATAACCTTAAAATGATTCACACTTTCATAAAATTATATTTTAACAAACCACCTGTTTAGATTATGTAAAATCCAACCCTGTTGAATCATTTCCAATTCCTCCCAAAAGTTTATTTTAGAAAAACACAACCTTATAAAAATATTCTTTTATTTAATTTTTAAAAACCCCTTTCTCTGATTTTAAAAATATAATCATTACTTTAAAACCCATTTCCATAATTTTCACACAAAGATATTAAAAACAAAAATTTATAATTCGAGAAAGGTCTAAGAGACCCACAAAAGAGAACTAGGGTCGGAGGTTGACTTAACCATATGGTTGGCGGCCATATCTCAAACAAAACACCAACACAGAGAGACTTATTAGAACCATGCCCCGACTCTACATGGCCTTCCGGGCCTTGCGAGCTCATGAAGGGTGGTATTCAGACTCCCCTTGTCATATCCAAACACCAAACAATCAACATGAAAAAAGGACACTAATACAACCAGACATCCTGTGGAAACCTAAGGATCATAACGAGAAAGAGTTTGCAATGATTTTCCCTCAACTACCTCTCAAGTCAAAAAAATCCTACTATATCTACCATAACATCCCCAAAATAACAAGGGTGGTCTAAAAAAGTAGGTTCTGGTAAGATCTCGCCCACTCTGATACCATTTTTTCAAGAGCCAGCCCGAGTCGACCCTAAATCGGTCAAACCGGCAAGCCCACGACAAGTCCTGAGAGGCGTTCCTGATCTTCCCAGGAAGACAAAAAGAACCCAGGTAATCAATAGAGTACACAAGGGAATGATTTTTCCCAAATATAAACAATATAACAAACAGAAGAAAGAAATAGACATCCCAAACTACATTTACATAAAAATCAAACTGAACATTATTTGTACAAGAAACCAAAAGTAAAACTAAACCGATAACTAAACTAACTAAACCTGAAAACCAAATATATCCATGTGAACCCACTATTAACTCTCCCACACAATGATCACATGTCGCCCAAGGTGATTGAACTCATGTTGAAACCTTCCCAATGGCTAGAAACAGAAGAAGACTACAAGCGTGAGTATTAAAACTCAGTAGGTTAGCCCAATATTTTATTCCCAATGAACATCGTTTAAAATAAAAGAAACATCAATTTTAATTTTTTAATACAAGATTTAAAATTATTTTTTCCAAATGATATTCCATGCTATAAAAATTTCCAAACAAAAACTTGTATGTTTTATAAATTATAATGCTACCAACAATTTTAAAAGAGGTGCAACTTCAAAATGAAAATAGATTTCAAGAGGGATGCTTTAAAGAATGTAAAATTGTAAATAAAACACACATTCTACTAAATTTACCAACCAAACACACTGTATACCAATGGTGAGTACAAAATAGCCAATTAGCACAACTCACAGGAACACCCCTAGGCACTAGTTAGTTGTGAGCCCCATGTACCTTGAATCTCGGTGAAGGTAACCATAATAAATGTATCTTCTCATTCAAACGAGCCACTAGTAGGGAGAATAACTATGACCTAGTGGACATAAAATAATATTGTTATCATAGATTAGTTAGTTTTTTCATCATCAAACTTGCTACGTGAAACAGGGGAAAACCACCACGGGATCACTAGCATACTAGTACACATCTGCCCACCTAGATACCCATGATTCACTTTATTTCTCAATAAATTTACACATATTTTCAAATACACTTTCCACATAAAAAAATTAAAATCCCAAACCATAAACACATAAACATAAAAAAAATGCTTCACATTTCTTTCACAGAAGAATAAACAACTTAAAATTTTTATAAAACAATTTCAAAAAGTGTAATGAGTCTTTGCACATAAAACTCATTCAAAAACATTCCTTTAAGGACAAATGCACAAAAAACTATACCCAATCATATTTTGAATCCCAAAAAACATTTAATAATATCACTTCATGGACCATAAAACAATTCCAATTGTTGCAACATGGTATATACATGTAATACACCCATTCATCATTTTTTAGGAATGGCCAAATTGGTCATTAAACATTTTTACAAAACCAAAAATTTTCAAATCCAAAAATACCACATTTAATGAGGATGTGAGAACCCTCTATTTTAATTTTCAAAACACCGGTAACTAGCTTGAAAATATTCAGATTGCTTGTCCATTACACAACCCTTTTTATAAAAGTGCCAAATGGGCCTTCCATTAGAAACACATGTCAAAGTACCTTAAAACCAATACAGCATATTTCTGAAAACCAAAACCTTTTTTGAATCCACATAAAGAACCCAATTCTTTTCCTCGATTCCTATATGATTATAAAGCCAACCCAATCATTTTAAACCACACTCAACATATAAAATCCAACTGGGAAACTCACTGAACCCATGTAATGCATTTTTTTACAAAATAATTCATTTTAAGTGCTATAAAATGAAAAAAACATCAATGGTTTACTATAAATATATTGTAGAAACTGATCCATGTTCAAAATACCAGAAACCAAGTGCGAAAGCTAAGTAATCATTTGAACAAACACATGGTGTGCACCATTTTAACAAAACTACAACACTTTACCAAAAACATGTTTTTAACTACTACTAGGCACACCATAAAAATTATAAAAAAGTATAAATTACAATTTTAAGAGAATGAAGAAGATTAAAACAGAATGAAATAGATGGATCATAAATAAAAAGGTCATGTGAAAAGAGAAACCTACCTCAAGTCTTTGGCGGAATGGAAACGCACAATTGAAATCACTCACCATGGGTTAATAAACACTAAAACTATAAATAAAATCCCTAAATGAATATAACTTCCATGAATAATCATTAAAAAACATAACCCTAGGCTGTGCATGACTAGGGGAGAAACAATAACCATGAATAATGGAAAGGGGATGAAGAGGGGGGACAAATGATAAGGAATATCACCTTAGAAACTAGAAAACTCTTCTTATTCCCTTATATCCAAAATATTATATGAGATTTAGTGGATTGGTACTTAGTAGAGGGTCTCATTAGGTTAGGATGAAACCTAGAAAACAAATTTGGGGGGTAAAGAGTAAGAAATGAATGATTTATGGATGAAACAATTTACCTTCTCAAATCAAGATGATTTAAGGAACGCTAATAGAATTCACCCTAATATGCGATTCAAATGAACTCCACAAATAAAAAATAGATAATTGGAGTGAGGATAGGGAATTTTTATTCGAGTGGGAGGTGGAATAATCAAAAAATATTAAAAAATAAAAAAGATATAAAAGAAGAAAATTATTTTTTCAAAACATGAAATGGGGCCACGGGCTGGCCCAATACCTAAATAAGTTACCCAAATTTACCATTCTTATGAATTATTAAAGGGTCGATAATGATATGGTGTTTTCAATATGTAAGGGGAGGAAAGGTAGGAAGTATAATGGGTGAAAAATGTTAAATAAAATATGAGTTATTAAAAAATAAATTTGGTTTTTAAATCTGGAAATGGGCTCAGGGTTTGTCCCAAATCATGAAGCAACCACCCTTTCTCCAAAAACTCCCAAACAGGAAATGGGGAACCCAGAGTAGGGTAATTATAAATAGATGAAACTTCAATAATCAACATTACTATCACCTAATACCCAAAGAAATTATCAGGATTTCCAAAAAATCAAATCAAATAAAAGACATGAAAAACTAGGTGTGATAGGGTGGCTGGCCATGGGGAGGTTTGACATGATGGGACTGGATGGTCGAGATGAGGGTGGCACACAAGGCTAGTTGGTTGGGAGGGGAGGTCACAGATGGCTATGTAGTACGAGGTAGGTTATGCATCAGGCATGGTAGGGCACCAACCAGCAATGCACAGGGAGAGGGGCTGACCTGCAGCGTGATGAGAAGTGGCAAGGGGGGCAGTGGCCAACCCCAGAAAAATGAAGAAAATAAAAATAAGAAATAAAATAAAATAATATCAATAACTATAATATAATAATAATAATATGGATAAAAACCCTTATAATAGTAATATTAAAATTAATAACAACTTAATGAAATTTATATTCTTAACACTATTAATAATAACAATTATTATTTTATTAATAATATTCATAATAATAATAAAAATAATAACAATTATAATAAAAAGTATCAATTTTTTATTAATAAAATAATTATTTAAACTTCATTTATTTTTTTAGCTTACTTCAACCTCATTTTTTTCCATTTCCCTTCATTTATTTGTCCTGAACATCGGGCAGTTGGTGTGGTGAACTGGAAAAGGCTGTGTAGTGACCCAAGTGAAGCCATGCGGCTTCGACGACGCCCTTCTCGTGTGCTGAACACTGTCAAGGCCAAAACATGTGTTTTTAAATAAGAACTCAAACATTTTTTCTAGGATTGAACCTGAACTACCCAATTCTAGGAAAATTAATAAAATAAATAATTTACAAGCAGTGGGTGTGACATTTCTAATTGGGCATGTATTTTTTCCCTTTTATTTTCAGTTTACACTACCATACGTCATAATATTTAGAGGTACATGCATGTTTGTTTTATTTATAGCAGTTATGCATCTTCTATTTCTTTCCACTACACTTTTTAATTGAATTGGCTATGTATGTTTGTAATGTTACTTAAGAAAATGCCTTCTCGAGTTTAGTTCTACCTTCAATGCTTATCGCCAATCCTACCCTATAGAGGTGGGCATGGGGTAGTTGATACTCGAGCCACGACTTATGTTGGGACACAACAGATTTTTATTAGAAAAAATTGTATTCCTTGGGACATTGTTTGGATATTTACCCTTAAGAATATAAGATGGGTTCATGGAAATAATGTCAAATTGTATTGAGTGTGACTCTTGGGCTACAGACTCTAGTGATGGTACGGGAAACAGACATATCCATTCACCAAAACCATAACTACCTTCTTGTCAACTTATAATACTGAGACAATTGTTGTAGGGATCCATGGTACAAGCATCTACTAGCGTATCCATTCATCAGAACCCTGACTACCTTCTGGTCGACATAGAATCCTCAGACATTTGTAGTAGGGATCCATGTTACTTGCATCATATTGGATTGTGTCTTTGAATATCCTTCTTGAGTTAGCTCCCCAGCGTTATTTAAATATACATATATAATAAATATATATGTGTGTGTTCTCATCCGACATTATTACTCCTAGATAAATTTCAGGATTCCTTCACGATGTCGTCCAGCCATGCTACCAGGTCTGGTTTGTTATGACGGCCTTATAAGCGATGAGGCCTCAATTCATGGTCCTTCTCATGGCCCCCCTCCTCCAGGTGAGTAGGTAGAAGCACCTCCACCTATTGAGAAACATATCATCCTATCAGAGAAGGCTGAGTATGTGCATAGGCTTAGCACAATCCACAAGTTCCATCATTAGAGAAAGTTGAGGTATTGCGTTGAGCCAGATCCTTAGGCATTAGAGAATTGGCTACATTCAGTGGTCCATATCTTCAGAGTTATTCAGATCCTGACGAATCAGAAGGTTTCACTAACATCCAACCTTTTTCATGGAGCAGTTGAGCATTGGTGGATTCACATTACCCAAATACACGATGAGTTGACACTCTTATGGGATGACTTCTAGTGACTATTTAATGAGGAGTACTACCCCTTCTACTTAATCTCAATCCAGATCCAGGAGCTTCTTCAGCTTCAATAGGTAGGAATGATGGTGGCTAAGTATGTAGTGTGGTTTACAGACCTTACATGCTATTCCCTTGACATGATTTGGTATGATTAGTTCCAAGCATTGAAGTTTGAGAAGGGACACCGTAGAGATACTTGAACCTCAGATTATGGCATTTGTTGGAGTTCCTTGAGCACTAAAACTTGAAGATAGTCTATACTCTGGGGAAGAAAAACATTGTAGAATATGCCCTTAGCATGAAGTCTCAGGCTCTCCTCATGTAGGAAGCTTCAGAGCAATTAGCATCCCAATGGTTAACCCTAGTAGATGAAATGGATATATTTTTTATTTAGTCGATGGTTTTGAATACTTCTCTCCTCGAGCGTGTGAGAGAGTCTCAGATAGGAGACATCGACAACAATGTCTTACGTGATCAGATATCAATAGGTGACACAACAGATGGATATTCGGAAGGAGAGAATCACATCCTCATGTTCCAAGGGTGAATAGTGGTTCTAGTCATGATATGGTGGGATCACCTACCTTTGTTAGTGTTTTCATACAATAATAGATACCACTTTATCATTAGCATGAAACCTTTTGAGACCCTATACAGTGACTGTGGAGGTCACCCTTGTACTGTACATAGATTGGTGAGACATCTCTTATGGGCCCAGGTTTGGTGCATCCAACAATAGAGAAAGTACAGATCATCCATGAGCATATGAGGATGACCCAGAGTAGATAGAAATCCTATGAAGATCATCATCCTAGGCCCTTGGAGTTCGATCAGGGAGACCAAATTTCATTACGAGTCTCCCCATGATGAGGAATATAAAGATTCAGTCAGGGAGGAAAACTATCCTTAAGGATCATTGGGTAGTTTGATATAGTGTCGAGGGTTAGCAAGGCTGTCTATTGCATCGCTCTATCCCTACAGCTAGATAAAGTGTCAAACATCTTCCATATAATGTTGCTAAGAAAATATGTGCATGATCCTATGCATGTCATTGACTGGGGTGATCTGGACATCAAAAATGGAGCCACCTTTGTAGATCATATGGTGATGATTGATGATCGACAGAAGCAGACCCTTCATGGATGGACCTTCCATTTGGTTAACGTGTTATGATAGAATGGGATCATGCAAGAGAGTACCTAGCACTACTATACATATTCCCTTTTATAGCATACAAATCAGCTTTTAACATTGCTAAAAAGTTTTTGTTCATTGTAGAAATAATAAAGAGTGGTCATCTTTATCAATTCTAAATAAAAGCATTGATAAAGGGGATCATTTATCCTCACTAAAAAGGAATCGATAACAGACCCCCTTTATTAACACTTTTAAACACTGATAAAGGCGTAGCCACCTATAGTGTGTTGTAAATATAACATCACACCAAGAAGAAAAAACCTTCAATTTCAAATGCTATATACAACCTGTAATTTCAAACAATGCTATATAAATTTAATTTATATCACTAATACCAAAATTCCCACCCATGTTATATACAAAAAACACTACTATTTAAATTTCTAACAAAATGTTTTATATCATTAAATTTACAATTATCCAACAAACATTAAAAAAATTAATATTTTATATTTTGATGCTTGTGATCCCCTCTAAAAAATGTCCTCCCAGGGTATCAGTTTCCAAAAAAGTCATCTCAACAGAAAAAAAGATTCTGCCTATATGAGAAAACAAATATTAGGTTAGTAATACTAAAAAGAAATAAATGAAAAATTAATATGAAATAATACATTAATAACCTGAATTTTTTTAATAAAAATTACACATTTGGAGTTATACCAGTCACAACGTGTGTCCTATTGTGGGGGGTTTGATTCCTGCATAAAAAAAATGACTCATGGATCGTTGTTCTAAAATATTAAAACAATTTTAAGGTTTTTTCTAGGTTTTGAGTATGTCACTTGTTCTTTTATTAAAATTAATAACAATTTTAAATAATGACACATTTGGAGTTATACTATTCACACCATTCATTGAATTGAGGTGAGGCTTATTCCTACCTATCAAAAATTATTGGTTGATCATTTTCATAATGTTTCAAAATAATCTGAATGTGTTTGCTTACTTTTCAGTATTTCAGTTTTGTTTTTTACTAAAATGTCATTTCAAATTGGAGACATGCATTATGAGTCATACTAGTCACATCATGTGTCAGTTTGACGTGAGAATACTTCATACACGTCATAAATTACTTATTAATAAGTTTCTTAAAATATCAATACAATTAGTGTGAGTTTTTTTGGCAGTTAGTAAGTGACATGTTTTGAACTAAAATGTCAATTTTAAACTGATAACGTACACTTTTAGTCATACTCGACACACCATGTATTGGATTGAAGTGTTTTTGACTTTTACATGTCACAATTGATTCATGGATCATTTTACTAAAGTATAAAAATAATCTGAATTTGTTTGCTCATTTTTTAGTTTTTCAATTATTTTTTTAATTAAATTAATGTAAATATTAAATAAAAAGAAAAACTTTGAGTCATACCAGTCACATCGTGCATCAGATTGAGGTTCGGTTGACTCTTACATGTCAAAAAAACTTCTGTATCATTTTCCTAATGTATCAAAGTAATTAAAATGTATTTTATTGATTTTTATTATGTGACTTGTTATTTTTTACGTAAATTAATGTAAATTTTAAATAAAAAAAGACACTTTGGGTCATACCAGCCACACCGTGCATCATATTGAGGTCTGACTGATTCCTACATGTCAGAAATGACTCATAGATCATTTTAATAAAATATCAAAATAATATTAATGTTTTTTCTTGGTTTTCAAAATGTCACTTATTGTTTTTACTTAAATTAATGTCATTTTTAAATAAAAATTGACACTTTGAGTCATACTAGTCACATCGTGCATAATATTGAGGTGTGGTTGACTCTTACACATGCAAAATTACTCATGGATCATTTCTCTAAAGTATCAAAACAATCCAAATGCATTTTCTTATTTTTGATATGTCACATGTTGCTTTTACTTAAATTAATATCAATTTTATATAAAAAGAGACACTTTGAGTTATTCCGGCCACATCATGCATCATATTGAGGTGAAGCTGATATCTATGTTAAAAATGACTAATATGTCATTTCATAAAATATTAAAACAATATGAATATATTTTTTCAGTTTTCAGTATATCAATTATGTTTTTTTACTAAAACGCCATTTCAAATTTGAAACAAACATTTTGAGTCATATCCATCATATAATTTGTCGGTTATAAGTGAGACTACATCATACATGTCACAAATAAGTTATGAATCACTTTACCTAAATTATCGAGACAATCAAAATCAATTTTATTCATTTTCAGTGAGTGATACATTTTGAACTAAAATGTAACTTTTAAATTGATAACAGACACTTTAATCCATATCTCTCACACTATGCATCGAATTGTGGTACGGTTGAACCCTACACATCAGAAATGACTCATGGATAATTTTTCTAAAGTATTAAAACAATCCGAATGTGTTTTATCTTCTTTCAGTATGTCACATGTTGTTTTTACCTAAGTTAACGTCAATTTTAAATAAGAAGATACACTTTGGGTCATACCGGCCACACCGTGCATCATATTTAGGTGTGGTAGATTATTATACGTTGAAAGTGGCTCATGGATTGTTTTCTAAAAGTATCAAAACAACATGAATGAATTTTCTTAGTTCTCAGTATGTCACATGTTATTTTTTACATAAATTAATGTAAATTTTAAATAAGAAGACATACTTGGAGTCATATTGGGAATTTTGTGCATCACATTGAGATTTAGTTAAATCATGCATATCACAAATGACTCATGAATAATTTTATTAAAATATAAAAACAATACCAATATGTTTGGTCAGTTTTCAGTATGTCACATTTTGTTTTTACTTAAATTGATTTCAATTTTAAATAAAAAGGGACACTTTCAGTTATACCAGCCACACCATGTGTCATATTTACATGTGGCTAATTCATATACATGAAAAATGAATTATATATCATTTCATTGGTTTATCAAAAAAATATGAATATGTTTGCTCATTTTTAAGAATATCAGTTGTGTTTTTTACTAAAATGTCATTTCAAACTAAAAACACGCATTATGAGTCATACTGATCGCATAATGTGTTGGTTTTATGTGAGACTACACCATACATGTCAAAAATTAATTATGAATTTATATCCTAAATTATCAAGACAACATGAGCATTTATTGGTTTTTATTGACTGACCCGTTTTGAACTGAAATGTCAAATTTAAACTAATAACATACACTTTTAGTCAAACTGGTCACACCATGTATTAGATTGAGATATGGTAGATTTATAAAAGTCAAAAATGAATATTGGATCGTTTTTTTAAAGTAGAAAAACAATATTAATTTCTTTGATCAGTTTTATGTATGTCACTTATTCTTTTTTACTTGAATTATTGTATATTTTAAATAAAAAACACAGTTAGAGTCATATCTATCACATTGTGCATTGTATTGAGGTAATTTTGACTCCTAAACATCACAAATGACTCATGGATCATTTTCCTCAAATATCAAAATAATATGTATGCATTTTCTTGGTTTTTAGTATGTCACATGTTCTTTTTACTTAAATTAATGTAAATTTTAAATAAAAAGACACACTTGGAGTCATACTGGCCACACCGTGTGTCTTATTGAGGTATGGTTCATTCCTACATGTTATAAATGACATATATATGATTTTTTTTAAAAATATCAATACAATATGAATACATTTTCTATGTTTTTAGTATGTCACTTGTTATTTTTAATTAAAATTAATGTCATTTTAAAACAAAAAGAGACACTTTGAGTTATAACAGTCACATCAAGAATCATATTGAGGGTAGGTTGATTCATACGCATAAAAAATTACATATAAAATATTTTTATAAAGTATGAAAAAAATCAGAATGTGTTTGCTCAGTGTTTAGTATGTCAGACGTTTTTGTACTAAAATGTCATTTCAAATTGAGAACACACATTTTTAGTCATACCAGTCGCATTGTGCATTGGTTTAACAAGAGAAATCTTCATATATATAATTAATGAGTTATTAATCTCTAGTATAAATTATGAATACAATCTGAGTGTGTCTCCTTGGTTTTTAATTAGTGACACGTTTTGAACTAAAATGACAATTTTAAACTTATAAGAGACACTTATTATCATACCGGTCACACAGTGCATCGGATTAAGGTGTTCTTGATTCAAAAAAATAAAAAATTACTCATGTATTGTTTTTGTAAAGTATAAAAAACAATCTGAATGCATTTTCTCGGTTCTCAGTATGTCACTTATTCTTTTTTCGGAATTTACTGTCAATTTAATATAAAAATTCAGACATAAATTCATACTGCCCACACCGTGCATCAGATTGAGGTATGGTTGATTTATACCCATCAAAAAATGAATTATGGATCATTTTTTTAATGTATCAAAACATGTTTAATGCATTTTTTAGTTTTTAGTATGTCACTTTTTCTTTCTACTAAAAGTAATTTCATTTTTAAATAAAAATAAACACTTTCAGTGATACCGGTCACATGTTCATTTTTCTCGATTTTAGTGGGTTAGTTGTTCTGATACTAACTATATTAACCAACAAATTTTATACATAGATCTCACATATTAGTAGATTAATATTCCTTACATAACATAAATATCTATATCAGAATAGTTTAAGTCCAGATGTTTTAGAAACATGGAAACATAATGAAATAGTTTATAAGAGGCTCTCAATAATTTATTCATTATTAGGAATTTTCCTAGAAATATCATTTCAACAAATATTCTTAATTACCTAAGGATATGAAATATAAGAAAAGATGATCATAGATACTCAATAAGTGTAAAAAATAGAGATATCAATGATCATATATGGATTACATGATCATAAAAACTAAATAAGTATTAGATAAAAATGATAAAGAAATAAACATTCAAATTGTATATAAAATGTTAAAAAAATATAATTAATTACATAAAAAGACACACTTTGAGTCATACCTACCACATCATGCATTACCATGCTTTTCATCTTCTTTCTTTTTCGAAAATGAAACACTACATTATCGACATTTATAACTTCCCTTTATTTTACATCCACTGCCTTCAAAGAGAAGTTATAAATGCTTACAATATAGGGGTGAAAAGGTTTCGAGAGAGAAAATTCTGTGGAATACATTATTTTCATGAATTGTGAAACATTTAATTTATATTATGTTAATTAATTAACGATTAAATAATATTTTTAGGAAAAATATAATATATTAAAAAAATTACCTTTTCACTAAACTCTATGTTACAGCCTTGAATTCCAATATCTCACAATTATGATCAATTTCAAACAAACTGCCGTAACTGAAATAAAAGAATCTATTTTTATAAGAAAATAATTCTTATGTGAGTAATACTAAAAACATGTAAATTAAACATAAATATGAAACAATCCACTACTTCTATAGAAGTCACATCTTCATGCTATTTGTGTACATTCTTTCATCAGGTATGTTGAACATTCATTTTTTATAACATCTATATCATATTTTGAATATAAGTTTTTTTGACAATCATAGTAGTAATGGAAAAATATAAATACACAAAGGATTAATAAATATTTTAAATATACTTGTAATTATCTTCAAAAATACCTCTTCAAGGATGCTAGTTTTTTCATGGAATATGATCTCTCTCATAAATATACAGACATAATAACCAAATTATTTTCTATTGTTTTGTTTCGGACAATATGGAAACATTGATGAGAATAAGTAATATGTTTTTATATGTGTTCATACAGTGAAATATTATTATATATACCATTATACTTTTCCAGTCGTAGTACTTGTATTGGTCCTCATACTTTTCCCCACCCCTCATACCTTGTTTTTCATAATAGTGATGCACCACCCTATCATAACAGAATCCTCATTAAATGATAAAGTACATTATATAATTTTATTTTTAGTCCATAATTTTTTGATGTAGTGTATTAAAATTTGAATAACACCATCATCTATGGACAATTTTTTGGATATGCATGCATTGAATATAGGAAATAAATCTTTGGAGTAACCAAATTTATCCCAATGAGAATCCAATGCTTCCTAAATACACCAAAAGGAATAATTAATGGATGAAATGAAAATTTATTTGATATGATTAAATTTTATAGTTTTACCATTGCATCATTCGTAATAAGTAGATTCTTTCATCTGATTGTTTTTGCAAATTATTTTATCGGACCTGCCTCTATTTAATTTTCTTATTGGTATCAAATTTTTTCTATAGAGGTGATGTGAGGACTAAGTAGTCCAAATTTTCATTCATGGGTAAAATCCCTTCAATTTTTTTCATATATATTCCTTTTAAAAATATGAAATTTATTTAGTCATAATTAACATAGTATAAAAGATTTCAGAAAATGAAATCATGAAAACATACCTCGTGTATAAATTTTACAACTAATCCACCTAGCCTATCATAGTTGAGTATTTCACATACACTCTCAACGTAAATGAAGTCTTGATATTTCTCTCCATACATATTTTCATCAATATAAACTATGTGATTACGACCATTTTTTAACTTTGTATCCACATGAGCCTTCATTGATAATGAATTAAGATATAGAACAGAAGGGGTAATGTTTCTTCTAGTATATATTTTAGATTGTATGGTCGACCATTTCAACGGTTTTGAGGGGTTTTTCATTTCATCCTTTTATCATTGTTCGTATATAATAAAATTTATTAGTTCTGGCCTTTTATTCATTAATTGTTAAAAGTTTAGCTTGAAAAGTAAATTGGAAATGAGTACCTCCTTTTAGGCATGTTTTTTACAAGATGTGACGGCCTTACGATTAATGTTACCACAACATTTTTGATATTATGAATATCTTCCTCATCAATTTCAATATGAATTTATTTGATCATCTCATGGGATATGCTGATCAAAACTCACAAATGGCCAGTTGGAAGTGGACTACTATGTAGTAGGTTGTTTTGGATATTAAACATCATAGCCCTTGCTAGAATGTGATGGGTGGGTGTTCCTAGATATAAATCACAGTCATCATCACCCAATAAAATATCAGTACAGTAAAGGTTTCAGTGTCTGTCTAATTAAAATTTCACAAAACTATTTATTAGAAAATTGATTACCTTAGCTAAGACATATCTTTGACGGGAATGGATAGCCTTATAGTTGGTGGGGGTGGGGAAGGATCTCCATGTGGGGTTTGTTCTTGAGTTTCTTCTTCTATTTTCCTCCCCCCATAAAATTAATCAACATCTCTCTATGCCATTGGAATTTTTCTTCAAGGGTATATATTATTTATCTCATCTATTTTATTAATTCACTTTGAACCAACTCTTATTTTTTTCTCAAAATATGTTCAAGGTGTCACCCCAAAACCCGCAACTCTGATGTGACCATACTGTTTTTCCCCCTTTAAGGCCACCAATAGTATGCGTTCATATAGTAAAAATGTTTCTGATTCTTATGACTATGTAGGAAAAAAAATATAGGAAAATAAGTGATAATTTTTAGGTAATAGATATTTAAAACATAAAAAATACTATGTATTACATACAAATGTTTCCCACACCTTTTGTGTGTTTTCATCTATTACTGTCCCATCTTTATTTACATGTGCCTCCTTTAATATTGGATGCCATGGGATGGAAGTGGATTTGTTTTTGGAGTCATCAATCAACATATAAACAAAGAAACACAATTATGGTGTTATTTCACGTCACATAAAATTATCACAGTAGAATAAAAATACATACCATTTTTTTCAAGTGAAGTGTACCCCATCCTTTCATTACGATATGGGTATGCTGGTTTTTTACTCATTCCTTATTTCCAGACCTCATTTTTTATTACATAATTAAAAAAATCAAAGTAATGAACACATGTATCATAAAACAACGTATTGATAGCCATAATGTACCTTCGAAGACACGTCTACATGATGACCAATAAATTCATCCCATGCTTCTTGGGTTATCATGTGTTAATAGATAAGCGGTGGGTGCAGGTTTATTCTCCCCTCAACATATTTAAGATGATTTCTTGTTAGGATTGTGAAAAATACTCTAGTAATACTTCGGGGAAGAATTTATACATATTTTTTTGTGGGTGTCATATAATATAAATACACTCTGCAATAGATGGTGAAGAGTAATCCAATGCTTCATTATTTTATTTCTTAATAAAATAATGAAATCATATCATAATGATGCCATAATCTCTTCCCATATCATTGTCTTAAGCCCAGGCACAACATGATACCATGAATCTACATCAATTGGCGTGTGTTTTTGAGTGACGATTCTAATATAACTACTGAACATGGGCTTATTGCGGTTATCATGTTGGCCTCATTCATTCCATCTGACCTCAAATTTGATGCCTTTTATTTTCACTTTAATGATTTTTTTAACACTATCAAACTATGGGGCTCCATTTTATCTGCGTCATTGGTCTTTCGTCACCTACCATTTCCTCAAAATCAACATTGTCAATATGTTCCTCTAGAGCAGTAGCATCAGCATGTGTAAATGGTTAGTGTACCACTATACTGGGAGAATCAGCAGGTTTAGAAACTTGTTTTTCCTCAATAATTGGATCACCATCACGTGTTGAAGGTCATTCCTTTGCACTACGAGCAGCATCACGTTGAGAGACCTCTTGTTCCTTGGGATTGGGAGCACCATCACTTAAAGAATTCATTATATATAGAAGTGGATTAACATTTAAATTAGAGTACATAAATGCAGCAAAAAAAAGATAATAACATGAGGTATCATTATGTATATTACAAAAAACAATTAACATGATTATTGAACACAGTTTTTAATTTTTAAATGCTGAATGGATTGACCCCTCTAATGATGATTAAAATCCCTTTGTTGTGGTCTCCTCTAATATTAAAAATACCATCTACATTGTGACTGATGATAAATTATTGTGACATCCCAATGAAAGTGTCACCCTCAGTTGAATTTTTATCTGACCCTTTAGTGGTTTTGGTCGATAATAGAATAATGGACCACTTTTGGTTTTTGGGGCCTAGAATATAAAATACAAGTACATCATGTGATTCCATTATAAATGGTTCATCTTTGTACCATTCCGTAATAGAATCAACTTTCATGAATCCCAATTCTCATATTTCAACAACACTTCTTTTATGAACCCCCTTTTTTTGAAAAATCATCACTTGGAGTGTCGTATAATCCAAATGCTCTTAATTTTGATGATGGGAACATATGAAATATTCAACTAAATTGGATTTATTTCTTTAATACCAGAAACATGCATTGATTCAGCCATGTGTGTAACTCCACTTTTTCCATGGTACTATCTTTATCATTCTCATTTTCATATAACATATAACAATTAATTACATCACCATTTCAAAATAATACATACACACATAGTCCTCTGACTAGCCATAAAATTCGTTCTGAAATTGAATCTAGATTTTCATCTGACTCTTTTAAAATATGGTCTTGAAACCATCCTATAAACTACTTATTATGTGAATTTGATATCTATGTTTCATCCCTTGTTGGATTAAAAGTTGGAAACCATCTTCCACTTGATGATTCAATCATGTAATACCAAGCCTTGATCATTACAATACGGTACATTTGAAAAAATGTTCCCCTTATTGAGGGTATACATTAGGTCAATGTTAAAGGAATATAGGTACTCAACCTTCTCCACTATCAATGGTTCATTCCAATTTTTGATTAAATATATTTAAAACACTTTTTTTATTGTATTCCCAAAATACCTCACCCTAAAGATAATACCAAAAACAATTCATGGAAAGCATCACTATTTCAAAATCTAGAAAAGTATTTGGGATGTTTCCCTTATGTTTCCATAACTGTCTAGACCCATAAGCAACCACATGACCATCATGGACTAGAAATGTTCAAATCCCGACTCCTCCTACATCACAATATAATCTATACTCATTACCCAGCTCATTTATGGTTAATATTTTTGTTTTCATCAATCTACCATTAATATCATAGAAGCATATATCATGAAAATCTAAAAAAATGAACCATACCACATTCTTGGTTAGGTCCTTCATAGCACTTCCAATCAGGATGAATCCTGGCTGACACTCTGGTAATAATTGAACATTCCAAAAAATATTTGGATCTCAAAAACATTATTTGTCCTTTATAAGTAAACTATAACATCAAAATTCTCATGTTCTAAAAATACAATATCCACTAATATCATTTTATCCATGAAGTGTATATTATTAATCCAAAACATAAACATTGAGATCATGGAATATATTTTATTCTCCCTATTTTTTCTCAAAATGATCTCTATATATTGAGAATTTTCCTCCCTCAACTGGGAATACGTGATGATATGATGGAAAAATATTACTACAAAATTATCTAAACAAGGCTGGAAGACCCAATTCATCTCAGACATGAACACTACCATTTTATTTTTCAAACAGAATGACATCACTAGATACCCATATAATACATACATACTTCTATATATAGTATGAGGTATATCAGAATGACTCACTATAAACTAATGATAATTTAATATCAAATCGATCTTAGAGGACACATTAACACCTCTAAGTTGATCAAACAGTCCATTAATATATATAAGTGTATATACATTCATTTATATCACATAGAATGACCTATAATAGTCCACACATATTTTCAATGATCTATTTAAAGTTTTATAGAAAAACTAAGGCACACCTAGGAGACATAATCATTCATGTAAGGCCCTTAACCTCGAAGTCATTCAATTGTGCCTTATTTTATCAATACACTACAAGGTCCATATTATATGGTGGAATAGATATATTCTCCACACCTGGTAAGAAAAAAATCATATACTCAACATATCCCTTAGCTTTTATGCTAGAGATGTCCTTGGGAAGTACATCTAGAAACTTGTTATGATAGTAATGAAAGTGTTGGGGTCCTAGAACCAACTAGTTGTAATTTTATTACATTGAAATATAATTTATTTAAATATTAAACATGTCATTATATTTGTTTATTGTTCTTCATGACTAGGATGTAATAGTGTCTTAGATTATTTGTTGCATTGATAAGGTCATGGAAGTTCCCCGCTAAGATGAGAACCATGAAATGTTGTAATAATACTCTAAAATATAGTTCTATAGTTGGATGACATACTATGATGGGACACATAGAATGCAAATCGTTAAGTGTATGTACTTGTATGAATATGAGACTTCCTATCATTAAGTTAACACTTGGTAATCTCCAAGATAGAAGATTAAGAGAACAGACCCGCTAGTAAGAGTTCTACATGTTTTGGTGTCATCAGATATTTCTATTTGGGAGCATGTGTAATGATCATTATACTTCAATATTATCATTAAATAATGTCACGACTCATCCACTTTGATTTACTGAAAAAATCGTCACGCAGACAGTTGGCAGGAAGTAGGGTACATTGGTTGAGTCACGAGTGGCATGTTATGAATGGATAAGTTGAGGAAGGATTTGTCCCTTACATTTATGAAAGTTGATATCTTAGCCCTTTTATTGAAATATAACTGTGACACAAAATTCCATGTCCATGGTGTAATGATGAGTTTATTTTAACTAGTCAAAGAACGAAGTATCCGGAATAAATGTGGATGACACTATCATGAAATAATCTTGATGAGATACTGAGGAAAAGGGATTATATTACACAGTTAGCGTTCAAATTTGGATGTCGTTGTTGCGACATTATGATCATTCTCTTCAATGCCTTGACCCATTGCTAGACAGTACTCTTAGACCGTAAAAAAGCCTATCTAATGCCAATGAGAAAAAATCCAAGAGGGTCATACACTAAGTGTTTCATGTGGTCTCGGTTAAATTATATTTGAATCTAATTAATAAATATTATTATCAAGATAATGAAATAATTTATTCAAGTTAAAATGATTTTATAAATTGAATAAATTTTTATTCACAGAATTTTGGCTATAATATATTTATTTATTTTATTGATCATTTAATAAATATTTTTTTACTAGTTTGTAAATAAAATATTTATTTAAGAGAATAAAATATTTATTCATTTATTCGGGTGTTCAATAAGTGGAAGTAGAGTTTTAGAGGACCAAGGGTGGTCCGATAGAAAAATAATTATTTGCAAGATGATAAGTAATTATTTAACTAGTTGGCACAAATTAAAATTACGCTGCTATTATTTTGTGACGCGCAATTTTAATTATAATTCCATTTTGCGCAAGTTGGTGCACCATAAATAATAATATTTTATTATTATTAATAGAATGGGTTTTATCTAAGGTTATGAATATATTTAATTGTTGTAATACAATTAAATATTATAATTAAATCCCTATGTCAATAAATAGACACATGCGTCTATTATGCTAGGTACCGAACCGCACACCTGATGAATTGGGAATTCATGAACTAAAATATTTCTCTATCAAATCCTCTTCCCTCCCCTCTCAAGAATGAGAGATGTTTTTCAAGGCTGAAGAACAAGTGATCAAGAAAGACCAACACAAGAAACTCGCTTCGCTGCGCTAGCGCCCGGAGAATGAGCAGTGTTGTTCGAAGGCCACCGGAGCACGTGTGGATCACCACTAGACGGATTCTAGTTTGGATCCTTGTAACCACATCAAGATAATCTGGAAGGGTCATTCTAGATGATCATCTTCATCAATGATGAAAATACTAAATTTCCTGGTATTATTTTCATTTTGAGTTTAATTAAATTAATCATAAAAATGATGTGCAAGATCATATTTAATGGTTTCAGGAATCTTCTTTCGTTATCTAAATCATTGATTATATTCTATGGAGACTGGCGTTCATGGTTGTATAGATCCCAGAATAATCATTGATCATGGTAAAAATAAAAGTTAGGTACTGTTCCAACCATGCTTCCGCTGCACCTAGAATCTTTAAGTGGTATCAGAGGGGTTACATCATATTTTATAATTAATTATATATTTTGTTGATGATTTATGTATTTAATAATTTAGTTCTTTCAATTCAGGTTAATTGTTAGGTAACTTGGAATCTCAAGATCTTCTCCTCCTCTTTCGTTTCTCATTCACATTATGGAAAAGGTCCTCTATTTTCATTTTGATTAAAATAAAACATAGGATCTCACTTGGAGGTTCCAAAGGTTCCTGGACGTAAAACACAAGAACACACGACGTGTGTTAAGTAGTACGCGTCGTATACCAAAGGATTAATTCACCTAGTCTGGTCCACCAAACCATGATGTGTGTTGACCAGGAACATGTGGCACACAAGTTCCGGATTACATGCATTGTGGCCCACTGGACATGATGTGTAGTCCCTTAGGGTTAGGGTTGGACCGTGTACCCCATACAAGGATTTCCCTACTAGAAACCATGAAACTAAGAATTACACGGTGTGTGTCCTACTGTACACACTGTGTACTCTAATGATTTTTGAAGTACACTCACATGATGTTTTCATGGGTGTGTACTTCAGATAGATGGTAAAAATTAGTACACATCGTGTAGTTGGAACTACACACCATATACTCATCCAAATTATGCAGATTTATTAAAATTTATTATTATATTATACAAACCCTTGAGATGTGTACCATCATGAAGAATTATAGTTGACGCACAACACATGATTGTTGTTTTATATATATGTGTTTAATTTAACATATGCATAATATTCATTTCTTCTCATTGGGTAGTTATTAATAAAAATTCATTGGGTTCCCTCCAATGTAAAAGTTACATGTAAAGAAAATATTAATTGAATTTATTGGTTTAAAATTATGATGGATGAAGATCTCAAGGAAATTCAGAAAAGGGTTCAAGATAAACGTATTGATTAATTAAATATAATAATTAATTGATTTGAGTTGGATTTATGTTATACAATAATGATTAAAGAATAGAATACTAGTTTTATTTATGCGTAAATATCATTGCATGTATGGATGATCATGAGGTAGACCAAGACCTTTGTATGTGGATGGTTTCATTTAAATTATTTATTTAAATTAAATTTGTTGGCATGTGAGCCTTCTCATCAGTAATACCTAGGGACTGCATGCCCAAGATTTCTTTTATAAAAAACCCTCTTTTACCCCACTCTATAAATTCTGTTAAAAAATGGCATATGTAGTGGATGTAACTCCCAACATAGTGGAGGCAGTTCAAGATGTAGCCAAGATGAAACCACTCCCAAGAGATAAAGAGGTTGACATATAGAAAGATGTGAACATAAACCAAAAAGGATATGGATGTTTCACCTCTAGGTGAGGGTTTGTTTATAAACCTCTAGATAAACTACCCATTAGAAAAGATCATGTTCATTATCTTTATTTTATATATATCACTTGAATTGTTTATCATTGCGTATTTATTGTCATGATCACATAATTAATAAATTAAACAAGCATGCAAGATAGAACTAAAATAAACCAGATTTGTGCCTAAATATTATCATAACATGGTTAATCACTTAATTAAGTATCACATAATATTAACATGAATGTGTTAATGATCATATGAAATTCACTTATAAGTGATAAAAATCTGTCAAATATAATATTATGTCATACCAAGCCTTCTATTACTTGATTATGATCAAAACTAAATAAAACTATGTGTTTTACCAACCCTTGTTGTGATACTTACTTTTATACAGGAATCCCTTATCAAAGGTCATAGATTTACTTAAACATATTACATCAAGAGAATTTTCCTTCTTATAATTGGATTAATATTGGAGAAAAGAGTTTAGTAAATCTAATGTCATGATTTTAGGACTAGGGAATCCACTCAAAAAATCAAGGAGATGCAAGCATGCAGTTATCAAAGACATGCCTACCTAAATACTATCTAATAGATTGACTAAACATTTTCGGGGTTATTTGAAGAAGAATATGGATCCTTGACACTATAATTTGATAGCAACTGTACATTTTGAGTCCAATGGTTTTGTCTATTGGGACTTGATAAAATAGTGGGAGACTTAATAAAAATATATTATTTCTCAAAAAATGCAATGAATAATGTATTAATGATCTGCTCTTTTAGTTGTTGAATAAAAATTACAATCCCGTCAATGACACTATCCCTACGATCAATTCTTGATAAAGACAACATCCTCCCCAATAGTAAATTTCAGGAATGGTTTAGAGGCATTCAGGTTATCCTGGGCCATGAATGGAAGTCCTTCGTGATAGAGTTAGCATTACCTAATTCGCTTGCCAAAGAGGTGAGTGATGAGGATTTCCAGGTCTATGAGAACCATATGAATGAAATGGTCTATATTCAATGTTTTATGTGGTCATAAATGTCTAGTGATCAGAGGAAGTCTCATGAAAACATCGATTTTTATAGCATGCTAGAGAACCTCTTTGGTCTTTACCAGGAGAGAGAAAGACAGGAAAGGTTTGAGATCTCTAAGGAACTGTTTTAGAGTAATCTTGGAGAAGTTTCCCTAGATGGGTCTCATGTAGTCAAGATCCTTAGTTACATTTATCTCCAAGTGGTTCTATGCTTTAAACTCCACAAAGAACTGGGAACCGATCTCATTGTCGCAACACTTTCTTAGAGCTTCTTTAACATTGTTGTCAATTTCAATATGAACTACATTGAGAAGTCTCTATCTGACCTTCTTATACTCACTAGCCATGTGGACAATGATATTAAGCGTAAAAATTCATCTGTCTTTATGGTGAATAAGAGGAAAGGGAAGGTGAAGAGATTTAATCCTAAATATTCTTCACAATCATCCATGAAAAGTAATATCAAAGGGTAGTCAAGGGAACCAGAGGTTGTTTGTTTCACATGTGGAAAGAAGGGCCACTGGAAGAAGAACTTCATGAAAAATAATAATCAAGTGTGATCATTAGGTGCAATTTTTATCGAATTCAATCTATCTATTTCTACAAATTGGTTATTAGATACAGCTTGTGGTGCTCACATATGTATCTAAATATAGGAACCAAGTTGATTCAAGAAGATTGATAGAGGGGACGTAGATCTTGGAGAAGCCAACAGAGCCAGACATGATGTTGTAGCTATCAGGGACTACCACCTCACATATCTAACGGGGATGATCTTGGTGTTAAAAGGTTGTTATTATGTGTCCTCTATTGCTAAAAACATTATTTCCTGTGTCCATATTAGATATAGATGGATTTGTTTTCATGTTTCGAAATAAATGTTTCTTCTTTTACAAATATATCATTTGTTTTGGTATGGAACAGTTGTACAACGGTCTTTGCATGTTGGATTACACAAACCAAGTAATGGTAATCAATAACAAAGATAATTCACAAGACTCATACCACACCCAACCTTTTCATCACCGGCTAGGTCATGTAAATGAGAAACTCTTGACGAATTTACATAAACATGGATATTTAAATTCATCCAAACTAAAACCACTTGGTCTATTTCATGCATGTTTTCAAGAAAAAATGACCAAATCCCCATTTAGTGGGAAAGGTGAAGGGGCTAAACAACTTCATGAATTGGTTCATACCGATGTGTATGGACCATTTCTAGTTGAAGCAAGGAAAGGTTACTCATACATTGTAACTTTTACTGATGATTTTAGTAGATATGGATATATCTATTTAATGAGGTATAAGTCGGATTCTTTTGATAAGTTCAAAGAATACAAAAATGAAGTTGACAACCATCATGGTAAGAATATTAAGAAACTCCACTCAAACCGAGGTGGAAAATATCTTAATCAAGACTTCATTGATTACTTGTGGGATTTGGGATCATATCCTAACTCACTCCTCCATACGAGCCCAGTGGAATATAGTGAGAGAAAAGAGGACCCTCTCTATGTTGGACATGGAGAGATCAATGATGAGTCGCATGAGTCATCCATTATCCTTTTGGGGATATTCATTACAAACACGAGTGCACATAATAAACCAAGTACCAACTAAATTGATAAATGGTATTTCATATGAGTTATGGAGTGAAAATAAATCCATATTATCGAATTTACATGTGTTGGGAAGCAATGTGTTAGATAAGGCCTCTTCCGGTAACAAACTATCACCCTAAGGCACATAGTGTACCATTATAGTATGCCTCAAGGAAACAAGGGGATATTACCTATACAACCCCTCAGAAAAAAAAGGTATAGTGGAAAGACACGCCATATTCCTTGAGAGGGAGAACATATCCAAATGATATTTTGGGATCAAAATAGACTTTGATGAAGTTGAGGCTCAAGGTACACAATATTTGGTACAGGAACATATTCCAGAAAGCCCCGTGGAAGAAAGAATTTTTCCAGAGACACAAGAGATATATACGACTACAAGAGATGATAGAGAGCCAGAATGGTATGGTTTTCTTGTTACCAAGGACAGTGACTAATTATTAGATGATAAAAATGATCCTCTAACCAATGAAAAATTAGTATGTGGCACAGATGTTTCCAAGTTTCAAGAAGCTGTGAATTCTGAAATCGATTCCATATACTAAAACCAAGTTTGAATTTTAGTAGATCCTCTATTTGATGTAAATAATTTTGGTTGAAAATGGGTATTCAAGAAGAAAATGGACATGTAAGGACAATTCAGCACCTATACGGCATGATTGGTTACAAAAGGGTTCAAATAGCGTCAAGGAATTGACTACAAAGAAACATTTTTACCAGTTGAAATGTTGAAATCCATCAGAATTTTATTAGCCATTACCTGTTTCCATGACTTTGGGATTTGGAAAATGGATGTCAAAACAGACTTTCTTAATTGGTACATTCATGAATATGTCTACATGACAAAACCTGAAGGGTTTATGACTCCACAGGATTCCAATAAGGTATGAAAGTTGCAGAAATCCATTTATGGATTAAAACAAGCATCCAGGTCATGGAAGATTCATTTTGATAAAGCCATAATGAATTTTGGTTTTATCAATAATGAATGTGATCCTTTATCTACAAACAGTCTAGTGGGATTTTATTCATTTTCCTAATATTATATCTTGATGAAATATTACTTATTGGAAATGAGATACTAGTGTTACAGTTTGTTAATGCATGGATGAATCAATGCTTCCCCGTGAAGGACTTGGGCGAGGCAACATATATTCTTGGGATCAACATCCATCATGATAGATCCAAGAGATTGTTTGGCCTATGTCAAAGTACATACATTGATAAGATACTGAAGATATTTAGTATGGAACAATCAATGAGGGGATTGTTTCTAGAATCACATGGAATTCATCTTTCCAAGAAAATTTGTCCTCATACATGTGAGGAAATAATGATAATGGCAAGGACTTCATACACATTAGTGATTGAGTTAGTCATGTATTCCATGCTATGTACTAGGCTGGATTTTTCTTACACATTGAGTGTGGTAGGAAAATATCAAGCTGACCCAGGTGACCATCATTGGATGGAATTCAAAACTATTCTAAAGTATTTGAGGCATACTAAAGATATGTTCCTGGTTTATAGAGTAGATGAGTAAATAGTCATCAAAGGATATACAGATGCTAGTTTTTAGACTGATCAAGATGACATGAAGTCACAAACATCATACATCATTATTTTGAATGGAGGTGCAGTGAGATGGAAGAGCTCAAAGAAGAGTGTGGTTGCAGATTATACAGTAGATTCTGAGTATATCCCAGCTTCTAAGGTAGCTAAAAAAGAATTCTCGATGCAAAGATTCTTCCAGGAGTTGGATTCGATACCTAGTAGTAAAGATCCTCTACCATTGTACTGTGATAATACTGTAGCGGTGGCTCTCGCAAAAGAGCCAAGGGCACATCAGCGGATGAAGCTCATACATCAGAAGTATGATCTCATGAGGAATTTTTATCAGAGAGCTAAAGTTTCATTGAGAAGTATTTCCTTGGTATAAAACATAGAATAACCCTTTACTAAAGCCTTGACTCAACAGAAAAATGATCACCATGTGAGGTCTAGCAGACTAAAAGTTGTAGGCAGTTGGCTCTATTCCACGTGGGAGTTTGTAAGAGTTGGTGTCCTAGAACCAACTGGTCATACTTTGATTATGTGGACATTTAATTTATATAAATATTAAACATATTTTTACGTTTTTGTTCATTTTTCGGCATGACAATAATGTAATAATGTTCTAGATTATTTGTTTCATTGATATGGTCATGAAAGTACCCCACTATAATGAGAACCTTGAAACGATATAACAAAATTCTTAAATATAGTTCTAAACATGGATGCCATAATCTGATGGGACACATAGCATGCTGACCATCAGGTGTGAGTACTCGTAAAAATATGAGACTTCCTCTCATGAAGTTCACTCTTGGTAATCTCCAAGACAGAAGATTATGAGATTAGACCCACCAGTAGGAATTCTGCATTTTTTGGAGCCATCAGATATTTTTATAGATCCTTATACATTATGATTAATATTAATATGGGTCACGACTTGCGCACTTTGATTTACTGGCGAAAACCATCACACAGACAGTTGGTGGGGAGTAGGGTACGTTGTGTGTGTCAGGAGTGGCATGTTATTAATGGATATGTTGAGGAAAGATTTGTCCCTTCCATTTATGGAAATTGAAAAATTATCCATTTGATTGAAATCGAACCGTCACACAAAATTCCATGGTCATGGTGTAATAATGAGTTTATTTCAGGTAGTCAAAGAACGACGTATCAAGCATAAAAGTTAATGACACTATCATGAAACTTTCTTGACAAGATATTACAACAAAGGGATTATATTATAAAATGAGAGTTCGTATTTGGATTTAGTTGTGGTGACTTTAAGTTATTTTTCTTAAGTGTATAGACCTATTTCTAGATAGTAATCATGGACTATAGGCAAGCCTGCCTAATACCTATAAGAAAGAATCCAATAGGGTAACACACTATGTGTTTATGGTGGTCGTAGTTAATTTCTATTTGAATTTCATTAATAAATATTATTATCAAGACAATGGAATAATTTTATTCAAGTTTAAATGTTTACATAAATCAAATAAATATTTATTCACCACATTGTGGGTAAAATATATTTATTTATTTTATTGAAAATTTAATAAATATTTATTTACTAGTTTATAAATAAAATATTTATTTAAGAGAATCAATTATTTATTTATGTATTCGTTTGTAAAATAAATGAAAGTGGAGTTCGAGAAGGCCAAGTTCAGTCTAGTTGTAAAATAATTAATTATAAGATGATAAATAATTACTTAACTAGTTTGCACAAATTAAAATAACGCTGATATTATTTTGTGATGCAGAATTTTATTTATAATTTTGTTTTCTGCAAGTTGGTGCACCATAAAAAATGATACGATATTATTATTAATAAAATGGGTTTTTATAAGTTTATAAATTTAATTAATTTGTGTTATGCAATTAAATATTGTAACTGAATCCCCATGTTAATAAATAGACACATACGTCTATTGTGCTATGTATCGAACCCCACAACCGGTGAATTGTGAATTCTTGAGATAAACAATTTCTCTCTTGAATCCTCTTCCCACCCAACTCAATAATGAGAGACGTTCTTCAAGGCTGAAGAACAAGCGATCAAGAATGAATGATACAAGACACTCACTTTGCCGTGTTAGCACCCAAAGAACGAGCGGTGTCGATTGGAGGCCATTGGAGAATGTGTGGATCACCGCTAGAGGGATTCTAGTTTGGATCCTTGCAAGGGAAACACGATAATTCGTAAGGGTCATTCTAGAGGATCAACATCATAAAAAAAATACTGAATATACAGGTATTATTTTCTTTATGAAAATAATTAAATTAATTATAAACAATACGTGCAATTCCTCTCTAAAGGTTTTATGCCTCTTCCTTATTTTTATAAAACATTGATTTCATTCCATGGAGACTGGTGTTCATCGTCATATTGATCCCGAAATAATCATTGATCATGGTAAAAATGAATGTTGGGTATTGTTCCAATAATGCTTCTACTACTCTTGGAACCTTCTTGTAAGACATACCGACTGATGTTTCTCTATATCATTCAAAATTACCCTATAAAAATGGTTTATGATTTTACCTAGCTACAAAAATATAGGTCTCACATAACTATTTTTCATATCCAACTCTCTAATATAGACATAATCATCACCCTTGAAAAATATAATTCCATACATCAAATTAAACAACTGATATAGTAAATATATCACTACATGGGGGATTTTAATTGTAGTCATGAACTAGACTCACAATTTTCATGCCAGTGGAACCCTTCCTATCAATTTTTGTGTTTATATTATGTGGGAATTTATGAGTTTAAAGGTTAATTGTCAAATAGTTATGAGACATTATAGGCAACCATTTTTCATATATATGAAATTTTTATCTTTGTCTTGTATTTATCTCCTACTTTCAATCAAGTTGTACATGACCAGAGGTGAGTAGGGAGTGGTTGGATCACCTAAAAGGTAGTATGAGCCTCATCCTCAGTAGTCTATGTTTGTGTGACCTTCGAACTCTCATAGTACTTATGAAATACATCAAAATAGTTTGGTGGAGGTATCCATTAATGTTTAACTAAAATTCATCCCATGTAGTATTATCCAGTTCATTGAGATATGGAATTTTTATGCTTTTATTTAAACGTCCATAATAAATTTTCTTGGTGTGTTTTGAATTCCACTAAAAAATATTTTTACCCTCGAAAAATCACTAGATTGGCAACCCCTGGAATGGAATTACTTGAACTATTGTCATTTTTTTCAATTTTTATCCCCTTGGGAATTAGTAAAGATAATCCTCCTTGTTAGCATGATTGAAACACAGAATTATGTCATTAATAAAATATTACTTGAATGGTCAAAAAATATCTACAATTCCAAAACCTCAGAGGGTTGGGTATGTTTATATCTATAACAGAAAAACTAGGGTCAACCAATAAATGTAACATGAATAGAGAAAATAAAAGTATTGAATCATTCTCCCAATCTTCGTAGTTTGGAGAAAAGTACTAGGTTATCATAAAAAACATGGGAATGATTTCACCCTCAAAAGACATGTGATAAGATAAGAACAATCACAACATTATATAAAATATTCACAATAAATCACATCCCAAAATAACAAAACCATAAGGGTAACATCCAAAAATCGGATAACAATGTCTAAATAACAATTTAAAAGACTGTCAACAGGGAGGTGGAAGCATGGAGATTTGGAGAATTAAATGACTCACAGTGGTAGCACCTAATGAGCTAGGTTCTCGACGGAGGTGAGTTCGCAGACAAGAATGGCTTCAAAATAGAGGTGGGCTTTGGCCGTAGAGTACGTGGAGGAGGTTGGTTCACAACATATGGGGTTTAATGGTGGAGAAGATGTTCACAAAAGAAGAGGGCTTAGCGGCGACAACATAAGAGGAGGAGGCGGCAATAGAGGAGGAGGAGGGAGCAGTAGAGGTGGAGGAGGAGGAGGATGATGAGGAGGAGGTGACGATAGGGTTCAGATACCACAGGAGCTTGAGGTATGCGAGAGGAGGAGACTCTTAGGGTTTATTTATAAAAGGGGGTAAACCTTTTATCAGTTCTGATAAAACTATAATGATAAAAAAATTATTTGTAAATTTATATATATTTTTAAAATTAAATGTATAATAAATAAATAAATATATATATTCATAATAATGACTATAAATAAATATATATTTAAATATATCTATATATATAATAAATATATATATTTATAATTATAAATTTATGAGAAATACATTTATTATATTTATTATATTTATAGTTATATATAATTAATATCTTTAATAAATGATAAGAGTCTTCTACTTCTAGGAAAACTATTTCGGTATAATTAATGTATTTATTATAATTTTACAATTATTTAAATATATCTATATATATTTATAATTATAATTGTAAATAATTGAATATATTTATTATAATTTTATAATTATTTAATAACTATATATATATATATAAATTTATTTAGAGTAATAATTAATAAATAAGTATATATATTAGTAATTATAAAATTAAAAAAAATATAATTATAAAATTTATAATTTTATAAATATATATATATTTTATTTATTTATTATAAATTAATAATTATTTAATAAATATGTAATATTTGGAACACTAATTATAAATATTTCAATATATTTATAAATATTTTTTATTATATATATATTTAATTAATATATATATTATAATTTTATAATTATTTAAGTATAAATAAATATTAATTTAAATAATTATGGAATACTTATGAAATTAATATATATTTACTATAAATATATTTATTACATATATATTTTAATTACAATCATAAATATAAATAAATTTATATATATTTAAATAATAATGAATTTGAAAAATATATATTAATTATATATTGTCATAAATATAAATAAGTATATATATTTATATATTTAAATGCTTATGAAATTAATATATATATATATATTTAAATAATTATTAAATTTATAAAAATATATATAATTAATATATTTATTTTAACTTCATAAGTATATATATATATATATATTTATGAAAATATATAATTAATATATTTATTTCAATTTCATAAGTATTTCAATATATATATATATATATTTATATTTATGTCTATAATTAAAATATATATGTATTTATAATTATAACTATAAATATCATAAATATATTTATTATAATTTTATAATTATTTACATATATATAATTTATAATTATTAATAGAAATATTTGTATATATTTATAAATAATTTTTTTACAATTTTCTAATTATTTAAATATATATGTATATATATATTTATAAATTATAACTAAACATATTTATAAATTATAAATAGACATATTTATAAATATTTTTATATAATTATAAATATATGTATATGTATATAAATAATATATATATATATATATAATTATAATAAATGTATTTATTTTAATATTATAAAAAGTTTTTATATATAATTATGAATATAATAAATATTTTTATCATTTAAAAAATTTACAGAAAATATATGTATTTAATGAATATATATACATATATATATATATTCAGGAAATACCTATATTTATTTAAATATATATATGTATATAATTATAATTATAAATACATATATTTAAAAGGTATTTATATGTAATTATAAATATAATAAATATATTTTAATTTAAAAAAATATTTTATTTCTATAAATACATAGCACCATTCTCTCTCCCTCCGAATGAGGGGCAGAATGGACAAGGAATACAGCAAAACACATCAACATCACCGATCAAAACAGCTATGTCCAAAAGAGTTATCACGACCTATAATAACATTAAATCAATCCTAAAAAGCTCTATATTCCAACAAACAGGCTGAGGCATCATCTGAAGAGGTGGATTTAACATTTGAAATGAATCCTTAGGTAAATCAACATGAAAGATTTCCAATGTAGAACTATCCATGACCACATCACAACATCCAACACATCTTTAGAAACCCACTGAACATTACTCCAAAACTGAGCCACCAAAACGATATCATCTCAAGAAATAATAAGAGTATGAATTCCAGATCACAAGGAAGCATACTGAATAAACAAATCATCTAAGACATAGAAAAAAATTAGCCACATAACCATCATCTTATAAACAAATGCCACAATTTTTCATCTTAAAACACTTTTGAAAAACTAACCAACTTAGTGGGTTTCCACATTCACCAATGGTGTTTCATCAAGTATCACTCACATGAACATTTCCTTTCCACCCTAGGCACCCAACCACCATGCCATATAATCCATCCTTCTAGATATCAACAAAACCATGCATGTGATCACCCATGAAAACACCAATGGCTAAAAAACAACATCATTCTAAAAATCATGTACCTTCCAAAGGAGCACCAACCACCAAGTCAAAAACCCTTTTCATATATCACAAAACAAACCATACTTCATCAAGAACAATTTGCTCAAAAACATACCCCTTTTCATTTTTAACAAAATTCAAAACAACCAACCTACTCAAAACATCCCCTTCCCATTATCTAAAATTCATAAAGGTATATTTCCATAATCTGATGACATTTCAGACAAATACCCTTTCTAAAAAAACAGCAACAACTAAAAACCAATTTTCAAAAGAAATTATCAAATTCAATTACTTTTCAACATCACAAATCACACCAATTAAAACAACAATTTAGAGACACCTTAAAATTATTCACACTTTCAAAACATTTTATTTCAACAAAACACAAGTTTAGACTAGGGAAAATCCAATCGCATTAAATCATTTCCACTTATCCCCAAAATTTATTTCACAAAAACAAAACCTTTCAAAACCATTCTTATATTTAATTTTTATAACTCCTTTTTCCACTTTTCAAAATACAATCCTTCTTTTAAAACCCATTTCTAGAATTCTCACACATGGATTTTCAAAACAAAAATTCAGAATTCAAGAAAGTTCTATGAGAACCACAAATGAGAACAAGTGTTGGTGGGTGACTTGACTATATGGTTGGAGGCCATATATCAATCGAAACACCAACACGGTGATACTTATTAGGACCATTCCCAATCTTCCTTTGGCTTTCCAGACCTTGTGAGCTCATAGAGGTCATTAGTCAAACTCCCCTTATCATATCCCAACACCAAACAATCAATAATAACAAAGGAAACTAATAAAACCAGACTTACCGGGAAACCTGATGATCAGAACGAGCAAGACTTAGTGATTATTTTCCATCACTTACCCCTCAAGTCCAAAAAATCATAATCCATCTACCCTGACACCCCCAAATTACAAGGGAACTCTAAAAAGAAAGGTCTGCTATGTGCTGACCCCTCTAATACCATTTTGTCACAACCCAACCTGAGTCGACCCTGAATCGGTTACCCAGGATAGCTCGTGACAAGTCCCGAGAGGCTTTCTTGGTCTTCCTGGGATAGCGACAAGCACTGAGGGATTCAATAGTGTACACAAGGGAACAATTTAGCCCAAATATAAATAATAAAACAAAAAGACGAAAGAAACGGAAAGCCAAAAATACATTTATATAAAAATTGAACTGAACATTATTTGTACAAGAAACAAAAAGTTCAACTAAACCCAAAAATAAGCCTACCAAACCTGAAAACAAACTATCTCCATTTGACCCTGCTGGTCACTCTCCAACACAATAATCACATGTCAGCCAAGGCAATACAACTCAAGTCGAAACCTGCACAATGGGCTAAAATCAGAAGAAGACTATAGGCATGAGTATTAAAACTCAGTAGGATATCCCAATATTATATTCCCAATGAACTTCATTTAAAATAAAAGAAAAATCAATTTCTAGTTTTAAATACAAGATATATAATTTTGTTTTTCAAAAGTGGTTCCGTGATATAAAATTTACCCAATAAAAACATGAATGTTTTATAAATAAGAATGCTAGTAACAATTTTCAAAGAGGGGAAACTTCAAAATGAAAATATTTTTTATGAGGGGTGATTTAAATAATGTACACTTTTAAATAAAACATGAACATTGCTTAATTTACAAACAAAACACACCATATGCCAATGGTGAGTACAAAATAACCAATGAGCACAAGTCATGGGAACACCCCAAGGTACTAGTTTGTTTTGAGCCCCATGTACCTCGTATCTCAATGAAGATAACAATAATAAATATCTGTTATCGTTCACAGGACCCACTAGTAGGGAGAATACTCATAACCTAGTCATCCTACAACAATATAATCATCTTAGTTTAGTTAGTATTGTCATCATCAAAATTCTAATTCGAAATAGGGGCCAACCCCCCATGAGATCACTTGCATGCTAGTACATGTCCTCCCACATAGTTACATGTGATTCCTTGTAGTGCTCAATAAATCTAAACATATTATCAAATACACTTTCCACATGAAAATTCAATTCCTAAACCATAAACACACAAAAATCCCACAAAAAATCTTCACATTTCTTTCACAGATAAATAACCAACATAAAATTTTCATAAAACAATTTCAAAGAGTATAGTGGGGCTTTGCACATAAAAACCATTCAAAAAACACTCTTTTAAGGATAAACACACAACAAAACCATACCCAACCTTCTTTTTAATCCCTATAAACTTTAATAAAATGATATCATGGACTATAAAATAATCCCAACTGATGAAACATGGTATATACATATAAAAGACTAATTATTCATTTTTTAGGAAATTTTAAACAGTCTATTAAACATTTTTACCAACCCGATATTTTTCAATGCCAAAAATACCAAATTTAATAAGGATGTGAGAACACACCATTTTATGATTAAAAACATTGGTAACCACCGTGAGAAAATTAATATTTCTTGTCCATTACACAACCCTTTTTATTTATGTTCTAAAAGGGCCTTCTATTAGAAACACATGTCAAAATAACATAAAACCAATACACCTTCTTTCTAAAAACCAAAGAAAAAATGAATCCACATAAATAACCTAAAACAATTTCTTTTACCACTTCCAATATGACTATAATTCCAAACCAATCATTTTAAACCACACTAAACAAATAAAATCCAACATGGAAACTTACGAAACACATGGTTTGAATTTTTTACAAAATAATTCATTTAATCACTCAAAAATGAATAAACCATCAATATCATGCCATAAATTTATTCAAAATACTGAGCTATGTTCAAGATACCACAAACTAGGTGTGGAAGATAATAAATCATTTGAGAAAACATGCGGTGTGCGCCATTTAAACAAGACTACACCACTTTACCAAAAACAATGTTTTAACCGCAACTTGGCACAACAAAAAAATAACAGAAAGCATAAATTTCAATTTTATGAGTATTTGAAAAATTAAAAAATCATAAAATACAAGTATCTTAAGTTAAAAGGTCAAGTTCAATGTGAATCCTACCTCATGTCCTTGGAGGAATGGGCACGCACAACCGAAATCACCTGTCGTGGGTTTATAAACAATAAAACTATGAAGAATTTCCCTAAATAAATATAACCCCCCTAAAAAATTATTTCAAAACATAACCCTTGGTCTGTAATGACCAGTATATAAGAAATAACAATGAAATAATGGAACGATGAAGAAGATGGAGGACAAAGAAGAAGGAATCTCAACTTGGAAACAAAAAAAACTCTTTGTCATCCCATAGATACACACTCTTAGAGAAGATGGAATCGCTTGTAATTCCTTATAGGGTATAATTAGGTCTGTAAGAAATTGTGGAAACAATTTGGGGGGATTGAGTAATAAATGAATGAATCATGGAAGATACAATTTACCTTCTCAAATCTGGATGATTTGAAGAACCCTATGAACATTCGCCCTAATATGAGAGGTAAATGAGCTCCAAATAGGACAACTAGATAATGGGGGTGAGTCTAGGGATTTTGGATTCGAGTGGCTGTTGGAATCTCGAAACAATATTAAAAAATGAAAAAGATATAAAAGAATTTTTTTTAAACTACAAATGGACTCACGGGCTGGCCCAATACTTAAATAAAAACCCAAATTCACCTTTTTTATGAATCATTAAGGGGTCCAAAAGGATATGGTGTTTTGAATATGTTATTGGAGTAATGTTAGGATGTTGAATGGGTAAAAAATCTTGAATGAAAAAAGAGTTATTAAAAAATAGAATTTGTTTTTTAATATGGAAATGGGATCATGGTTTGCCCCAAATCATAATGTAACCACCCATTCCCCAAAAACTCCCAAACAAGCAATGGGGAACCAAAATTTGGGTGATTAAACATAGGTGAAACTTCAAAACTCAACATTCATCTCACCCAATACCTAATAAAATTGTTATGATTTCCAATGTCCCATATCAAAACAAAGACATGAAGAACCGGGTGTGACATGGGGGATGTCCATGGAGAGGTTTAGCGTGACGGGACTAGCTAGTCGGGACGAGGGTGGCGCGCAAGGATAGTTAGTCTGGAGGAGGAAGTCATGGATTATAGTGTAACATGAGTAATGGTAGGCAACGGGTATGGTAGGGCACTCACCAGAAATGCACAGGGAGGGGGCCAACCTGTGGTGCGATGATAAGGGGAAGGGAGGAACTTTCCAACCCTAAAAAACAAATAAAATAAAAATAAGAGGAAAATAAAATAATAACATTAATAATATGATAATAATAATAATAGGGATAAAAATTTATAATAATAATATTAAATTTAATAACAACTTAATGAAATTTATATACATAACTCTATTAATAATAATAATTATTAATATCATAATAATATTCATAATAAAAAAAAATTAAAAAAATTAGCATTTTTATTATTATTAAAATAATTATTTAAACTTTATTTTTTTCTTATCTTAATTTATCCACATTTTTCTATTTCACTTCATTTATTTGTCCTAAACATTGGGCAGGTTCTGTGGTGAACTGGACGAGGTCGTGCAGTGATCCGGGAGAAGCCAAGCGACTTTGATCATGCCCTTCCTTTGAATTGAACACTGTCAAGCCCAAAACATGTGTTTTTAAATATAAATCAAAAATTTAAGCCAGGATTCAACTCGATCTACCTAATGCAAAGAAAATTGATAAAATAAATATTTTAAATGTTGTGGGTGTGACATTTCTATTTGGGTGTGTATTTTTTCCCTTTTATTTTCATTTTACACTACCATACTACATACTTTTTAAAGGTCCATAGATGTTTGGTTTTTTTATAGCAGTGCTGCATCTTTAATTTTTTTACCTCTACACTTTTGAATTAAATTGTCTATGTATGTACATACAATTACTTAGTAAAAGGCCTTCTCGAGTTTAGTTTTTCCATCAGTGCTGGTTTCCACCCTTGGCCTAGAGAGGTGGGCTTTGGGTGGTTGTAACTCAAGCCCCGACTTGGGTTGGGTCACGACAGATTGGTATTAGAGTATGTTCATTCCTTCGAACTTTGTTCAGACATTTCCACTTAAAAATATTGGTTGCGTTTGGGGAATCAATTTAAAAGTTTATTGAGTGTGACTCTTAGGCTAGAGAGTTCAGTAATGGTACGAGCGGCTAACGTATCCTTTCACCAGGACCCTAACTACCTTCTTTTCGAAGTATAATGTTGAGACATTTGTTAAAGTGTTCTATGATTCATTCATTCACTGACATATCTATTCACTAGGACCCTGACTACCTTCTTGTCAACTTAGAATGTTGATACATTTGTTGTAGGGATCCATGGTACATGAATAATATACGATTGAGTCTTTGACTGTCCTTCTTGAGTTAGCTCCCCATTGTTCTTGATATATATATATATATATGATCATCCGACTACAGTACTCGTTGATAATTTTTAGGATGCCATCTAACTAGGATACCAGCTCCGGTTTATGATGATGGCCCTATGAGCGATGAGGCCTCAATTCATTGTTCATCTCATGGCCCCCCTCTCCCATGTGGGTAGGTAGCAGCACCTCCACCTATTAAGAAATAGATCATCCATGTAGAGAATACTGAGTAAATACATTGACTTAGCACAACCCATGGGTTCCATCATTAGAGAACGCTGAGGTTCCACACGATCCAGATCCTTAGGCAGTAAAGAATTCGCTAGAGTCGGTGGTCCATATCTTCAGTCATATTCAGATCCCGAAGGATCAGATGGTGGAACTAACATCCCGCCTTTTTCACGGAGCAGTTGAGAATTGGTGGATCATCATTATGAAAATACACAATGAGTTGAAACTATCATGGGATGACTTCTAGTTACTATTTCTTGATGAATACTACCCCTCCATCTTATCCTCAGTCTACATCCCTGAGTTTCCCAAGCTTCAATAGGTGTGAAAGATGGTGGATAAGTATGCAGTGTGGTTTACAAAAATTGCATGCTACTCCCTAGAAATGATTCTATATGATTATATCTAAGAATTGAAGTATGAGAAGGGACTCCATAGAGAGACCTGAACCAGAGATTTAATAATTGGTTGGAGTTCCTTGAGCACTGCAACTTCGAGATATTCAATACTCTGGGGAAGAAAATCATTGTAGAAGATTAACTTAGCATGAAGTTTCAGGCTCTCCTAGTTCAAGAAGATTCAAAGAAATTATCATCCCTATTGCTGACCCCAGTGGACGAAGAGGCTATAGTTTTTCATTAGTCGATGGTTTCGAATACTTCTATCCTCGATTGTGTGAGAGAGTCTCAGATAGGATACATCGATACAAATATCTTACGTTATCAGATATCCATAGGCGATGCAAAAGATATAAATTCAGAATGAGAGAATCATGTCGCCATGTTCCAAGGGTAAATAGTGGTTCTAGTCATGGTGTGGTAGGATCACCTTCCTTTGGTAGAATTTGTGTACAACAACAACTACCACTCTACCATTGGCATGAAAACTTTGGAGACCCTATATGGGTGACATTGAAAGTCACCCTTCAGCTGGACAGAGATTCGTGAGACATATTTTTTGGGCCCAAGGTTGGAGCATAAAATAATGGAGAAAGTACAGATCATCCGTGAGCATATGGGGAGAGCCCATAGCATATAGAAATCCTATGCGGATCATCATTGTGGGCCCTTGGAGTTTGAGCAGGGAGGAAAAATTTACTTAAGATTTTACCCATGGTGGGGAATGTAAAGGTTCGACTGGGGAGGCAAGCTATCCTTATGGTTCATTGGGTCATTTGATATCATGTAGAGGGTTGGAAAGGATGTCTATTGCCTCGCTCTCCCCCCACAGTTGAAGCAGGTTCCTGACGTCTTCCATTTATCGCTGCTATGGAAATATGTGCATGATCCTATATATTACATTGATTAGGGTGATATTGACATAAAAGATGGATCCACCTTTTCCAATCATCTGGTGATGGTCGAGGATTGAGAGAAGCGGACCCTACAAAGATGGACCTTACATTTCATTTGTGTGCTATGATAGCATGGAATCATGCAGTATTGTTCCTAGCACTGCTACACATATTCCCTTTAACAGCACAAAAATTAGCATTTAAAAATGATACAAAGTTGTTGTAAATTGTAGATACGATAAAGAGGGGCTCCCTTTATGAATTTTAAATAAGCATTGATAAAGGGGATCCTTTATCCACACTAAAAAAAGTGCTGATAAAGGACCCCCTTTATCAATGTTTTTAGCACTGATATAGGCATTACTCCCTACAGTGTGATGTTAATATAACAACACACCCATAATCTAAAACCCACAATTCCAAATGCTTTATACAACCTATAATTTAAAACAATTCTATATACAATTAATTTACATCATGAATACCAGTATTTCCACCCATGGTATATCCAAAAAAACACTACTATTTACATTTCTAACAAAATGATTTATATCAATACTTTTACAATTATCCAACAAATATTCTCAAACATTAATATTTCATATTTTGATGCCCGTGATCCCCTCTCAAAAATTTTCTCCCATGGTATCAGTTTCCAAAAAAATCATCTCAACATAAGAAAAAAGTTTCTGCCTATATTTGAAAACAAATAATATGTTAGTAACAGTACAAAAAAATAAATTAACCAATAATATGAAAGAATGCATTAATAAAATGTCAATATTTAATAAAAATAACACATTTATAGTTATACTAGCCACACTGTGTGTCATATTGAGGTGTGATTGACTCTTAAATGTCGAAAATGACTCATGGATCATTGTTCTAAAATATTAAAACAATTTGAATTTTTTTCTTGGTTTTGAGTATGTCACTTGTTCTTTTATTAAAATTGATGACAATTTTAAATAATGACACATTTTGAGTTATTCAATTCACAATGTGCATTGGATTGAGGTGAGGCTGATTCCTACTGGTCAAAAATTATTGATGAATCATTTTCCTAAAGTATCAAAAAAATATAATTGTGTTTGCTTAGTTTCAGTATGTCAGTTTTGTTTTTTAATAAAATTTCATTTCAAGCTGGAAACATGCATTATGAGTCATACTAGTCACATCGTGCGTCGGTTTGATGTGATAATGTTTCTTACACATCATAAATTACTTAGTAACTGGTTTCTGAAATTATCAATACAATCAGTGATAGTTTTCTTGGTTGTTAGTGACTGACTTGTTTTTAACTAAAATGTCAATTTTAAACTGATAACGTACACTTGTAGTCATACCAAGCACAACATGTGTTGGATCGAGGTGTTGTTGACTCTTACATGTCACAATTGACTCATGGATCATTTTCCTAAAGTATAAATATAATCTAAAGGCGTTTTCTCAGTTTTTAGTATGTCACATATTATTTTTAATTAAATTAATGTCAATTTTAAACAAAAAGAGACACTTTGAGTCAAACCGGTCACATCGTGAGTCATATTAAGGTTCGGTTGACTCTTAAACATCAAAAATGACTCATAAATCATTTTCCCAAAGTATCAAAATAATCTAAATTTGATTTCTCGATTTTTAGTATGTCACTTGTTGTTTTTACTTAAATAAAATTCAATTTTAAATATAAAAAAAAGACACTTTGGGCCATGTCGGCCACACCGTGCATCGTATTGAGGTCAGACTGATTCCTACACGTCATGAATTACTAATAGATCTTTTTCCTAAAATATAAAAATAATATAAATGTTATTTCTTAGTTTTCAATATGACTCTTGTTGTTTTAACTTAATTTAATGTCAAATTTATATAAAATGAGACACATTGGGTCAAAATAGTCACACCGTGCATCATTTTGTGGTGTGGTTGACTCCTACACATCAAAAATGACTCATGGATCATTTTCCTAATGTATCCAAACAATCCAAAAGCGTTTTCTTAATTTTTGATATGTCACTTGTTGTTCTTACTTAAATTAATGTTAATTTTATATAAAAAGAGACACTTTGAGTTATTCCTTCCACATCATGCATCGTATTAAAGTGAGGTCACTTACAATGTCATAAAATACTAATATGTCGTTTTCCTAAAATATTAAAACAATCTAAATATATTTTACCATTTTTTTGTATGTCAATGATTTATTTTACTAAAATTTCATTTCAAAATGGAAACACACATTTTGAGTCATAACCAACATATCCTAAATCAGTTTGATGTGATACTACTTCATATATGTAAAAAATATCTCATGAATCACTTTCCTAAATTATTGAGACAATAAGAATGTGTTTTCATCATTTTCATTGAGTGATACATTTTGAAATAAAATGTCAATTTTAAACTGTTAACAGAAAATTTAATTCATATCGTTCTCACTATGCATCAAATTGAGGTGAGGTTGATTCCAACATGTCAAAAATGACACATGGATAATTTTACTAAAGTATCAAAACTATACGATTTTTTTCTCAGTTTTCAATATGTCACATGTTGTTTTTACTTTTATTAATGTCAATTATAAATACGAAGAGACACTTTGAGTCATACTGGCCACACCATGTGTCAGATTGAGGTCTGTTTTATTTCTACAGCTCAAAAATAACTCATAGATAGTTGTAATAAAGTATCAATATGACATGAATGCATTTTCTTGGTTCATAGTATGTCACTTCTTCTTTTTTACTTAAATTAATGTCAAATTTAAATAAAAAGACACACTTAGATTCATATTGGGAATTTTGTGAATTTTATTAAGATTTAATTGAATCATACACATAAAAAATAATACAATAATCATTTTCATAAAATATAAAAATGATACAAATGTGTTTGGTCGGTTTTTAAAATGTCACTTGTTGTTTTTTTCTTAAATTGTTGTCAATTTTAAATAAAAAGTGACACTTTGAGTTATACCAGCCACACCGTGTGTCATATTGAGGTTCGGTTGATTCCTACACCTTAAAAATGACATATAGATCATTTTACTAAATTATAAAAACAATCTGAATATGTTTTCTCAGTTATCAGTATTTTAGTTGTGTTTTTACTAAAATGCCCTTTCAAACTGGAAACACGCATTATGAGTCATATTGATCCCATAATGTGTCGGTTTGATGTGAGACGGCTTCAAATATGTCAAAATTTACATATTAATTTATATCCTAAATTATCAAGAAAATAAGAGGATGTATTATTGGTTTTTAGTAATTGAAAAGTTGTGAACTAAAATTTCAATTTTAAACAGATAACAGACACTTTTAGTCATACCGGTCACCCCGTGACCTAATTGAGATGTGGTCAATTCCTACATACCAGAAATAACTCATGGATCATTTTACTAAAGTATAAAAACAATCTGATTGTGTTTTCTCAGTTTTATGTATGTCACTTTTTCTTTTTACATAAATTAATGTCAATTTTGAATAAAAAGACACACTTGGAGTCATATTGGTCACATCGTGCATCATACTGAGGTAAGATTGACTCATACAAATCAAAAATGACTCATGGATCATTTTTCTAAAATATAAAAATAATATGAATGCATTTTCTTTGTTTTTAATATGTCACTTTTTCTTTTTACATAAGTTAATGTCAATTTTAAATAAAAAGACACACTTTGAGTCATACTATCCAAAACATGTGTCTTATTAAGGTGTGGTTGACTCTTACATGTCAAACATTACATATAGAAAAGTTTTCTAAAATATAAAAACAATCTGAATGTATTTTCTTAGTTTTTAGTATGTCACTTGTTGTTTTTGCTTAAATTAATGTCGTTTTTAAACAAAAAGAGACACTTTGAGTTATATCGGTCACACTGTGCATCATATTAAAGTTAGCTTGATTAATACACTTCAAAAATTACTTATAGATCATTTTATATATTATGAAAACAATCAGAATGTGTTTTCTCTATTTTTAGTATGTTAGATTTTTTTTACTAAAATGTCATTTCAAACTGGAAACACACATTTGGAGTCATATCGATCACATTGTGAATTGGTTTTAAATGATACTTTTTTATACATATCATGAATGAATTATTAATATTTATCTGAAATTATGAATACAATCGGAGCATGTCTCCTTAGTTTTTAGTTAGTAACATGATTTGAACTAAAATGTCAATTTTACACTCATAACAGATACTTTTAGTCATACTGGTCACATCATGCATCAGATTGAGTTGTGATTGATTCCTAAAAATCAATAATGAATCATGGATTTTTATCCTAAAGTATCAAAAATAATATGATTGCGTCTTCTTAGTTTTCAGTATGCAACTTATTCTTTTTTCGGAATTTAATGTCAATTTATTATAAAAATACACACTTAAAGTCATACTGGCCACATCGTGCATCAGATTGAAATACGATCGACTTCTACACATCAAAAATGACCAATTTATCTTGTTGATAATGTATCAAAACAATGTTAATAAATTTTTTAGTTTTAAGTATGTCACTTTTTCTACTTACTAAATTTAATTTTATTTTTAAATAAAAATAGACACTTTGAGTGATACCGGTCACTTGTTCCTTTTTTTCCGTTTTTAGTGGGTCATTTGTTCTGATACCATCTATATTGACCCAAAAATTTCATTCATAGATATCATATATTAGTACATTAATATTTTATGCATAACATAATGATCTATGCCAGAATAGTTTAGGTCTAGTTCTTTTTGAAACATGGAAACATAAAGAACTAGTTTATACGATTCTTTGATTAAGTTATTCTTTATTAGAAATTTTCATTGACATATCATATCTAAAACAATTATTAATAACCTAAGGATATGAAACATAATAAAGGGTGATCATAGATTCTAAATAAGTGTAAAAATAGAGATATCAATGATCATATAAGGATAACATGAATATAAAAACTAAATAAGTATTAAATAAAAATGAAATGGAAATTAACATTGAAATAGTATATAAAATAGTAGAAAACTTAACTAATTACATAAAAAGGCACACTTTGAGTCAGAAAACCACATCATTCATTACCATGATTTTCTTTTTTTTTTTGAAATTGGAACACTACATTGTCGCCATTTATTACTTTCCTTGATGTTATCTCCACTGCCTTTGAAGGAAAGTGATAAATGAGGACAATGTAGTGGTGACAAGGTTTCAAGGGAGAATTATTCTATGGAATAAATTGTCTACATGAGTAGTGAAGAATTTAATTTAGATTATGTTAATGAATTATTGAACAAATTATATTATGTGGGAAAACATATTATATTTAAAAAACTTTACCATCTCACTAAATATTGAGTTACAGCCTTGAATTCCAATCTCTCACAAGTATGATCAATTTTGAACAAACTTCCCTAACTCAAACAAATGAACCTTCCTTTATAAGAAAATAATTCTTATGTGAGTAATACTATAAAAAATAAATTAAACATAAATATTATTTAATCCACTACTTCTATAGAAGTCAAGTCTTCATGTTATTTGTGTATATTCTTCCATCAGGTATGTTGACCATTAATTTTTGGGACCACCTATATCATCTTGTGAGTATGAGTCTTCTTGAGAGTCATATTATTACACAAAAAATATAAATACACAATGGATTAATAAATATTTTAAATGAAATAGTAATTATATTCAAAAATACCTCTTTATGAATGCTACTGTGTTCCTAGAATATGATCTCTCTCATAAATTTTCAATCATAATAACCACAATATTTTCCATTGGTTTGTTTCGGACACTATAGAAACATTGATGAGAATAAGTAGTATGTTTTGATATGTGTTTGGATACTGAAATATTATTATATATACCGTGATAATTTTCCAGTCATTGTACTTGTATTTGTCATCATGCTTAGCCCCTGGCCTCATACCTTTTTTTTTCAATATTAATGCACCACCCTATCATAACATAATCCTCATTGAAATGTAATATAAATTATATAACATGATGTTTAGTTATAAAATGTTTGATGTAGTGTATTAAAAATTGAAAAACACTATCATGTGTGGACAATTTGTTGCATATCTATGCATTGAATCTAGGAAATTTATATTTGGAGTATCAAAATTTATCTCAGTGAGCATCCAATACTACCTAAAAACAAAAAAAAAATATTTAAATAAATGAAAATAAATTTGATATGATTAAATTGTATAGTTTTACCCCTGTAACATTGGTATTAAATAAATTATTTCATCTATTTTTTTCAAATGATTTTATCAGACCTTCCCCTGACAACCGGGTCCCCGTGACAGCACAACCACCCTTCCATAACATGGTCGTTGGGTCTTGGCCCACCAGGTACCACCAGTTGCCCCGCAGACACGTGGGGCCCACCCCAGGGTCCACCCACATGCCTGAACATGTCATCTAACTAATGATAATCCCCACAGGCCAACACATGTCCTTTAAAGTGTGTTTTGTCCTCACTCACACACACCCTGGGAAACTTCCCAGAAGGTCACCCATCCTAATCACTACTCCAGGCCAAGCACGCTTAACTATGGAGTTTTAATCAGACAGGCTCCCGAAAAGGAAGATGCACCTTGTTGACATGAGTCATCTCCTTTAGTCATTTAACCCTTCATCATTTTTGGGGATGTTACAATCACCCCCCCCCTTAAAGCACAACGCCCTTGTTGTGGGCCCTACATCAAAACCCAGGCAGTGCACCGCACTTAAGGCTGGATTCCTCCTCAATGTGATCGCCGGGTCCCCGTGACAGCACAACCACCCCGCCTTAACATGGTCGTTGGGTCTTGGCCCACCAGGTACCACCAGTTGCCCCGCAGATATGTGGGGCCCACCCCTGGGTCCACCCACATGCCTGAACGGGTAATCTGACTAATGATAGTCCCCACAGGCCAACACATGTCCTTTCTAGTGTGTTTTTCCTCACTCACACACACTATGGAAAACTTCCTAGAAGGTCACCCATCCTGATCACTACTCCAGGCCAAGCACGCTTAACTGTGGAGTTTTAATCAGACATGTTCCCGAAAAGGAAGGTGCACCTTGTTGACATGAGTCATCTCCTTTAGTCATTTAACCCATTATCATTAACATCCCCAAAAATGATAAAGGCTTAAACGACTAAAGGAGATAACTCATGTCAACAAGGTGCACCTTCGTTTTCGGGAACCTGTCTGTTTAAAACTCCATAGTTAAGCATGCTTTGCCTGGAGTAGTGATCAGGATGGGTGACCTTCTGGGAAGATTCCCAGGGTGTGTGTGAGTGAGGACAAAACACACTGGAAAGGACATGTGTTGTCTTGTGGGGACAATCATTAGTCAGATGACCCGTTCAAGCATGTGGGTGGACCCTAGTGTGGGCCCCACGTGTCTGTGGGGCAACTGGTGGTACCTGGTGGGCCAAGACCCAACGACCATGTTATGGCGGGGTGCTTGTGCTGTCACGGGGACCCGGTTGTCACATTTGGTATTAGAGGAGTTCGGTTCTACCATGGACTCTGATATTTTCTATGTGAAGAAATAGTGTTTAGCGTATTGGGTGCGGTTTTCAGTCCAGGGATTCCAGTGTTGGTGTGGTGGTCGACGTATCAGTACACTAGGACCCAGACTTCTGATTTCCGACTTAATGCATGAAAATAGTGATTGCAAGTGTGTTTCAAGTTTTCTTTGTGATTACATCATATCAGTTCACCAGGTATACTATTCTGACCGTGGCACACTTGTTTCCTTTTCAGGATGGCCCCACGATGGCATCCAACTAGGGTTCCGAGATTAGAGCATGACGACAGCCCACCGAAAAACGAGGCCTCGGTACAGGGCCCATTGACAGTAGAGGCACTGGCAGTACCTTTACCCGCCGAGCCCCCGATGCCTCCAGCACCGACCGTGGACTATGCACGTCGCCTCAGAGCTCTGCACGAGTTCCAACACCAGCGACCACCCAGGTTTCATGGGGAGACGGACCCCCAGGCAGCCAAGGACTGGCTGGAGGCGGTCGTTCGAGTTTTCAGGCTAGTGAGGACACCAGCAGACCTCATGGTGATCCTCGCGGCGAGCCTACTGCATGCAGCAGCGGGCCGATGGGGGAGCTTGATGCTCCAGGTGCACGATGAGGCATCTCTTCTCTGGACTTACTTTGAGAACCTTTTCCGCTCAGAGTTTGTCCCAGCCACCCTCAGTGCATTGCACATCCAGGAGCTTCTTCAGCTGCGGCATGGCAGCTTGACGGTCGCCCAGTACTCGACGAGATTCACCGATCTCTCGCGCTACTCGACCGAGATGGTACATGACCCCTTCTTCTGGGCCTGGACCTTTGATCAGGGTTTGAGACACGAGATCAGGGCATCACTGATCTCCCTCAGCATCCCGACCCAGGCAGGAGTACTGGAGCAGGCTCTTCTGATCGAGAGCTTTCTTGCTGAGTCTACTTCAGCAGTGAGACCTACCGCAGGGCGGCAGGTAGCGGAGTCTTCGGCAGCAGTTAGCCGATGGATGACTCAGGGTTTCAGGCAGACCAGACCCTCTTGTAGACGACCTCAGGACATTGGCTCAGTAGTGCGGGGCACACAGTGCGGAGCCAGTCTTTCGAGAGGCAGGCAGTGCTACGCATGCGGTAGGCAGGGCCACATGGCTCGTGACTACCCGACCCGCCGTGCCGAGGAGTAGCAGACGGTGGAGGGGCCACCCAAGCAGAGGCAGAGGTCGACCGTGGCGGTCCCAGGGAGGAGGCGGATGAGGCAGAGGAGCTGGCCGAGCAGAGGGTGGTGGGCGAGGCTTTTAGGCTCTACCACCACCACCACCAGGAGGCCCGCCCCGACCACAGGGAGCTGGCAGGCATTGATAGGCACAGCTCCAGGCAGCGGAGGCCTACGACCACGGCGCGCTAGAGATGATTCGAGGTACGATCTGTGTCTATTCCACCCTTACTGCAGTTCTTATAGACATAGGAGTGAGTCACTCTTTCATAGCCACTGCCCTTGTCCGAAGCTCGGAGATTCCGACAGAGCCGTTGGCTCGATCCTTATGGCTAGAGACTCCTACAGGAGCAGACTCGACGATTACACACTGGTTCCGGCAGTGTGTGCTTACTCTAGGAGGGGAGAGCTTCGGGTGAGATCTTCTTGTAGCAGCGTCGAGGCCTTACGACATCATCTTGGGCATGGATTGGTTATCTACATTCCATGCACAGATTGACTGCATTAGGCGCAAGGTGCGATGTGTGCGCACCAATGGGAGTAGGTTCACCTTCACCGGTGAGAAGGGAGCCTTCGCAGCACAGGATGGACTTCCATAGAGGAGAGGACATCCCATCACTCATCAGTTGGATAGTCTCATCCTAGGAGCAGTGGACGTGCGGAGTCCTAGTTTTCCTGCAGTGGTGGATCAGTACGTGGACGTCTTTCCCGATGACGTTCCAGGGCTACCTCCTCGCAGAGAGGTACAAATTTATATTGATCTATACCCCGGGCAGCCCCGATATCCACTCCAGCGTATTGGATGGCCCCCGCTGAGCTTCGAGAGCTACGGGTACAGTTGGTTGACTTGCAGGGCAAGGGGTTCATCCGACCCAGTGTTTCACGCTGGGCTTCCCCGATATTGTTTTCCAATAAGGCAGACGGGAGCTTGCGACTGTGTGTTAACTATCGTCGCCTGAACCAGGTGATAGTGAGGAACAAGTATCTGTTAACGAGGATTTATGACCTCTTCTATCAGCTCAAGGGAGCATGGTGGTTCTCGAAGATAGACCTCAGGGAAGGCTATCATTAGCTCAGAGTTCGAGACGAGGAAGTGCAGAAGACGACCTTCAGGTGTCGGTATGGCCACTATGAGTTCTTGGTTATGCCTTTCAGCGTAACCAACGCTCCATCAGTGTTCATGAGCCTCATGAACAGGATCTTCCATCCATACCTCTATCGATTTTTCATGGTCTTTATCGACGACATTTTGGTGTACTCGACCACGGAGGAGGAGCATGCCTACCACTTGCGGGTTGTAATAGACACACTCTGAGAGCACCAACTTTATGGAAAGCTCTCGAAGTTCCAGTTCTGGTTACGTGAGGTCCACTTCTTAGGGCACGTCATTTCTGAGGCGGGAGTTGTGGTGGATCCCACGAAGATCGAGGTGGTGCTAGCTTGGGAGCCACTCAGGAGTGTGACGGAGGTGCAGAGTTTCTTGGGACTAGCTGGATATTATCGGAGGTTTGTGCCGGACTTCTCTAGAGTTGCGGCACCACTCTCAGCTTTGACGAAGAAGGGGAAACCCTTTGTGTGGTCAGAAAGGTGTCAGCAGAGCTTCCAGGAGCTGAGAAAAAGATTGACCAGCACACCTATCTTGAGGTTTCTTGAGGAGGGAGTTGGATACGTAGTCTACTAAGATGAAACAGGGACCAGACTCGGATGTCTTCTGATGTAGGAGTGGGCCGTGATTGCCTATGGATCACGTCAGTTGAGGCTGCATGAGAATAACTACGCTACCCATGACCTGGAGTTAGCAGCGGTGCTCTTTGCACTGAAGACATGGTGGAACAATCTGATGGGCGAGCACTTTATAGTCTTTTCTGAGCACCAAAGTCTCAAGTACATCTTCTCGCAGAAGGACCTGAACCTGAGACAGAATCGCTGGCTCTAGTTCCTCCAGGACTATGACTTTGAGATAGTCTACACTCCTGTGAAGGGGAACGTGGTAGCTGATTCCCTCAGCAGGAGGACGGGCATCCAGCTACTTGAGGAGGCGACAATGCAGCTAGCCGCTTTGCAGATATCCTTCGTGGATAGAGATGGAGAAGCCTTCCTTCAGCCTCTCACAGTCACCCCTCCACTACTGCATAAGGTCAGAGAGGCACAGCGTGAGGACGCTGACTGTGAGACGCAGCGTGAACAGTTATCCTCAGGACATGCACCTGATGGCTTCTCCTTTGGAGCAGGGAACGACATCCTTTTCAGAGGACGTACCTTGGTACCAGTCGCTTTACGAGAGGAGGTTCTGAGAGAGTTTCACACTTCTCCTTTGGCGGTACATCTTGTAGTGGCGAAGATGTACCAGGACCTCAGAAGACACCATTTGGTGGCCGGGCATGAAGAAGGTTGTGGCAAAGTTTGTTTCTCGATGACTCACCTGCCTGTAGGTGAAGGTAGAGCATCAGGTACCAACAGGCATGGTACAGCCCTTGGAGGTCCCAGAGTGGAAGTGGGACGGGATATCTATGGACTTTGTGACTGGACATCCACACACTTCTAGAGGTCACGACTCCATATGGGTGATTGTCGACCGACTCACCAAGTAGGCTCACTTTTTACCCATCCGAGAGCAGGGCTCAGTGGAGAGATTGGGGCGTCTATACATTTAGGAGATTTTTCGGCTTCACGGTGTGCCATAGTCTATCGTCTCCGATCGAGACGCTCGCTTTACATCCCGACTTTCGAAGGGGTTGCAGGAGGCGTTCGGGACGCGGCTACGTCTGAGCACCGACTTTCACCCCCAGACGGATGGTCAGATGGATGGGACCATTCAGACTCTCGAGGACATGCACCGCGCATGTGTCCTCGACTTTGGTCGCAGTTGGAGGACCACCTACCCTTGGTGGAGTTCGCGTACAACAACAGCTACCACTCCACCATCGGGATGGCACCATACGAGGTGTTGTACGGCAGACCTTGCAGATCTCCATTGTGCTGGACAGACCCTGGGGAGTCAGCACTTGTGGGACCAGAGATGGTCTGGGCCACGACAGAGAAGGTCCAGGTCATCTAGGAGCGGATAAGGACAGCTCAGAGCCGGAAGAAGTCTTATGCTGACAGGAGGCGGAGGCCACTAGAGTTTGAGGATGGGGACCACGTCTTCTTGCGTGCCTCACCTCGACGTGGTTTGCGGAGATTTGGCCGAGGCAGAAAGTTGTCTCCACACTTCATTGGACCATTCCAGGTCCTCAGCAGGATTGGCGAGGTGGCTTATCACCTGGCTCAACCACCTCAGTTGCACCGGGTGCACGATGTCTTCCACGTATCTCAACTGAGGAGATACGTGCACGACCCGGCGCACATCATTGACCATGGGGAGCTAGACGTGGATGATGGGGCGAATTTTACGGAGTACCCGGTGGAGATAGAGGATCGATAGGAGCGGGTCCTACGTGGGTGATCGATTCTTCTTGTGCGCATCAGATGGCAGCACGGGAACCTCTAGGAGAGCACATGGGAGCGGGAGGCTCAAATTTGTGCTCAGTACCCACATTTGTTTCCCTAGTTTATGATGTATATTTACGGGGACATAAAGCCCTGAGGTCTGAAAAATTCAAGGAAATTTTTTTTTCTTATTATTCTTAGGATTTTTTCAAGAACACGGTTTCTGACGGCACCTGATTCTGAGGCCCAGTGTGCCCAGAATCATTTTCCGAAGTTTGGCTCGGGTACATTCAGTGAACGGACGAGCAGGTTTTTCTAACTTTTGAACCGGTGCTCGGAATCGAATTCTGAGGGCACCAATTGAATCGTACCACCGGTACTTTCTTAGAAATGCCTCTTCCGGAGTTGCGTTTTCTCGGGTGTGGTTTTTACTTTTTGGGCTTAAAGTTAAGAAATAAAATAAATTGTACGACAAACTTTATTTTATTTCACTTAAGCCGCTTGGAAGCCACTTGAAGCCACTTAAAGCAGCTTAAGCTGAGTTGATGCGGATAGGGTGCTATCCAAAATTATCCTACCCTCTTGGTAGGATATTTGTGAGGTGGGACCCGCACGAGCCCCGCCGTTTCTTTTCCTCTAAGTAACGCTCCCGCGAAAACCCGTCATTATGAAACTCAACTGACGCGTTTTCTTAATTTCTTAACGCACCAATTAATTGGGCAGTTTTATTCATTGAATTAAATGGGCGGTTTATTCGTTGAAATTAATTCTATGAATTAATTTCATTCGTTTCTTAACCTGTTTGAAATCTGGTGGCATAATAATAAAATAAGACCAACGCACGACTTCTGGAAAAATGTTCGTTGGGAGGATTTGACAGAAACCTAGAATTCTTCATCCTCTTTCACGAAGAATGCGAAGAACGCGAAAAACGCGAAGAACGCCGGCCTCCAACGAAGAACGCAGAACCCACGGAAATCGACGACGCGACATCGTGTGCCGCGACGCCGATGTTTCCTCTCCCGCGACATTCTTCGGCGACGTTCCTTAATCCGCAACAAAATCTTCAATCATCCGTTGAGGTGAGAGATTGTGGTTATTTAGTTTTCTTTGTGGTTGAAAACAACAATATGGATTTAATTATTATTAATTAAATCTATATGTTCTTGAACCTCGGAGTTCGTCGACGTGCACCATATTCAGCGACGACGCGACGCCCTTCCGCGATGGCGTGGCGCCTTCCGCGACGCGACGATCGCCTCCTTCCTCGGTGATCAATTCTGCGAAGAACGCGTGTGATACGACTTGAAGAGGTAGGGATTTTATTTTGGAAATACATTTTTATATCCCCGTGATTGTTTCTTTTAAAATAAGAACCTAGATCAAGTGCAATTTTATATTATTAAAATTGTTTTGATACGTTTTTCATGTGTCGATTTATCCTCCCGATTGATACCGTCTAACGCGGAGGTTGCGGGCCAAAAAAACACGGCCCGACAACCCTCTACCATTCTTCGTTGTTGTGCATATTTGGCGAGCGATGAAAAAAATGTTCCGCAAAGGCAATTTGATGATTCCGCAGAGAAGAGCGGGTCCCTGGAGGAGCAGCGGCGCAGATGGGAAGGAAAACGGAGCACCGGAGCAACTCTGGTGGCCCGCGGAAGTCTCCGGTGGCGCGGGGCGCCGGCGGCGGCCAGCGGACCCATGGCCATGCGGGTCTGGCTCGCTTGCATGGGACGCTGCAGAAGCCGCGTCCGCTGATGTCCAGCGCGGCCCCTCGAGGGTCGCGACATCCTCATCCTGTGGGGGCGGCGCGCCGCGGCTGCCACGCGAGGCCGCTCGGCCGAGCCGGGCTAGGCCGGCCAGGCCGGGCCGCGCCCTGGCCGGACCGGACTGGGTCCCTCTAGGTCGGACCGGGTCGGGTCGACCCGGTTCGGCTGACCCAGGGGGGTCGGGCCGGGTCGGCCCGGGCCCAGACCCCCCGTCTACGGACCGTTTCGGTCTTTTGCCCGTAACTTGAGCTACAGGCCTCTAAACGACACGCTGTCAGCGGAAACGCGATCCTTGGATCAAGACGGTCATTTCGGTATATTGCACTCAAGGTTTCGGATTACTTTGTGTTTGGCCGGGTTGGTTCGTACATGAAACCAACCGGGCCCTCGGAGCGGAAATGCTCATATCTTGAGCTACGGACGTCTGATTGACGTGCCGTCGGCTTTGGTGGATTTCTCTAAGTGAGAAGGATATTTTGGCATACTCCGCACGAGGTTTGGACACAGGTGGAGTACGGTCGGGTTGGTTTTGCCTTAAAAACCAACCGGGCCCCTGGGACGAAAAAGCCAATATCTCTCAGACCGGGCGTCCGATTGACGCGCCATCTGCGACGTTAAGTTCATGTCTTCGATACGGAACTTTTGGATACATCAACTTCGGACTTTGTGTCAATTGATGTATCAGCCTCTCGGCTCGTGGAGCGGACCCTCCCAAATGAGCTTGCTGTGTGCGGGAACCCTAGTGTTGGCTTCGACTTGGACGACGACGACTGTGCAGAGATCCTCAGTGGACTGCGACGACGACTGTGCAGAGATCCTCAGTGGAATGTGACGACTACTACACTCAGCGATCCTACGTGGATCAATGCTACAGATCCTATGTGGATCCGATCCTGTGTGGGTCAGCGCTCAATGGTTCTGTGTGAGCCAGCGCCTACAGGTCATTTGTGGGCCCGATCCTGTGTGGGTCATTGCGGGGGTTAGTACCTTTCGATCCTTTGTGGTTCCGACGACTTAGATGGATTAGTTATCATCTTTATCGTCATCCGAAGATGTATAACTGTGTGAGCTGAATCCTATGTTACTCTCCTTTGTGGATTGTGCTGATCTATCCTGTGTGGATTTACTGTTTACTCTCCTTTGTGGATTGTGCTGAGCTATCCTGTGTGGATTTACTATTTACTCTCCTTTGTGGATTGTGTTGAGCTATCCTATGTGGACTACTTTTTCTCTCCTTCGTGGATTTTGTTGTGCTATCCTGTGTGGGTTTACGTTTTTCTTTCCTGTGTGGACTGGGTTGTGCTTGGGCTCGGATGTTGGAGCCAAACAGGGATTGATGACTTAGGTATATGTATGGGCATATACCTAAGCAGTGTCGGATGATACTTCGTGATTGTATCTTTCCTTGTGATTTATCCTTTATGGATTTCGGGAGACCTTCGCGGGTCTCAGGGTCCCTACTGAGTAACTTATACTCACCCCTGCACGGGCTATGCCCGCACTACGTTGTGTTGGTTGCAGACGACGGACAGCGCTGATTGTGGTGGAGGCTTGCGGAGCAGGACAGTACATGGAGGTGGACCACTGGGCGGGACGTACTCAGAGCGGCCAGGTGGACCTGCGGAGCAGTGGAGGCTATCTGTACCCACCCTTTAGGTGGGACTTCCAGAGGACGGCTCGATGTTGTGGCTTTTCTTTTCAGTTGTTGTTTTTTCCTTTCAGTTGTACTTTATAGTTGGGCTTGTATTTCCGGCCCATTTTACTTTCAGCACAGCTTGTTACAGTTTTTACTTAGTGTTTATTTTTCCACTTTCTTACATTATGGTGCTTGTTTACTTTACAAAGGCAATGCCTTCCATTTTTACCAGGAATTACGCCTTGGTGCTAGTCGCCAGCCCGTGGCCTATGGAAGGCGGGCTTGGGGTAGTCACGACACGGGCCCCGAGGATGGGTCGTGACACTACCACTATTTCGTCCTTTTTATTGGTATCAATTTTTTTTCTATAGAGGTTATGTGAGGACTAATGAATCCAAGTATTCATTCATGGGAAAATCCTTTCAATTTTTTTTATATATATGCCTTTTAGAAATATGAAATGTATTTAGTCATAATTAACACAGTAAATTAGATTTTTCAAAATCAAATCATGAAAACGTACCTCGTGTATACATTTTACAACTAAGACACCCAACCAATCATAGTCGAGTATTTCACTTACATTCTCAACACCAATGAAGTCTTGATATTTCACTCCATAGATATTTTCTTCAGAATCAACTATGTGATTATGACCATTTTTTAACTTTGTATCCACATGAGCCTTCAATGATAGTAAATGTTTATATAGAACATACGGGTTAATGGTGCTTTCGGTAGATCTTTTAGATCTATTGGTTGATCATTTCAATGGTTTTGAGGGTGTTTTTTCATTTCATCCTTTTATCTTAGCTTGTCTCATGGGATACGCTGATCGAACCTCTCACATGGACTTTTAGAAGTTTTATTCTATGTAGAATGTTGTTTTGGATATTGAACATCATATCCCTCACTACAAGGTGATGAGTGGGTGTTTCTTGATATAAATCATAGTCATTATGACCCTATAAAATATCAGTATAGTAAAAGTATCAAGGTCCTTCTAATTAAAATTTCACATAAAATTTTATTAGAACATTTATTACCTTAGTAAAGACATATCTTTAAGGGGAATGGATAGAATCATAGTTGGTGGGAGTGGGGAAGGTTCTCCATGTGGTGTTTGTTCTGGAGTTGCTTCTTCTTCTTGCCTCCCCCATAAAATTTATCATCTTCGCTCTATGCCATTGGAATTAATTTTTAAGGTTATATACTCTTTATCTCATCAATTTTATTTATTCACATTGTTTCTACTCTTATTTTTTTCTCAAAATATGTTCAAGGTGTGACCCCAAAACCCGCACCTCTGACACAGCCATACTATTCTTGCCTCTTTAAGGCCACCAACAATATGTGTTCATCAAGTACAAATGTTTCTAATTCTTATTACTATATAGAATAAAACAAATAAAAAAATAAGTGATCATTATCATGTAATATATATTAAAAACCAAAAATAATATTATATAATAATTACCCATATTTCCCACACTTTTTGTGTGTTTTCATCTATTAGTGTCTCATCTTTATTTAAATGTTCCTTCTTTCATAGTACATGGCGTGGGAAGTATGTGGATTATGATTTGAAGTTATCAATCTTCACATAAATAGGGGAATACAATTATGGTGTTATTTCATGTCACATAATATTATTACTGTAGATTTAAATTACGTTCCATTTTTTGATGTGAAGTGTACCCTATCCGTGCTTTACGATATGAGTATGCTGGTTTTTATACTCATTTCATTATTTCCATCACTCAGATTATGTAACATAAATAAAAAATAATAATGAAAGTGATGAATACATGTTTCATCAAAAAAATTTATTAGGAGCCACAATGTACCAGAAAAGACACATCTGCATGATGACCAGAAAATAAATCCCATGCTTCTTGGATTATTAGGTGTGCATAGATAAGTGGTGGGTGGAGGTTTATTCTCCTATTGACATCTTTAAGATGATGTCTTATAAAGATTGTGTGAAATCTTCTATGAATTCTTCTAGAAAGCATTAATACATATTTTTTGTGGCAATCATCTATTATAAATGCACTCCGCAATGGACTGTGAAGAGTAAGACAATGTTTCATTATTTTATTTTTTTAGTAAAATATAATAATTATATCAAAACGCTACCTTAATCTCTTCTAATATTAGTAATTTAAGCCCAGGAACAACATGATACCATGAATCTACATCAATTGGAATGTGTTTCTAAGTGAGGATTCCAATATAACTGCTTAACATGGCCTTTTTGGGGTTTTCATGTTGGTCTCACACATTCCATCTCACCTTGAATTTGATGCCTTTGATTTTGACATTAATGATTTTTGTTAACACCGCCAAACTATGGTGCTCCTCTTTTTTCTGCATCATTATTCCTTTGTCACCTACCATTTCATTAGAATAAACATTGTCAATTGTTCCTCTAGAGTGGTAGCATCAGCATGTGCATATGGTCATTGCACCTCTCTACTGGGAGCCTCAGCAGGTTAAGAAACTTGTTGTTCCTCAGGAATGGGATCATCAACACGTGCATAAGTTCATTCCTCTGCCCTGCGAGAAACATCAGGATGATAGACATGTTTCTCCTTAGGATTGGGGGCACAAACACGTAGAGAAGTCAGTATCTACAAAATTTGTTTAACGTTTATATTATAGTACATAATTGCAGTATAAAATATATAATAAGATTAGGTATCATGATTTATATTAAAAAATGTAACCCAGTTATTTAACTAACATTTAATTTTTTAAAGGCTGAAGGGATTGACCCCTCTATCAATGATCCAAATCCATTCATTGTGGTCCCCTCTAACATAAAAAATTCCACTTACATTGGGAAAAATGAAAAATGATTGTGACATAACAATTAAAGGGTCATCCAAAGTTGAATTTTCATCTGATCCTACAGTGTTTTTGGGAAATAATTGAATAATTGACCAGTTTTGGTTTGCGGGATCTGAAATATAAAATTCATATACTGTATGTGATTCCATTATAAATAGTTTTCCTTGGTGACCTTCCTTAATGAAATCAACTTTCATGAATCCCAGTTCATCTATTTTAACTACACTTATATTATCAACCCACCTTCATTAAAAAATCATCATTTTGAATGTTTTATAATCCAACTCCCATATTTGTTTTATGATGCCAAAGTATGAAATATTGATGTAAATGGGATTTTTTTCTTAGTTCCCGAAACATGAATTTCTACAGTCATGAGTGTAACTCCACTATTTTTCATGGAATTGTCTTCATCATTCTCATTTGTATAGAATGTATAAAGATTAATTGCATAACCATTTTATGATAATACAAACACACTTAGTCCTCCGACTAGCCATAAAAGTCATTGAGAAATTAAATATGGATTTTCATTTGACTACATTAAAATATTGTCTCAAAACCTTTCTATAAACTATTAATTATGTGTATTTTTAATCTATCTTTCAGCCCTTTTGGATTAAAAGTGGTAAACCATCTTCCACATGATGATTGAATCATATACTACCAAATCCTGATCCTTCTAATACGGTATATTAAAAAACATTTCCCCTTTTTGAAGGTATACATTAGGTAAAAGTAATAGGATTATAGGTACTCTTACCTTCTCCACTATCAATGGTTCATTTCAATTTGTGATTAAATATATTTCAATAACTTTTTTAGTGTTATCCAGAAATACTACACCTTAAAAATAATACCAATAACACCTCAGAGAAAGCACCACTATTTCCAAATCTTAGAAAGGATTTGGGATGTTTCTCTTATGTTTCCATACCTATCTTTACCCATAAGCAACCACATGACCATCATGGACTAGAACTATTCAAATTCTGACTCCTCATTCCTCACAATATTATACATACACATTTCCCATCACATTTATTGTTATTATCGGTATTTTCATCATTCTTCCATTAATATCTTATAAGGATCACTCATGAACATCTAAGAAAAGTAACAATACAACATTTTTTGTTAGGGCCTTCTTAGCACTTCCAATCCGGAAGTGTCCTTGTTGACCCTTTGGTAATAACTAAAAATTCCCAAAAATATATTGATCTCCAAAACATTCGTTGGACTCTTTAAATAATCTATTACATCAAACTTGTCAAGTTCTAAAAATACGTTATCCACTAATATCATTTTTCTCATAAAGTGTATATTATTAATAAAAACATACACTTTGAGATCATGTAGTACAGTTGATGCTCCCTATGTTTTCTAAAAATAATCTCTAGATATCCAGCATGTTCCGCCGTCAAATGGGAATACATGATGATATGATTGAAAAATATGGCCAGAAATTTATCTAAATAAGGATGGATGACCCCAATCATATCAGCCATGAAAACCACCATTGTCTTTTGTAAAAATAATGACATCACTTGATAATCATACAATACATACATACTTCTAAATATATTATGAGGTATATCAAAATTCTTCACCATAAACTAATGAAAATTTAAAATCAAATCGATCTTAGAGAATACTTTTGCACCTCTAATTTGATCAAATAGTCCATAAATACATTTAAGTGGATATAAGTTCATTTATATCACTTAGAATAACCTCTAATAGTCTACACAAATTCTCAATGATCCATTTGAATTTTTTTTGGAAAAATAAGGCACCCTGAGGGGATATAATCATTCATATGAACCCCTTCACCTCAAAGTCATTCAACTGATCCTTATTCTCCCATAACTCTACACGATCCATCTTCTATGGTGAATAGATATATTCTCCACACCTTGTAAGAATATAATCATATACTCAACCTATCCTTTAAGAGGTAACCTAGATAATTCCTTGTTAAATACATCTAGGAACTTGTTAATGAAAACAATGTAAGAGTTGGTGTCCTAGAACAAACTGGTTGTACTTTTATTAAATGGAAATTTAATGTATTTAAATACTAAACATCTTATTACATAATGTTCATTGTTCTCCATGACAATTATGTAATAATGTCCTAGAGTATCTGTTTCATCAATAAGGTCATGGTTGTTGCCCGCTATGATGAGAACCTTGAAATTCTATAACAATAGTCTTAAATATAGTTATACAGTTGGATAACATACAATGATGGGACACAGAGAAATCATAACATCATGTGTGAGTACTCATAATCATATAAGACTTCCTCTCATGAAGTTCGCACTTGGTAATCTCTAAGACAGAATATTTTGAGAACAGACCAGCCAAAAGGAATTCCGCATGTTTTCGTATCATTGGATATTTATATATGTGAGGGTGTGTAATGATTCTTAGACATTAAAATTATAATTAATTTGTTTCATGAATCGCACAATTTAATATACTGACGAAAACTGTCACGGAGATAGGTGGTGAGAAGTAGGGTACGTTGGGACCTTCATGAGTGGCATGTTATTAATGGATAAGTGGAGGAATTATTTGTAACATTCATTTATAGATGTTGATATATTGGCCCTTTGATTGATATGGAACCATTATCCGAAATTCCATGGCCATGGTGTAAAAATGAGTTTATTTTAGGTAGTCAAACAATGACGTATGAAGCATAAATGTTTATGACACTTTCATGAAATTTTCTTGATGAGAAATTGTGGCAAAGGGATTATATGGAATAGTGAGTCTTCGTGTTTGGATTTCATTGTTGCGACATTAAGTTATTTATCTTGGGTGACATGACCCGTTCCTAGGAAGAACTCATGGAATTTAGGTAACTCTTTTTAATTCCAATGAGAAAGAATCCTAGAGGGTCATATAATAAGTGTTCTTGGTGGTCTCAGTTAAATTCTATTTGAAATTAGTTAATAAATATTATTCTCAAGACAATGGAATAATTTTATTCAAGATAAAATGATTCCATAACTTAAATAAATATTTATTCACCGTATTGTGGGTAAAATATATTTATTTATTTTATTTAACAGTTATTAAATATTTATTTACTAGATTGTAAATAAAATAATTATTTAAGAGAATGATTTATTTATTTATTTATTCTTTCATTCAATAAATGGAAGTAGAGTTTAAGAGGAACAAGGTCGGTCCGGTAGTAAAATAATTCTTTTCAAGATGATAAATAATTATTTAAATAGTTGGAACAAATTAAAATAACGCTCCTATTTTTTTATGATGGAGGATTTTATATATAATTCTATTTTGCGCAACTTGGCGCACCATAAATAATGATGTTGTATTATTATTAATATCATGGGTTTTATATAAGGTTATGAATGTATTAAATTGTTGATACACAATTAAATATTGTAACTAAATCCTCGTGTCAATAAATAGACACATAGGTCTGTTGTTCCAGGTACTGAACCACACACCCAGTGAATTGGGAATTCTGGAGCTAAATAATTTCTCTCTCAAATCACATTCCTTCCCCTCTCTAGAACGTGAGATTTTATTCAAGGACGATGAAAAATTAATCAAGAACAACCAACATAAGACACTTGCTTCACTTCGCCAGCACTCAGAGAATGAGAAGTGTCGATCAGAGGCTGTTGTTGCACATTTGGACCACCACTAGAGGGATTCTAATTTGGTTCCTTGCATGCGCAGCAAGATAATCTAGAAGAGTCATTTTAGACGATCAACATCATCGATGAAGAAAATATTTAATATCCAGTTATTATTTTCATTATGAGATTAATTAAATTAATTATAAAGAGAATGTGAAAGATAACCTCTAATGGTTTCGTACATCTTCCTTGTTTGTCTAAATCATTGATTCTATTCCATAGATAATGTAATTCATGGTCATATAGATCCCGGAATAATCATTAATCAAGGTAAAAATAAAATTTGGGTATCGTGCCAACCACGATTCCACTACGCCCAGAACCTACAGGTTGTATCAGAGGAGGTACATCAGAGTTTATATTTATTTAAATATTTTGTTGATGATTTGTGCATTTAATAATTTAGTTTATTCAATTCAAGTTAATTGCTATGAAAATATGAATCTCAAGATTTATTCCTCCTCTTTCATTTCTTGTTCACCTTACAGAAATGATCTTTTCTTTTAATTTTGATTAAAATAAAATAAAGGATCTCATATGAAGGTGCCAACGGTTCATGGTCGTACAACACAAGAACACGTGACATGTATTCAGTAGTACACATCGTGTAGCCAAGGATAAATTCACCCTTTCTGGTCCACCAAACCATGTTGTGTGTTGACTATGAATAGGTGGCACGCGGTTTCTAGATAACACGCCTTGTAGCTCACTAGGAATGAATTGTAGTCCCTTCGAGTTAGGGTTGGACCGTGTACCCCATACACAACATGACCTGCTGGAGACCGTGTGGCGAGTAACTCCATGGCGTGTGTCGTACTAGACACATCGTGTACTCTGATGATTTCTAAAGTACACTCACATGTCGTTCCCTTGGGTGTGTACATGGGATGAACAATTAAAAAATAGTACATGCCATGTAGTTGGAACTACACATCATGTACTCATCCAAATTATGCATATTTATTAAAATTTATTATTATATTATACAAACCCTTGAGACGCGTACCATTATGAAGTCGTAAACCTGAGGCACAACACATGATAGGTGTTATATATATATGTTATTAATTTAACATCTGTGTAATGTTCATTTCTACTCATTGGGTAGTTATGAATAGAAATTCACCAGGTTTCCTCCAATGTACATGTTATGTACAAAGATAATTTTAAATGATTTTATTTGTTTAAAACGATGATGGATGGGAATCTCAAGGAAATTTAGAAAAGGGTTTAAGATTAAAGTAGTAATTAATTAAAGATGACAATTAGTTGACTCAAGAGTGATTTATCTTATAGAAGAACAATTAAATAATTTAATTATAGTTTTATTTATGCATAAATATCATTGCATGTATGTATGATCATGAGGTAGACCAAGACCTTTATATGTGGATGGTTTCTTTTAATTTATTTATTTAAATTATATTTGTTGGCCTGTGAGCCTTCACGTTATTAATATGTAGGGCCTGCCAGCCCATGGTTTATTTTATATAAAACCAGGATTTATCCCTCACCTGCATGTGAGATAATAAAGGGAATATGTAATGGATGGAACTCCTATGATAGTAGAGGTGGTTCAAGTTGGATCTAAGATGAGACCAATCCCAGAAGATATAGAGGTGGACAGGTGGAAAGTTGTGAACACGAACCCAAAAGGTTCAAGATGTTTCTCTCCTAGGTCAGGGTTAGTTTATCAACCTCTAGAAAATCTAACCATTAGAAATATCATAATAATTTTCTTTATTTTATTTCTATCAGTTGTAGGGTTTATCATTATGGATGTGTTGTCATGATAACATAACTAATGAATTAAACAAGCATACAAGGTAGAACTAAAATAAACTAGACTTGTGGGTAAATATTATCAAGAAATGTTTAATCACTTAAGTAATTACCACTTAATATTAACAAGTATGTTCTAATGATAATAATAAATTCACGTATAAGGGATAAAAATCCCTCAAATAAAGTCATACCAAGCCTTCTGTTACTTGATTAAGGAAAAAACTCAATAAAACTATGTGTTTGACCAACCCTTGTTGGGAAACATTATTTTATATATGAATCCATTATGAAAGGTTTCGAGTTGACTGAACCATATTAAATCAATAGGAGTATCCCTTAATAGACATGGTGTGATATTAGTGGAAATAGTTAAGGAAATCCAAAGTTATGATTTCCAAATTGGGGAGTCCACACAATAGATCATGGAGCTGCAAGCCTACTATTGGCAATGAACCACCTACCTAAATACCTTCTAATATCTTGACTAACATTGTTGGGGTTATGCGAAGGGGAATATTGATCCATTCCACTATAATTTCATGGTAACTAAATATTCCGAGTTCAATGGTGAGGGCCATTGGGACCTGATAAAATAGTGGGAGACATAATAAAAATTTATTATTTCTCATAAAATGTAATCAATAAAGTACTAATGATATGATATTTTAATTGTAGAATTAAAATGACAACCTCATAAATCACACTATCCCTGTGATCAATTCTAGATAAAGACAACATTCCCATAGGCAGTAACTTCCAAGAAGGGTTTAGATGCATTCGAGTTATCATATGCCATGAACGAAAGTATTACGTGCTGGAGTCAACATTACCTGATCTGCCTATCAAAGAGGATAGTGATGAGGATTTCCTTATCTATGAGAAACATATGAATGACGTAGTCTATTTTCAATGTTTTATTCTATCATAAATTCCTAGTGATCTCATGAAGTCTCATGAAAACATGTATGCTTATATAATAATCGATCACATGTGTGGTTATTACTAAGAGAGAGGAAGACAGAAATGGTTTGATATCTATAAGGCACAACTTTAGAGTATTCTTGGAGCAGGTTCCCCATCTGGGCCTCATTTAGTCAAGGACATTTGCTACATTTATCGCCACGAGGTTATAGGGTTTTAAGTCACTGAAGAACATGGTATCGATCTCATTCTTTCATCACTCCCTCAGAGCATCTCTAACTTTGTTGTCAATTTCAATATGAACAACATTTAGAAGTCTTTATCTGATCTTATTCTCCCCATTCTCTAAGTGAAAAAATAAATGAATCAAAAAAAGACATCTATCATTATGGTGAATAATTAGAAAGAGGAGGTGAAAAGATTTAAGCTAAATGCTTTTTGATTACCTTCCAACAAAATAGAGATTGAAGGGGCGGCAAGGGAACCAGTGGATATTTGTTTCACATGTGGGAAGAAGGGCCACTATATGTAGAAATTCACCCAGCCTAAGAAGCATGGGGAAGCTTCATGTGCGTTTATTGTAGAATTTAATATTTATGTTTCTACAAATTGGGTATTAGATATAGATTTTGGTGCTCACGTATGTTTCCAAATACTTGAACAATGTAGATTTTGGAATATTGTCCAAGGGGTGGTAGATCTAGGAGAAGTCAATGGATCAAGACGTGCTGTTGTAGCTGTCGGGGACTACCACCTCACGTTGTCAACTAGGATGATCTTGGTGTAAATGGGTTGTTATTAGGTGTTGTCTATTAATAAAAAACATTATTTCTATTATCACATTAGATACATATGGATTTGTTTTCATGTTTGGAAATTAATGTTGGTTATTTTACAATGATAGTATTTTTATTGGTAGGGAACATTTATACAATGGTCTTTATGTGTTCGATTACACAAACTATGTAGTGGAAATCGATAACATTGATACTTCACATAAATCATACCACACCCAACTTTGGCATCATCGGCTAGGTCATGTAAATGAGAAACTCTTGACAAAGTTACATCAAGATGGCTATTTAGATACTTTCTAACTAAAAACACTTGGTGTATGTCATGCATGTTTATTGGAAAAAATGACAAAATTTCCATTTATTGGGAAAGGTGATAGGGCTAAAGAACATCTTGAATTGGTTTATATCGATGTGTGTGGACCATTTCCAGTTGAAGCAAGGGGAGGGTAATCATACATCATAACTTTTACAGAATATTTTAGAATATATGGATATATTTACATAATGAGGTATAAGTGAGATTCATTTGAAATGTTTAAAGAATACATTAATGAATTTGAGGACCAGCTTGGTAGGACGATTAAGAAACTCTGCTCAGACCGAGGTAGAGAACATCTTAATCAAGACTTCATTGGTTACTTATGGGATTTTGGGATCCTACCCCATCTCACTTCTCCATACACGCCCCACTAGAATGGCGTGAGTGAAAGGATGAACTTCACCCTATTGGACATGGTGTGATCAATAATGATTCATGCGAGTCTTCCATTATCCTTTTGGGGATATGCATTACAAATAGCTGTTCACATACTAAACCAAGTAACCAATAAATCAATAAATGGTATTCCATACGAGTTATGTAGTAGAAATAAATCCATATTATCGAATTTACATTTGTGGCGAAGCGATTCAGTTGTTAATTCCTCTTCAGGTAACAAACATTCACCCGGAGGCACAATGTGTAACTTTATAGGATACCCTAAGGAAACAAGGGTATATTACCTATTCAACCTCTTATGCAAAAAGGGTATAGTGTAAAGACACACTATATTTTTTGAGAGAGAGCACATCTCCAAAAATTATAGTGGGAGTGAGATAGACTTCGATGAAGATGAGGCTAAAGGTACACAAGAGTTGGTAGAGGAAAAAATTCCACAAAGCCATGTGGAAGAATGAACTCTTCAAGAGACACAAGAGTTGTGTAGGAGTAAAAGATAGGTTAGAGAACCGGAATGGTATGGTTTTATAGTTACTGAGGATGGTGACTCATTATTAGTTGATAATAATTATCCTGTAACCTACATGGAAATAGTAAGTGGCACAGATGTTAGAAAGTGGAAAGAAGCAATGTATTTTGAAAAGGATTCCATGTACCAAACCATGTCTGGATTTTTTAGATCTTCCAGTTGATATAATGATTTTTGGTTACAAATGTGTGTTCCAGAAGAAAATGGGCATGAAAGGACAATTCAACACTTGTATGGAATGACTGGTTTCAGAAGGGTTTAAACAACATTATAGAATTGACTACGACGAATCCTTTTTAACAGTTTCAATGTAGAAATCCATCCGAATTCTATTGTCCATTTCCACTTACCAAGATAATGAGATTCATAAAATGGACTTCAAAACATCCTACCTTAACATGAACCTTCAATAAGATGTCTACATGATACAACTTGTAGGGTTTATGAATCCAAAGTATTCCAATAAGGTATGCAAGTCACAAAAATCCATTTATGGATTAAAGTAAGAATCCAGGTCATGGAATATTCATTTTGATGAATCCATAATAAAATTTGGTTTTATCAAGAATGAATGTGAGCCCTATGTCTACAAATAGTTCAGTGGGAGTGCCATATTTTTCTTAATAGTATATGTAGATGACGTATTACTTATTGGAAATGAGATACTATTCTTACAGTCTGTTAAGGCATGGTTGAATCAATGCTTCTCTGTGAGGGACTTGGGCGAGGTAGCAAATATTTTTGGTATCAAGATCCATCATGACAGATCCAAGAGATTGTTGTTCCCATTTCAAAGTACATACATTGATAAGATACTGAAGAGATTTAGTATGGAACATTCCAAGAGGGGATTGGTGCCAGCATCACATGGAATTCATCTTTCCATGAAAATGTGTCCTTAGACACATGAGGAAAGAAAGATAATGGAAAGGACTCCATACACATCAGTGATTGGGTCAATCATGTATGACATGCTATATACTAGGTCGGATGTCGCCTGTGTATTGAGTGTGGTAGGCAGATATCATGCTAACTCAGGTGACCGCCATTGGATGGCAGTCAAGATTATCCTAAAGTATCCAAGGCGTATTAAGGATATGTTCCCGGTTTATAGAGGACATGAGGAACTAGTCATCAAAGGGTATGTAGATGCTAGTTTCCAGATTGATCAAGATGACATGAAGTCTCAAACAAGATACATCTTCACTTTAAATGGATCTGCAGTGAGCTGGAAGAGCTCAAAGAAGAGTGTTGGAACAGATTCTATAGGAGAGACTGAGTATATCATGGATTCTAAGGAAGCTAAATAAGCAGTTTGGTTGTGAAGCTTCATCCAAGAGCTGGATGTGATATCTAGCATAAAATATCTCATCACACATTATTGTGATAGTATTGCAAAAGTGGATCTCGCAAAAGAGCCATGGTCACATTAGTGGACGAAGCACATACTGTAGATGTATCATCTCTTGAGGGATTTTTCTCAGAGATGTGAAGTTTTAGTGATCACTATTTATATGTGAAGACAAGGTTGTGGACCCCTTGACCAAATCATTGACTTAGAAAATACATGATAACCATGTGAGGTCTAGTAGACTGAAATTCAAAGGCATTTACCTCTAGTCTATGTGGGGGTTTGTAAGAATTGGTGTCCTAGAACCAACTGGTTGTACATTGATTACATAGAAATTTAATGTATTTAAATATTAAATATATTATTATGTATTTTTCATTGTTATTCATGACTATGATGTGTTAATGTCATTGAGAATTTGTTGAATTTATAAGGTCATAAAAGATCCCCTCTATGATAATACCCTTGAAATTCTATAACAATATTCTTAAATATAGTTATATGGTTGGATGAAAAACTATAATGGGACACATAGCATGTAGACCGTCAGTTGTGAGTTCTCATAATAAGATGATACTTCCTCCCATAAATTTTTCACCTGGTAATCTCTAAGACTGGAGATTATGATAATAGACCCACTAGTTGGAATTTTTCATGTTTTAGTGTCATTGAATATTTCTATATGAGAGTGTGTTTAATGATCCTTAAATTTTAAGATTATCATTAACATGTTTCATGACTCACACACTTTGATTTACTGACGAAAACCATCACACAAACAGTTGGTGGGATGTAGGGTACATTGGGTGCATCATGAGTGGCATGTTATTAATGGATAAGTTGATGAAGGATTTATTCCCTTCCATTTATGGAAGTTGATATCTTATCTCTTTGATTAAAATAGAACTGTCACGCAAAATTCCATGGTCATGGTGTAATGATTAGTTTATTTCAGGTAGTTAAAAAACGACGTATCAAGTATAAATGTTGATGACACTATCATGAAACCTACTTGATGAGACATTGTGTCAAAGGGATTATATCACACAGTGATCGTTCGTATGTGGATGTCGTTATTGCAACTATATGTTCTTTCTCTTGGGTTCCTTAACCCATTTATAGATAGTAGTCTTGGACTTTAGGCAAACCTACCTAATGCCAATGAGAAAGAATCCTAGAGGGTCACACAGTAAGTATTTCTGGAGGTCTCGGTTAAATTCAGTTTGAATTTTATTAGAAAATATTATTTTCAAGAAAATTGAATAATTTTATTCAAGTAAATATGATTGCATAAATTATATAAATATTTATTCACCGGCTTGTAGGTAAAATATATTTATTTATTTTATTCAACATTTAATAAATATTTATTTACTAGTTTCAAAATAAAATATTTATTCAAGATAAAGAATTCTCTATTTTTTTATTTGACTGTTCAATAAATGGAAGTGGAGTTCGAGAGAACCAATGTCAGTCAGGTAGTAAAATTATTATTTTCAAAATGAAAATAATTATTTAACTAGCTGGAACAAATTAAAATAATTCGACTATTATTTTTTGATGTGGAATTTCATTTATAACTCTGTTTTGCACAAGTTAGCTCACCATAAATAATTACATGATATTATTATTAATAGAATGGGTTATCTCTATAGTTATGAATGTATGTAATTTCAATTACGCAATTAAATATTGTAACTGAAGCTCCATGTTAATAAATAGACTCATACGTTTATTTTTTTTGGTACCGAAACACACACCTGGTGAATTGGGAATTCCTGAGCTAACCAATTTCTCTCTCAAATCCTCTTCTTGTCCCTCTCAAGAATGAGAGACGTTCTTCATGGACGAAGAACAAGCGATCAAGAATGTCCATCACAAGACAATCACTTCACCTCTCTAGCACTCGGAGAACGAGAAGTGTCGATTAGTGGCCATCGGAGCAGGTGTGGATCACCGCTAGAGGGATTCTAGTTTTCATCCTTGCAAGCACAACAAGATAAACAGGAAGGGTCATTCCAAATGATCAACATCATCAACAAAGAAAATACTGAAAATCGAGGTAGTATTTTCTTTATGATATTAAAAAAATTAATTATAAACATGATGTGAATGATCTTCCCTAAAGGATTCGGGCCTCTTCCTTCTTTATCAAATTCTTTAATTTTATTTTGTGGAGCTGGAGATCATCATCGTATTGATCCCAATATAATCATTGATATTGGTAAAAATAAAAGTTAGGTACCATGCCAACCATGCTTCTGATATGCCCGAAACCTTCAGGTAAGACACAATGACTGATGTTTTTCTATATCATCAAAAATAACTCTAGAAAAATGGTTTATGATTCTACTCAGGTACAAAAATATAGGTCCTACATAAGTAGTTTTCATATCCAACTCTCAAATATAGTAATAATCATCACCCTTGAAAAATATAATTCCACCCATCGATGTAAACAATTGATATAGTAGATACATCACAACATGGGGGTTTTTAATTTTAGTCACAAATTAGATTCAAAATTTTCATGTCAATGGAAACTTCCCATTCCAATTTTGTGTTTAAATTAAGTGGGGATTAATGAGTTTAAAGGTAATCTATCAAATAGTTTTAATACATTCTATGCATCCATTTTTTATATATGAGAAATTTTTATCTCCCTCTTATATTTACCTCCTACTTTCAATCAAAATATACATGACCACAGGTCTGTAGGGATAGGTTGGATCACATAAAAGGTAGTACGAGCATCATCCTTAGCAGTCTAAGTCCATGTGATCATCGACTTCCCATAGTACTTATGCAATACATCATAAATAGGTTGGTGGAGGCATCCATTAATGTTTGACTAAAATTTATCCCATGTATTATTATCCAGTTCATTGAGATATGGGATTTTTATGGTTTTATTTAATCTTCCATAATAAATTTTCATGGTATGTATTGAATTCCCCAAAAATTTCTATTTACCCTCGAAAAATACCGATATTGGAAACCCCTTGAATGGAATTACTTGAACTATTGTCATTCGTTTTTAATTTAAATCCCCCTGGGAATTTGTAAATATAATCCTCCTTGTTAGCATGATTGAAACACACTATTATTCCATTACAAAAATATTACTTGAATGGCCAAAAAATATCTACAATTCACAAACCTCAGAGGGTTTGGTATATTTATCTCTTTAACAGATTAGATACAGTCAACCCATAAATGTAACTCAAATAGAGAAACTAAAAGGCATGAAGCATTCCCATGATTTGCATAGGTTAGAGTCAAGCACTATGGTATCATACAAAAAATCATGGGAATGATTTCACCTTCAACAGACATGTGATTAGATTAGAACAATAACAATATCACATCAAATATTCACAATACATCACATCTCAAAATAACCAAACCATAAGGGTAACATCTAAAAATTAGATAACAATGTCTAAATAAAATATTATAAGACTATCAACATGGATCTGAAATCATGGAGATTTGGAGAATTAATGGACTCACAGTGGTAGCACCTGAGGAGGTAGGTTCGCGATGAAGGTGGGTTCGCAAACAATAAGGGCTTCACAGCAGAGGTGGGTTCAGTAGTAGAGTATGTGGAGGAGGTGGGTTCACAACATATAGGGTTCAGCGGTGGAGGTGAAGTTCAGGGAAGAGGATGGATTTATGGCAGAAACAGAGGAGGAGTCAGCGGCAACAGAGGAGGAGGAGGAGGCGACAGGGTTCGGCTTCCGCGAGAGCCTGAGGCGTGCTGGGGGAGGAGAATGTTAGGTTTTATTTATAAAAGTGGGTAAACCTTTTATCAGTGCTAATAAAACTATAATGATAAAAATATTATTTATATTTTTATATATATTTATAAAATTAAATGTATAATAAATAAATATATATATATATATATATTTATAATAATAAATATAAATAAATATATATTTCTTTATATTAATATATATAATAAATATAAATATATATATATATATATTTATAATTATAAATTTATAAGAAATATATTTATTATATTTATAATTATATATAATTAATATATTTAATAAATAGCCAGATGCTTCTACTTCTGGCTAAACCATTTCGGTTTAATTAATATATTTTTTATAATTTTATAATTTTTTAAATATATCAATATTTATTTAGAATTATATTTTTATATATTTTTATATATTTTTTATAATTTTATATTTATTTAATAACTATAAATTTATATAAATTTATTTATAGTTATAATATATATATATATATTTTTTTTTGTAATTATAAAATTACAACAAATATATTTATAACATTTATAATTTTATAAATATATATAATTAAAATATTTATAATAATTTAATAATTATTTAAATAAATCTTTATTATTTGGAATTATAATTATAAATATTTGTATATATTTATAAATATATTTTCTATTAATTATATATATTTATCTAATTAATATATTTATTATAATTTTATAATTATTTAAATAAAAATACATATTTATTTAAATAATTAGGGAAAACTTATGAAATTAATATATATTTAATATAAATATATATTTATTACATATATATTTTAATTACAATCATAAATATAAATAAATTTATATATATATATATTTAAATAATTTTGAATTTAAAATAAATATATTAATTATATATAGTAATATATATATTTTTTTAAATACTTATGAAATTAATATATATATATATATATATATATTTAAATAATTATTAAATTATAAAAAATATATATAATTAATATATTTATTTTAACATCACATATATATATGACTATATATAATTAATATATTTATTTCAATTTCATAAGTATTTAAATAAATATGTATGACTATAATTAAAAAATATATGTATTTATAATTATATTTATAAATATAATAAATATATTTATTATAATGATATAATTATTTACATATATATTACGTATAATTATAAATATAAATCTTTGTATATATTTATAAATATTTGTATATATTTATAAATATATTTGTTATAGTTTTATAATTATTTAAATATATATACTTATACTTATATTTATTTATAAATTATAAATAAACCTAATTATGAATATTGGTATATAATTATAAATGTATTTATATATATATTAATATATATATATATATATGAAATTATAATTAATGTATTATTGTAATTTTATAAAATGTATTTATATATAATTATAAATATAATAAATATATTTATCATTTCAAAAACATTACAGTAAATATATGTATTTAATGAATATATATATATTAAAATATATTAAAGACATATATATAATTATAATTATAAATAAATATATTTAAAAGGTATTTATATATAATTATAAATATAATAACTGTATTTATCATTTAAAAAAATTATTTTATTTTTATAATTATTTAAATATATATCTTTTTAGTTATATATAATTATATTTATATAAATTTATTTTAAAAAGTATTTATATATAACAAAATAGTTTATAATTATTATTATAAATATAACAAATCTATTTATTATTTAAATGTATTTATTTTTATTTTATGTATTATTGAGAACACAATAGTTTCATGGTTAAATTAATGAATCATATACACCGATCAAAGTATATGTAACACCCTGAGATTTTATGAAAAATATAATTTTAATTTCATTAATGTCTTGTGTTGTATGCTACACCAAGATTACCTTGCGATATACGCAATACCGTATTAGCTTGCAATATACGCAACACTATTATTGGATCGTGTTACATACAATTTTGATAATAGTTATTCTACGCAACATTGAGTATATATATATATATATTCAATGTATAAATGAAATATGGTTGGATTCTGTTATACAAAACAAAGAAGGATTCTTGCACAACAGGCAACCCTGACTTGGCTTGCATTACACGCAATCACGAACTTCCTCGATAGTGTGTGTTGTACGCAATACCGGGTGTTACTAAACAACGATATATTATTATAATATTATTATGAACTAGCTGTTATGAATAGTATTAACTAAATTTTGAATTTTATAACCTTATTATTCATCTTACACATTTTCTAGAACATGTTATAAGAACAAAATAAATTTTTCGGGTAAAATAATTATTTTTCAAAAAATACAGTTTTGTCGCCTTTTGATGGCGCCCCCACTTTAAATCTAGTTTTTAAAATGTTTATAAGTTTGATTTGAAAAAAAATAAAATTATTCTTTGGAATCAAGAAATAAATATTTACTTTGGATAAATTTTTCATTTTATTCTGATGACTTTCATATTTTAATGAATAGTAAAAACACACTATATTTTATTTAAAAAAACTTTTTTCATCGTAATATCTTATGTGGTTAAATTATAATATTGAATTGTTTTAAAGTATAAATATAATATATTTTTACCATTTAATATAATTTATTTCATTAGCATTTATTTTATTTTAAATGATGCCAATGTTGACACCTTCATAATTTAATAAATATAACAATTTAACTACTGTGATTTTAAGATGATAAATTCGAGTAAAAGTATTATTGTAAAATTTAATAGATTTATCTTAATCATATGATTTTATTTTAAATTTTTATGAAACATATAAGTATATTAAATAATTATACAAAAATGTTGTAGTAATTATTGTTTTAAGAGATAAACCAAATAATGTGTATTAAAAATAATAAAATAAATATTATATGAACTATTTAATGTTCTCCACTAATTTTCTAGATACATATGACCTCTTATGAATCTATTAAAGCTTTTAGTTCGAACATATCTCCTGTATATATTTTATTTAAATTCAAATAAATGAATAGTGTCAAAATTGAAACTATTGTTATTTTATAAAAATAACATATTATAAAATTTTTCAAAAATCACAAAAATAATTAAAAATTATAAATTTAAATTTATATGGTCTGTAATGTTATAAAGTAAACAATTATGGGATATTCACAACAAATAAGTAATTATTTGTTATAATTTAAAATTTAGAATTTTATTACCACAAATAAACGTAAATAGATTAAATAAGGATAAATCAAAATGATAAGGTTTAAAATAAGATCCAAATATGTCTAAATTTGATTGGTTGATGATATTACAACCCTATCTCATCTAATATTCTAATATGAGTCATTTTTAAGGTTTTTAAGTGGGGTCAGATTTATTATAAATTAACATTTTTAAGAATTCCAAAGGTGCCCCTATCCTCCCTTATAAAAGGGAACCTCCTCCCTCTCCTCTACACACCTCTTTGAGCCTTCATGCTCGGACAAACCCTGCCCAATTCTCTTCTACACTTCCCTAGAAACACCCTAGAGGTCTTTCCCTTTTTCAAAGACCAATTTTGGTGCCCTAAGTGGAGGTCTCAAAGAGGCGCTTCAAAGAAGAGGTAATTTCTGTTACCGATTCATTAACCTTTATTTCTTATTCCACTTATTCTTCTTAGGTTGTTTCATTATGAAGTAATAACATCAGTATCACTAATACATTTATATGTTATTATATTTATGAAAAAACCCTATTTCACCATCTATCCATCCTACGGAAAATGAAATCACCGCGCGTGCGTACGTACGGAATACCGTCTCCACGCCGTGGTGTGATCTATTTTCCACCACCACATTACTTGGATGGGTATAATTGTGTAAATAATAACTATATATGATTATTGTAGAGTGATAATGATTCTGTAATAGTATACATACACTCCAATAAAATTCCACGATCATGGGAACGATATCATCGCTCGTGCGTACGTACGGAATACCGTCTCCACGACGCGATGAGATTCATTCTCAATGATTAACCATTCATAAATGATTATAAAGTATATATAATAAGTAATCATGAAATATATGACATAATAATGATACTGTATTTATGTATATATATATATATATATATATGTATTTCATCCAATTAATTTCATTCAATTCAATGAGGAAACGAAAACAACGTTCATGCGTACGTACGGCCTACCGTCTCCATGAATGGTGTATTTATTTCCATTTATCGATCTATTACATATATGTATATTCTGAATATATATTATATATAAATCATTTTTTACATTTTGGATGTAATTAATCATGATCTAAGAAATCATATGAATAATTACAAGTCAAAACACGGACGACAAATGAAACGATTTTACCCAAAACACTCTTTAACATGGTATTTACAAAAGAACGGGTAATATAAAGTCATAAGTGAACCATATATGATATAATAACAATTAATATGATTCTGTAATAAGTCAATAACATTATTTAAATCATTATACAGGAGGTTCGTATACGTACGAAGCATATCGGACCTAAGGTAAGGGATAATTTTGCAAATCTCATTTTTATCCGAGATTGCATATTTGTAAGTATTTACTAGGGTTATTTCTATCATCCATGTCCATGTTTTATAAAAGTATTTTCATGTATGTGTAATGTCATTTTTAACCATTTTTGACTTTTACTACATGGTATGTAAGGAATCGTTCTTTTGTTTACGTTACGAGGTACTTTTTGACTTTTCCTGCAAAAGTATGAAACGAATGTTTTTTTAACTTATACGGCATGAACGAATTTTTACGGTTTTATAAAGCCTTATTTTCATGAAGCTTCCTCCAAATGATTTCATGACTATTTTCAACAAAATCTCTTTATTTTAAAATTTCATGACGTTTTGTGAAAAGAAATTGATTTTGAAGAAGAAAGAATATTTTCTTCACGAATTCATTTCAAGTGTTTTATCAAAACCATTTTCCATCTAAGATGAAATTATATTATATGTGTATGTTTCAAGTATAATTTCTCTATGATTTACATGGTTTCAATTTTCATATGATGAAATATCTGTTCGTTTTATATGGATTATGTGGTGAGGGGATGATGTTTATGAAACCCGTTTTATTCTTTGGGTTATGATGAATGTTTTAAGTTTATTTTGTGGCACATGTAAGAATGATTTCACTATGAGATGGGTGGGACCTATATCTCCCTCCAATGCATTGGGTAAAGATTTATATCTCATGAGATAGACATGGCTGGAACAGTAGGTTAAACCGGTTCAGTAAAACATGACTGAAACGAGGAGTGAACTCGATTCAGAAAGGGACTTTGTACACTAAGATGGTCTTGGAAGCAATGTATGGGATACTATGGAAATCATTACATGTGCTTAATGGATTCCACAATTACATGTTTTATTCCCATTCTATTTTTTCATTCTTAATGTTTCTTTATGATCTATGCCTTACGTACTTCCATGTTTTATGTCATTTCTCAAGCTTTTGATGTTTAAAAATTATGTTCATGTTTTTAAGCTCAAATGTATATGGTATGTATTATTTTATCCATGCATACCCTTACTGAGAATTTGAGCTCACCCTTTTTATGTTTTCTTTTCCCCAGGATATAAAGAAAGGTTTTAGGTAAGAAAAAAAACGGAATTATCTTTATGGGAGATGTTGAAGATCTTTCACCACGATTAGAATATTACGTTCCATGTTTCCAAAGACACTAAACTATTACGGTATTTGTGTGTCTGTTTTTGTTATGTATTAAGTATTCCTCTAAAGTAATGTAATGTCCATGTGCGTCAAGCTTCAGGTCTCTACAGTTGGTATCAGAGGAAAGTTTTAGTCAACCTTTGGAAACCTGGATGTGAGAACTTTAGTGAGATCCCTAGAGATATTTCTAAGGTCTGTCTAGGGATTTCCCTAAGGTTAAGTATAAGCATAGGTTATAGAACTAGAATTACGGTAAGCCATGATGTTAGATATTGAAGGTACTCCCCCTTTATTATATTGTTTTCCCTAGCTTGATTTTTGCCTCTCACACTATTTTTTGGGTTTTAGACAATGGTTGGAACCCGAAGGAACCGTGTTGATCAATGTAATGGACAATGCAATGACTGTCCTCCTAAACAAACAAATTTTATGGGAGATGGAGTGAAAAATCTTATTTCTATACTTACACAAGCTATGAATGTTTCTGGAATTCCAAATGAGCAGAGAAGGGAACAATATTCTATTGAGACCTTCATGAGGCAACGTCCACCTTCTTTCAGTGGGTCTTCTGATCCACTGGTTGCTGAACAATGGATCATTACCACTGAAAAGATATTTTCAGTTCTTCAATGTTCGGAACATGATAAAGTCATCTTAGAAGTATATCGTTTGGAAGGTGAAGGTTATCAATGGTGGAATCTTATCAAGAATACGAGGCCAAGAGATGAAATTGAGTCCATGGAATGGGACGAGTTCAAGAACATATTTTTCAATAAGTACTTCCCTCGTATTCTTCGAACAAATATGGAGACGGAGTTTCTCGAACTAAAGAAAAAGGATGATGAATCCATTGGTATATACAAAGCGAATTTTACAAGACTTTCAAGGTGTTCATCTGGATTTATCATCCAACCAGAAAGTAAAGTTGATCTATTCTTCAGTGGCTTAAAACCAAATATTCGAAGGGCATTAGCTATAAGAGACTTCAGTAGCTATGAAGAATTTTTGCGTTGTGCTATCAAGGTAGAAATGGATGTTGGTGTTACTTATCCATCACATAGTTTTGACAAGAAACGAAAGATGGAGTTCAAGGAGAAATCTCAGAATAATGGTGAAAAGAAGATGAATGTTTCCTTATGCTCAAAGTGTGGAAAAAAGCATGGTGGAGAATGACTTAATGGGACTAGAAAATGTTTTAAGTGTAGAAAAGAAGGTCATCGAGCAGCTGAGTGTCGAAGTAATGGAAAAAGGGTTTCTAATGATGTGAATAAAGAAAAGACTGCAGAGAACGCACCACCAACACTTCAATTCTTCAAGTGAAAGGAAATGTGGCATTATTCTAATAAATTCCCTAACTCAAGGGTTAGTGATGATAGAAATGAGCAACCACTTAAGGAAAAGGACAAAGGGAAGTCACATGCGATCACTATTGGCGATGTTGAATATGAAAACGATGTGGTGGAATGATTAAGAGTTTATGCAATGGGATTCCAAAATAATGTTGTATATAGTATCGTGGAATATAGGAATATTTATGTATTTGTCTATTGTGGTTTTCAATAATTTTATGGTACTGGTAACCATAGAAAGGGATTGAGATATTTTTGGAAAAAAAAGATGATATGTGCATAATGAAGGGAAAATGAGAAAATGAAATGTTTGACGGTATTCATGAGCTCATGATTGATATAAGGACTAAGTGATATCATGGTTTGAGTATATAGAATTTTGAGGAATTTGGTATGTGGAAAGTGTTAACTTTTAACTGCATTCATGTTTTCACTATGGTTCAATGGGTATTCATTTTCCAAGAGAATACATGATTATGGCCTTCGAATGTTTGGAATGTGACCAACAAGACATATCTTATGATATATGGGGATCAACGATGGTATTAAATCTCTGGTAATCGTTTTCACTATATTATGAGAGTGGACTGCAGTATTATGGATAAGCCTAAAGATTGGAATGGATTATGTTGGACATAAGTTATTATTGTTTAAGGATAGAAGTTTTTTCGATATTATTGATGGGATGTTATAGTAATATAGTTTTAGAAAAAGGTCAACCTGCAGGACGGGCGACAGCCCATCACGTCGGATAAGGATGTGGGAATCCACCCACAACTGAATTACAACTGGCCTTTATCGCCTACCACTGGCCTATAAGAGGTCCCTGGTTAGTAGAAACTAGTTTTATTTTATTAAGCGGAATGATATATGAAGTATAAGTTCATGTTTGGAACCATATATGATTAATCTAACCATAAGATGGACTTATAACTTTTGCTAACCTTTTGTTTCAAAGAGATGGAATTACCCATAATTCTATCACATGACCTACTAACACATCACGAATAACAAATTCAACTTCATTTCTTTAAGGGATGAAGTGGAAATTGTTTAATTCACGATCAAGAGTGAGATTGTACCAAAATCATGCAAGTATTTCTTTTAATTCATCAACTTTAGGGAAATGATCTTGAAAACTAAAAATGTTGTCCTAGTTCCCTTATATCTGATTAATCATATGGTACCTTAGATCATCACAAATCAATAGCTTTGTGAGTGTTGGCTTTTTCATAGCCATGTTCTCTACCACTCTCCATCAGTACTTGATAGTTAGATTTTTCTTCCATATCCATATTTTCACCTATGTTCTCCTACGTGGAAACCCCGTGATGAGTTAATTTGGGTAACCGTTACATTTCATACTTTAGTTTTTAAAATCCATGTTTTGGTATTCCTTTTTACGATGTGGGTTTCTATTAAACAAACTTTCGAGTAGTAAACCATTTATAACCCCGAAGAATTTTGAGGGAAAAATTCATTTTAAGTGGGGTAGAATGTAACACCCCGATATTTTATGAAAAATATAATTTTAATTTCATTAATGTATTATGTTGTATGATACACCAAGATTACCTTGCGCTATATGCAATACCGTATTAGTTTGCAATATACGCAACACTATTCTTGGATCGTGTTACACACAATTTTGTTAATAGTTATTCTACGCAACATTGAATATATATATATATATATATATATTCAATGTATAAATGAAATGTGGTTGGATTCTATTATACGAAACAACGAAGGATTCTTGCAAAACACGCAACCCTGACATGGCTTGCATTACACGCAATCGCGACCTTCCTAGATAGCGTGTGTTGTACGCAATACCGGGTGTTACTAAACAATGATATATTATTATAATATTATTATGAACTAGCTGTTATGAATAGTATTAACTAAATTTTTAATTTTAAAACATTATTATTCATCTTACACAATTTCTAGAACATGTTATAAGAACAAAATAAATTTCTCAGATAAAATAAATATTTTTCAAAAAAAAATACAGTTTTGCCGCCTTTTGATGGCGCACCCACTTTAAATCTAGTTTTTGAAATTTTTATAAGTTCCATTTGACAAAATAAAATTATTATTTGGAATCAAGAAGTTAAAATTTACTTTGGATAAATTTTTCATTTTATTCTGATTACTTTCATATTTTAATGAATAGTAAAAACACTCTATATTTTAATTAAAAACAAATTTTTTCATCATAATATCATATGTGGTTAAATTATAATATTTAATGGTTTTAAATTATAAATAGAATATATTTTTACCTGTTAATATAAAATATGTCATTAGCATTGATTTTACCTTAAATTCGTAGGTTAAATCAATTCAATCTTTTGCAATGTTTTAAATAAAAACCTGTTTTCTTTCGACCACTGGATTAATTTTAATTTAATTTCTGCAACTTTTGTGTATTGAATTTTGAAAAATGGATTCCATATTTGGAATCAGTGGGTCGAAATTATGTTAATAAGCTACTTTTTATTTTTGGGCATTGTGAATAGTAACTACGGTAAATTTTATTTACTACAGTTAAAGATAAATCGGGTAATAAAGGGTAAATATAAGATTATAAAATTACCCTAACACTTGGAAAAATCCTATTGGATGACTAAAGGTCGACCCATATCACCTAAGGGTCAGATTAGAATCATTTAATGGACTTTATTCCATGAAAATAATTTAATTATTGTTAAAACCAAAGAAAGTGACAACATGCCACTCTCTTAAATACTATAAGTATAATAATTTTAAGTTAGTGATAAACTTAATGAAACATAAAATATTAATAGTCTACATAAATATAACAAAATTATCTAAATCATGAGAATTTATTTATTATTTTTTGGGATTAAATATTTATCATTAATTGTGACACAATAGTGATGCAGAAATTATTTATCTAGTGAAAAATCAAGAATATAGTTTTTATTGAACTAATAGTGACCATAAAAGGCACAAAACCCTGACCAAAACTTATTGGTCATGTAAATTTGAACTATAATCATCCAATGGTCGAATATTTTACCATTTGGAGTCTTATACAAGCAATTATGACACTTATATTATTTTATTTTAAATGATGCCAAAGTTGTCACCTTCATAATTTAATAAATATAACAATTTAACTATTGAGATTTTAAGATGATAAATTCGAGTAAAAGTATTATTGAGAAATTTAATAGATTTATATTCATCATAGGATTTTATTTTTAATTTTTATGTAACGTATAAGTATATTAAATAATTATACAAAAAAGTTGTAGTAATTATTTTATTAAGAGATAAACCAAATAAATGGTTTTAAAAATAATAAAATAAATATTATATGAACTATTTAATGTTCTACACTGATTTTATAGATACATATGAACTTTTATGAATCTATTAATGCTTTTAGTGCGAACATATCTTCTGTAAATACTTTATTTAAATTCAAATAAATGAATAGTGTCAAAATTGACACTATTGTTATTTTATAAAAATAACATATTATAAAATTTTACAAAAATCACAAAAATATTTAAAATTTAAAAATTTAAATTTATATGGTCTATAAAGTTATAAATTAAACAATTATGTAAAATTCACGACAAATAAGTAATTATTTGTTATAATTTAAAATTTGGAATTTTATTACCACAAATAATCCTAAATAGATTATATAAGGATAAATCAAAATGATAAGGTTTAAAATAACATCCAAACATGTCTAAATTTGATTGTTTGATGATATTAAAACCCTATATCATCTAATATTCCAATATGAGTCATTTTAGGAGGTTTTTAAGTGGGTTTATATTTATATATAAATTAATATTTTTAAGAATTCCAAAGGCGCCCCTCTCCTCCCTTATAAAAGGGAACCTCCTCCCTCTCCTCCACACACCACATTGAGCCTTCAGTCTCAGCCAACCCCTGCCCAATTCTCTTCTCCACTTCCCAAGAAACATCCTAGTGGTCCAGGGCTTTTTCGAAGACCAATTTTAGTGCCCTAAGAGGAGGTCTCAAAGAGGCGCTTCAAAGAAGATGTAATTTCCGTTACCGATTCTTTCACATTTATTTCTTCTTCCACTACTTCTTCTTAGGTTGTTTCATGATGAAGTAATAACATAAGTATCACTCATACACTAATATGTTATTATAAGTATGAAACAACCCTATTTCACCACCTTTCCATCCTACGGAAAATGAAATCACCGCACGTGCGTACGTACAGAATACCGTCTCCACGCCGTGGTGTAATCTATTTTCCACCACCACCTTAATTGGATTGGAATAATGGTGTAAATAATAACTATATATGATTATTCTAAAGTGATAATGATTCTGTAATATTACACATACACTCTAATAAAATTCCACGATCATTGGAATGATATCTTCGCTCGTGCGTACATACGGAATACCGTCTCCACGATGCGATGAGATTCATTCTCAATGATTAACGATTCATAAATGATTATAATGTATATATAATAAGTAATAATGAAATATATGACATAATAATGATACTGGATTTATGTATATATATATGTGTATGTCATCCAATTAATTCCATTCAATTCAATGAGGAAACGAAAACAACATTCATGCGTACGTACGGCCTACCGTCTCCATGAACGGTGTATTTCTTTCCATTTATCGATCTATTACATATATGTATATTATGAATATATATTATATATAAATCATGTTTTACATTTTGGATGTAAGTAATCCTGATCTATGTAATCATATGAATAATTACAAGTCAAAACACGGACGACAAATGAAACGATTTTACCCAAAACGCTCTTTAACATGGAATTTACAAAAGAACGGGTAATATAAAGTCATAAGTGAACCATATATGATATCATAACAATTAATCTGATTCATTAATAAGTCAAGAACATTATTTAAATCATTATACAAGAGGTTCAGATACTTACGAAGCATATCAGACCTAAGGTAAGGGATAATTTTCCAAATCTCATTTTTATCCGAGATTGCATATTTGTAAGTATTTACAGGGGTTATTTCTATCACCCAAGTCCATGTTTTATAAAAGTGTTTTCATGTATGTTTAAAGTCCTTTTTACCCATTTTTGACTTTTACTACATGGTATGTAAGCATTCTTTATTTTGTTTACGTTACGAGGTACTTTTTGACTTTTCCGGCAAAAGTACGAAAAGAATGTTTTTTTAACATATACGTCACAAACGAATTTTTACGGTTTTATAAAGCCTTATTTTCATGAAGCTTCATCCAAAAGATTTAATGACTATTTTCAACAAAATCTCTTTCTTTAAAAATTTCATGACGTTTTTTGAAGAGAAATTGATTTTGAAGAAGAACAGATATTTTCCTCAAAAATTCATTTCAAGTGTTTTATCAAAACCATTTTCCATCTAAGATGAAATTATTTCATATGTGTATGTTTCAAGTATAATGTCTCTATGATTTACATGGTTTTAATTTTCTTATGATGAAATATCCATTTTTTTTATATGGATTATGTGTTGATGGGATGATGTTTATGAAACCCATTTTATTCTTTGGGTTATGATGAATGTTTTAAGTTTATTTTGTGGAAAAAGTAAGAATGAATTAACTATAAGATGGGTGGGACCTCTATCTCCCTATAATGCATTGGGTAATGATTTATATCTCATGATATAGACATGGCTGGAACGGCAGGTTAAACCGGTTCAGTAAAACAGGACTGAAACGTGGAGTGAACTCGATCCAGAAAGGGACTTTGTCCACTAAGATGATCTTGGCAGCAATGTATTGGCTACTGTGGAAATAATTACATGTGCTTAATGGATGCCACAATTACATGTTTTATTCCCATGCTATTTTTTCATTCTTAATGTTTCTTTATGATCTATGCCTTACGTACTTCCATGTTATATGTCATTTCTCAAGCTTTTGATGTTTACACATTATGTCCATGTTTTTAAGTTCAAATGTATATGGTATGTTTTATTTTATCCATGCATACCCTTACTGAGCATTTGAGCTCACCCTTTTTATGTTTTCTTTTCCCCAAGATATAAAGAAAGGTTTTAGGTAAAAAAAGGGAAAGATCTTTATGGGAGATGTTGAAGATCTTTCACCACGATTAGAAGATTACGTTTCAAGTTTCCAAAGACACTAAACTATTACGGTCCTTGTGTGTCTATTTTTGTTATGTATTAAGTATTCCGCTAAATTAATGTAATGTCCATGTATGTCAAGCTTCGGGTCTCTATAGCTAGTATTAGAGGAAAGGTGTAGTCAACATTTGGAAACTAGGATGCGAGAACTTTAGTGAGATCCCTAGAGATATTTCAAAGGTATGTCTTGGGATGTCTCTAAGGTTAAGTATAAGCATAGGTTATAGTACCAGAATTAAGGTAACCCAAGATGTTTGATATTGAAGGTACTCCCCCTTTATTATATTGTTTTCCCTAGCATGATTTTTTCCTCTCACACTATTCTTTTTGGGTTTTAGACGATGGCTGGAACCCAAAGGAACCGTGTTGATCAATGTAATGGACAATGAAATGATTGTCTAGCTGAACAAACAAATGTTATGGGAGATGGAGTGAAAAATCTTATTGCTATACTTACACAAGCTACGAATCATTCTGGACTTCCAAATGAGCAGAGAAGGGAACAATATTCTATTGAGTCCTTCATGAGGCAACGCCCACCTTCTTTCAGTGGGTCTTTTGATCCACTTGTTGCTGAACAATGGATCATAACCACTGAAAAGATATTTTCAGTTCTTCAATGTTCTGAACATGATAAAGTCATCTTAGCAGTATATTGTTTGGAAGGTGAAGCTGATCAATGGTAGAATCTTATCAAGAATACGAGGCCAAGAGATGAAATTGAGTCCATGGAATGGGATGAGTTCAAGAACTTATTTTTCAATAATTACTTCCCTCGTATTCTTCGAACAAAGATGGAGAAGGGGTTTCTCGATCTAAAGAAAAAGGATAATGAATCCGTTGGTATATACGAAGCGAATTTTACAAGGCTTGCAAGGTATGCATTTGGATTTATCATCCAACCTGAAATTAAAGTTGATTGATTCTTCAGTGGCTTAAAACCAAATCTTCGAAGGGTATTAGCTATAAGAGACTTCTGTAGCTATGAAGAAATTGTGCATTGTGCTATCAAGGTAGAAATGGAAGTTGGTGTTACTTATCCATCTCATAGTTTTGAAAAGAAACAAAAGATGGAGTTCCAGGAGAAATCTCAGAATAATGATGAAATGAAGATGAATGTTTCCTTATGCTCAAAGTGTGGAATAAAGCATTGTGGAGATTGTCTTAAAGGGACTAGAATATATTTTAACTGTGGAAAAGAAGGTCATCGAGCAGTTGAGTGTCGAAGTAATGGAAAAAGGGTTTCTAATGATGTGAATAAAGAAAAGACTGCAGAGAACGCACCAACAACACTTCAATGCTTCAAGGGAATGGAAATGGGGCATTATGCTAATAAATTCCCTAATCCAAGGGTTAGTGATGATCGACATGAACAACCACTTAAGGAAATTGTCAAAGGGAAGTCACATGTGATCACTATTGGTGATGTTGAATATAAAAACGATGTGGTGGAATGATTAAGTGTTTATGAAATTGGATTCCAAAATAATGTTGTATATAGTATCGTGGAATATTGGAATATTTATGTATTTGTCTATTGTGGTTTTCAATAATTTTATGGTACTGGTAACCATGGAAAGGGATTGAGATATTTTTGAAAAAAAAAGATGATATGCGCATAATGAAGGGAAAACGAGATAATGAAATGTTTGACAGTATTCATGAGCTCATGATTGATATAAGGACTAAGTGATATCATGGTTTGAGTATATGGAATTTTGAGGATTTTGGTATGTGGAAAGTGTTAACTTTTAACTGCATTCATGTTTTCATTATGGTTCAATGGGTATTCATTTTTCAAGAAAATACATGATTAAGGCCTTCGAATGATTGGAATGTGACCAACAAGACATATCTTATGATATATGGGGATCAACGATGGTATTAAATCTCTGGTAATCGTTTTAACTATATTATGAGAGTGGACTGCAGAATTATGGATAAGCCTAAAGATTGGAATGGATTATGTTGGACATAAGTTAGTATTGTTTAAGGATAGAATTTTTTTCGATATTATTGATGGGATGTTATAGTAATATAGTTTTAGAAAAAGGACAACCTACAGGAAGGGTGACAGACCATCACGTCGGACAAGGCTGTGGGAATTGAACCCACAACCGAATTTTGACTAGCCTTTATCGAATACCACTAGCATACAGGAAGTCCCTGGTTAGTAGAAACTAGTTTTATTTTATTAAGCGGTATGATATATGAAGTATAAGTTCATTTTTGGAACTATATACGATTAATATAACCATAAGATGGACTTATAACTTTTGCTAACCTTTTGTTTGAAAGATATTGAAGGACCCATCATTCTATCACATGATCTGCTAACACATCACGAATAACAAATTCAACTTCATTTCTTTAAGGGATGAAGTGGAAATTGTTCAATTCACGAACAACAGTGAGATTGTACCAAAATCATGCAAGTATTTCTTTTAATTCATCAACTTTAGGGAAATGATCTTGAAAACCAAAAATGTTGTCCTAGTTCCCTTATATCTGATTAATCATATGGTACCTTAGATCATCACAAATCAATAGCTTTGTGATTGTTGGATTTTTCATAGCAATGTTCTCTACCACTCTCCATCAGAACATGATGGTTAGATTTTTCTTCCATATACATATTTTCACCTATGTTCTCCTACGTGGAAACCCCACGATGAGTTAATTTGGGTAACCGTTACATTTCATACTTTAGTTTTTAAAATCCATGTTTTGGTATTCCTTTTTACGATGTGGGATTCTTTTAAACAAACTTTTGAGTAGTAAACCATTTATAAGCCTGACGAATTTCGAGGGTGAAATTCATTTTAAGGGGGTAGAATGTAACACCCCGAGATTTTATGAAAAATATAATTTTAATTTCATTATTGTCTTGTGTTGTATGCTACACCAAGATTACCTTGCACTATATGCAATACCGTATTAGCTTGCAATATATGCAACACTATTCTTGGATCGTGTTACACACAATTTTGATAATAGTTATTCTACACAACATTTAATATATATATATATATTTATTCAATGTATAAATGAAATATGATTGGATTCTGTTATACGAAACAACGAAGGATTCTTGTACAACATACAACTTTGACTTGGCTTGCATTACCCGCAATCGCGACCTTCCTCGATAGCATGTGTTGTACGTAATACCGGGTGTTACTAAACAATGATATATTATTATAATATTATTATGGACTAGCCGTTATGAATAGTATTAAATAAATTTTGAATTTTATAACATTATTATTTATCTTACACATTTTCTAGAACATGTTATAAGAACAAAATATATTTTTCGGGTAAAATAAGTATTTTTCAAAAAATACAATTTTGCCGCCTTTTGATGGCGCACCCACTTTAAATATAGTATTTGAAATTTTTATAAGTTAAATTTGGAAAAATAAAATTATTCTTTGGAATCAAGAAATAAAAATTTACTTTGGATAAATTTTTCATTTAATTCTGATGACTTTCATATTTTAATGAATAGTAAAAACACGGTATATTTTAATTAAAAACATCTTTTTTCATCGTAATATATTATGTGGTTAAATTATAATATTCAATGGTTTTAAATTATAAATAGAATATATTTTTACCATTTAATATTATTTATGTCATTAGCATTGATTTATCTTGAATTCGTAGGTTAAATTAATTCAATCTTTTGCAATGTTTTCAAGAAAAACTCGTTTTCTTTCGACAACGAGATTAATTTTAATTTAATTTCTGCAACTTTTGTGTATTGAATTTGGAAAAATGGATTCCATATTTGCAAACAGTGGGTCCAAATTATGTTAATATGCTACTTTTTATTTTTGGGCATTGTGAATAGTAACTACGGTAAATTTTATTTACTATAGTTAAAGGTAAATCGGGTAATTAAGGGTAAATATAAGATTATAAAATTACCCTAACACATGGAAAAATCCTATTGGATGACTAAAGGTCGACCAATATCACCTAAGAGTCTGATTAGATTCATTTAATCGACTTTTTTCCATGAAAATAATTTAATTATTATTAAAACCAAAGAAAGTGACAACATGTCACTCTCTTAAATACTATAAGTATAATAATTTTAAATTAGTGATAAACTTCATGAAACATCAAAAATTAATAGTCTACACAAATATAACAAAATTATCTACATCATGAGAATTTATTTAGAATTTTTTGGGATAAAATAATTATCATTAATTGTGACACAATAGTGATGGAGAAATTATTTATCGAGTGAAAAATCAAGAATATAGTTTTTATTAAACTAATAGTGACCATAAAAGGCACAAAACCCTGACTAAAACTTATTGGTCTTGTAATCTTAATCTATAATCATCCAATGGTCGAATATTGGACCATTTGAGTCTTATACAAGCAATTATGACACTTATATTATTTTATTTTAAATGATGCCAATGTTGTCACCTTCATAATTTAATAAATATAACTATTTAACAATTGTGATTTTAAGATGATAAATTCGAGTAAAAGTATTATTGTGAAATTTAATAGATTTATCTTCATCATATGATTTTATTTCTAATTTTTATGCAACTTATAAGTATATTAAATAATTATACAAAAATGTTGTAGTAATTATTGTATTAAGAGATAAACCAAATAAATGGTTTTAAAAATAATAAAATAAATATTATATGAACTATTTAACGTTCTCCACTAATTTTCTAGATACATATGACCTTTTATAAATCTATTAAAGCTTTTATTTCAAACATATTTTCTGTATATATTTTATTTAAATTCAAATAAATAACTAGTGTCAAAATTGACACTATTGTTATTTTATAAAAATTACATATTATAAAATTTTTCAAAAATCACAAAAATATTTAAAAATTATAAATTTAAATTCATATGGTCTATAATGTTATAAAGTAAAAAATTATGGAAAATTCACAAAAAATAAGTAATTATTTGTTATAATTTAAAATTTAGAATTTTATTACCACAAATAAACCTAAATAGATTAAATAAGGATAAATCAAAATGATAAGGTTTAAAATAAGCTCCAAACATGTATAAATTTGATTGGTTGATGAGATTAAAACCCTATCTCATCTAATTGTATACATACACTCCAATAAAATTCCACGATCATGGGAACGATATCATCGCTCGTGCGTACGTACGGAATACCGTCTCCACGACGCGATGAGATTCATTCTCAATGATTAACCATTCCTAAATGATTATAAAGTATATATAATGAGTAATAAGGAAATATATGACATAATAATGATACTGGATTTATCTATATATATATATCTGTATGTCATCCAATTAATTCCATTCAATTCAATGAGGAAATGAAAACAACGTTCTTGCGTACATACGACCTACCGTCTCCATGAACAGTGTATTTCTTTCCATTTATTGATCTATAACATATATGTATATTCTAAATATATGTTATATATAAATCATGTTTTACATTCTGGATGTAATTAATCATGATCTAAGTAATCATATGAATAATTACAAGTCAAAACACGGACGACAAATGAAACAATTTTACCCAAAACGCTCTTTAACATGGAATTTACAAAAGAACGGGTAATATAAAGTCATAAGTGAACCATATATGATATCATAACAATTAATATGATTATTTAATAAGTCAATAACATTATTTAAATCATTATAAAGGAGGTTCGGATTCGTACGAAGCATATCGGACCTAAGGTAAGGGATAATTTTTCAAATCTCATTTTTATCCGAGATTGCATATTTGTAAGTATTTACTGGGGTTATTTCTATCATCCATGTCCATGTTTTATAAAAGTGTTTTCATGTATGTTTAAAGTCCTTTTTACCCTTTTTTTGACTTTTACTACATGGTATGTAAGGAATCTTTCTTTTGTTTACGCTACGAGGTACTTTTTGACTTTTCCGGCAAAAGTACAAAAAGAATGTTTTTTTAACTTATACGACACGAACGAATTTTTACGGTTTTATAAAGACTTATGTTCATTAAGCTTGCTCCAAAAGATTTCATGACTATTTTCAAAAAAATCTCTTTCTTTTAAAATTTCATGACGTTTTGTGAAAAGAAATTGATTTTGAAGAAGAAAGGATATTTTCCTCAAGAATTCATTTCATGTGTTTTATCAAAACCATTTTCCATCTAAGATGAAATTATTTTATATGTGTATGTTTCAAGTATAATGACTCTATGATTTACAGGGTTTCAATTTTCTTATGATGAAATATCCATTTGTTTTATATGGATTCTGTGATGATGGGATGATGTTTATGAAACCCATTTTATTCTTTGGGTTATGATGAATGTTTTAAGTTTATTTTTTGGAACAAGTAAGAATGATTTCACTATGAGATGGGTGGGACATATATCTCCCTCCAATGCATTGGTTAAAGATTTATATATATTGAGATAGACATGGCTGGAATAGCAGGTTAAACCGGTTCAGTAAAACAGGACTGAAACAAGGAGTGAACTCGATTCAGAAAGTGACTTTATCCACTAAGATGGTCTTGGAAGCAATGTCTTGGATACTATGGATATCATTACATGTTCTTAATGGATTCCACAATTACATGTTTTATTCCCATCCTATTTTGTCATTCTTAATGTTTCTTTATGATCTATTCCTTACATACTTCCATGTTTTATGACATTTCTCAAGCTTTTGATGTTTAAACATTATGTTCATGTTTTTAAGTTCAAGTGTATATGGTATGTTTTATTTTATCCATGCATACCCGTACTGAGCATTTAAGCTCACCCTTTTTATGTTTTCTTTTCTCCAGGATATAAAGAAAGGTTTTAGTTAAGAAAAAAATGGAAATATCTTTATGGGAGATGTTGAAGATCTTTCACCACGATTAGAAGATTATGTTCCAAGTTTCCAAAGACACTAAACTATTACAGTCCTTGTGTGTCTGTTTTTGTTTTGTATTAAGTATTCCTCTAAAGTAATGTAATATCCATGTACGTCAAGCTTCAGGTATCTACAGTATAAATCATAAACAAGTAGTCATATATATGGACAACATGAATAGTAATGAGTGTGTAATATATAAATAAACATTAATGACAAATACTTATCATATGAACATCAATTATCAGAATGTATGGGGGAAACCCATTTATTAAAAAAGAAAAATAAATTATAATTCCCTTTTGAACAAGGTAAGGGAAGACCCATTACAAGCCTATAGGTCCAGAGACACATAGCCATAAAATACGGTGGCCCAAGAGCCAAGAGGAACAAAACCAAATTAGAGGCATGCAGCCAAAGTCAAGTGGCTAAAATTCCCAGTGCAACAAAGTCCATAAAAAATGAGTAACACCACCAGAAAAGACCAAACAAAACCCAAGGCCTAGTAAACCATGTCCAAAAGCCCAAAGACCCACAACACCGCAACCCACACGTCTGGAAGACTCTGGAACCGCAGGTGCCATTCTGATGATCGGGGATCCCACCAGATCTTCCATCGAACCCAATCACTGCCACGCTTCAATGCACCCTATCTATTCATTCTCCACCGCTGCCACATCCGCAATGTCACACCCCAAGAGTGCACAGATCTTCCAAACTCCCGATGCAACATCGTCTTGCCGCCATTCATCTATCCAATTCACACCACCGTCGTCAATGTGCGACACCACCATCAACACCTCCCATTGCATCCCTATAAGAATCTTTCAGCCATTAAACCCATTACAACAAAATTTGGTCTGATACCATATCATAAATCATAAGGGTTAACCAAGATAATCCCACACCCCTGATGAGATCCCATGCTATTCGCAGCCCCACTGACTGAATGAAGCCCACGCCTCTGTCGTAGCTCGAAGACCCGTCAGGACTCCTCAGTCCTTGTTTTCGCCCTTATATAGGGTAATTTTATCACCTCTTTTAGTTAGAATTGATAAATTTCCACCTTTTATAAGCACTTTCTTCTCAGCACTGATAAAACCTGGTGCATCCCTTGTATGGTTTTGTGGAATTGTGGGAGTGAAAAATCCAAGTGTGGGCTCAGTATCCCAAGTTGTTTTCCTAGTTTTTTTTTCACGGATAAAAATATTGAAGAATAAAATGTTGTATACATCTAGTTTTTACCTTTTAATACTTTGAAATATTTCTATATATATTTTTAGAGCATGGTGATGAAATGTCATGTAATTTTGAGACCCGGTGTTTCCGAAAATATTTTTCTAAAAATATTAAATATATTTTATATGTCGCGCACACAACTTCTTAATGAAAATGGGATAACTCTTAATGGTTTGACCGAATTAGAAATATGATACCACAGTTGGGTCTAGAACATGGTGTTTACCATAGTTGAGATATAAAATGACTCAACGTGGGACGTTCAAAACCCTCACTCGTTGGTGGTATGTTCAGTGAATTCATTAATTAATTTATTTAAATTATTAATTCATTTTTAAATATATGGGAAATATTTAAATATATCACTATGAAAACATTCTCAGGGTTAGCCTCATAATCTTTGTATTTTTCTAAAGATCTCTCCTTCCTATGGAAAATCATGACAAACTACAAGAAAACTCTATATTGGAGAGAATCAGGACGCAGTGAATGCAACTACATCTCTTGAATCATTAGCAGACATGTTCTTCATCAACAATCGATTCGAAATCAAGGTAAGACTCATCAATTGTGGTTTCCAACTATTTTTCTTAAAAAGTTGAGTGTGATCAATTCTTTCCCTTTTAACTGCGTTAATTTGAGCCTTTGCATGAGCCCATGTATCGAAATAAATTATCCCTTCAATTTATTTCTTTTTATGCCATGTTTGTCATCTCAAATTCACGACTGTGAAATTATTGGCCAAGAATGCTTGTCCAACGATGCGTATCACTTTTTTTTATTAGTACTTTTTTACCACCATTCTTCTCATTCTTCATTGTTGCACCTCAAGGTCACGATTAAACTTTGTCAGGGTGGGCAGAAATGTAGTCAAGCCTCCGGATTGATTGCATTGGAATGAATGACATATAAATCAATGGTTTGGGGAAAAATTGATAAACAAGCATGATGATGTTTGGTGAACGGATCAGATCAGCATCATGGGTGCGTGTTTATGATCGGAGGTGATTTGAGATCGATATTATAACCCCCATTTTTTCCGGTTGGCAAGCGTCAATGAAGTGTGCTGTGATGGGGTTGGTTTCAAGAAGAGGTCGTACGCAAGATCTTAGGGCAGAAGCTATTTGGGGTGGACATGATGATGGGCGGACTCAGATCTCTATCGAGGTGGTGAGATGTGGTCAACGCGATGTGCATTAATAATTATTAATAATAATAATCATGGAGAGTTGATAAAAATTAAAAGTGTATTTATTATTATTATTATTATATTAAAAAATAATAATGAAGGTGACAAAAAATGTGTGGTTAAATAAATTAAATGACATTAATTTATTAAAGAAAAACAATTTTAAATTAACAGATTTAATTTTATGGGTGTTGTGTTTTTATTAATATTATTCATATTATTAATAATAATGGAAAGTTAATAAAATAAGGTGGGTGGTTTAAAATTAATTGAGTTAATTAATTGAATTAAATTTGGTCGAATTAATGATGATGACATTAAAAAAATAGGGTGTGTGTGTTTGATGGTTCAGTTTTAAAGTGATGTGTCAATTAATATTATTGATAATAATAAAATAAAGTTGTGATATTTATTATTTAATAATAATAAATTAATTAATTAAATGTGATTTAATTTGTTAATGGAGAGACTGAGGGGCATTGGCACCCAGCGCGCAGTAAGAAAATGGGGGGGGGGGGCATGGCTTGGGTGTTGGGTTTGTTTTATATAATAATAATATATGTTATGTCATAATATATCTAATTAATGAATTTTTTAATTTAAAGGAGGGGCGCTCCCTCTATTTAATGAATGAGGGTGGACGATACGATCCTTTGAAATTGGTTTTTATAAATGATAATAATAATAAGAATAATATAAAATATTATTATAAATGTTATTTTTTGTTATGATATCTTATATCCGTTATATCTTATAACTGAGATGTCAAATTGACGAACCTTCAAGGGTAGCGTGATCCTCAAATTGATATGGTAATTTTAAGATAGATGGTAAATACCTTTTTCAGATTCATTTTTTGGGTAAACCAAACACCCAATAATAATAAAATTATTATTATTATGTGATCTTGTATCCGACATATCTCTCTCGTACGATGTCAGAATGATGAACCGTCTATGACGCCATGACCCAGAAATTAATTCAGAAATTTCACAAACAATTTCAGGTATTTAATTTTGATTTGTGGCTCAGTCCCATGAATCATCGTTCGTGCGTGATGCAATGAAATGCGACTTTTTCACCAGGTGTCTGATTGAGGCAAGTGAATAGTCTATCATGAGAATTTTTCTATGAGAATAAAAATAGTGTGCTCCATTTGGCCAAATGAAGCTATTTTAAGAGGAATTTTAGTGAAATGAAATTTTTACCCTTTGGATAGATGGTGAGCCTCATGCGTTCATCATGATTTGGGCCGAGACATGCCCTGTAGTACCCCTACATTCGATGTAATACTACATAGCCAGAAAGCTGTGTGCTAGAGAGGACATGAAAAGGTATTTGAGTAGGACCACATGGCATGTGGGTCCCCGATAGGTTGTGTGCCTCTTTTTTATAAAACTTCAAGGTTATGAATCTCCTTCATTTGGACTCAGATCTTGTCCCGCAATTAGTCTATCCTGAGTGTTTTTTCATGCGGAATAAGATGATACACTAGGAATAATATTTTGAGATACGATGTGAAATATTATATTTTTGACATTTCTTAAGGTGACACTCGATGATTAAAACATCATACATAATCACCAATGTATCTTCAGTGTAACCTTCCAGTCAGCGGGGTAGTGGCATTCCTAGAAAATATTATTGAACTTACCCATCAGTAGGACTGGGTAGTGGTGTTCCCCGATGATCATTCTGAGTTACCATCTAGTAGGACTAGGCAGTGGAGTTCCTTGAAATTCTGTTCTTACACTCCAGCAAGGCCGAGTAGTGGCGTTCCCAGATGACATATTCTAGGCATAACCCTCCAATGGGGATGGGTAGTGGAGTTACCTGATGGCTCACCAGAATTACTCTCTAGTAGGAATCGATAATGGCATTCCCTAATGATATTTTAGAGTTACCCTCTAGTTGGACCGAGTAGTGGAGTTCCTTGATGTTTAGGGTTTACCCTTTAGCATGGATAGATAGTGGTATTCACTGATGATATCTTTATGGCATAACCTCCATGTATGGTTGGGCAGTGGAGTTCCTTAATTACTCAGTGGTCTTACTCTCTAGTAGGATTGGGTAGCGGCGTTCCTCGATGACAGTTATGGGATTACCCTCCAGCTGGGCTGGGTAGTGGAATTCTACAATGACAGTTCTGGAATTACCCCTAGTAGGGTTTGGCAATGGCGTTCCCCAATGACAGTTTTAGGCTTACCCTCTAATAGGGCTAGGCAGGGGAGTTCTTTAACGACACACCGGGATTACCCTCTAATAGGGTTGGGTAGTGGAGTTCCCTAATGAATCACCATGTTTACCCTCTTGTAGGACTGAGCAATGATGTTCCCTGAGGGCATTCTAGTGTGTAACCCTCCATCCAAGATGAGAAATGGAGTTCCTAAATGACTATTAGATTAGTTCCCTCCAATCATAGCAGGGTATGAGATATTTATATGAATTTGTGGCCCCTCAACTTTGTGTTATATTGACTAGACATGGTTTAATGTGGATTTGGAATAACGGGGAAGAGGGACACTTTCCCCATGAGATGACCAGTTTTGGATATACCAAGCACTGAGAGGGGAGGTGAATCAATGTTGGGGAATTTTTAAACCCATTAAAGCTTTATATCCCTATACCTCTTGATCTGTTAGGATATTGATTCTCTTATCCTATTTTCCATATAACATGCAATAAAAAAAGTATTAAAAATATGCACATGATATTTTTACAAGGTGGACCACTCAATAAGAGTAGCTACGTTTTTTCTTTGCATGGATTCTCCACTATAATGTGATATGCTATTACAGTGGAGTGACTAGGGAAATAATGATATAGTCATTGTGGGCCCCTACACATTGGAGTAGGAGAGAAACTATCATCTCCCTGAACTGGTGACAACCTATTCTAACTTGCAGCTCCTTGCTGGTTCTTTATACTGCATCTCAAGATAGTCTTCTCCCGGTTGAATAGGGTTTGGAACACCAATAGAGTCTTCAACATATTGAGACCTTTTGGATGTCACAAATTTGTTTGGTCTTCAAATTTTCACTTGTTACTTGCATAGCTACTTGCAAGTAACCCTATTCTTCTTTCCCAACAGCAAACCTGAAATCTATACAATCTTCTTCTCTTAATTCTTCAAGGAAAAAAAACAATACTGTAACCTCTTATTCTTCATGAGAGAATATAAAACCTCCTTTTGCAATTGTAAAAACAATTAGGACCAGCTCATCTTAGCATCATCATAGTTATTCTCCCCTGAGTAATAAGTAGTCTCTATGTGGGTACACATGATTCTTCTTGGACACACTATATTATAAAATAATGTAGTGGTGTCTTCCCAAACACTGGTTCACATAAACCAGTTACTAAAAATAGCTGTTTGCAAAGCTCCTTCATAAATATCCTTCACAAACTCCTTTACTGAGGTCACTTCTTCGTAGAGCTCACTACATCGTAGAGATCACTTCTTTGCAGATCTCACTGCCTTACAATGCTCTAGACCTTAGAGATCATGGCTGCCTATGTAAAACCCATAACCTCTACAAAAAAACTATCTTCATATATTTTTTAACATCTCAAAGCACACTGAGAATTTTTAGAACAACCTGTCATCGCGAAGCACATTTCTCTCACGGAACAACTTACATTGCCAATATTCTTCACAATTCGAGAGCTATATAATTATTGTTAATTCTCTCTCATTTTCTCAAGGGTGTAATGGACTATTTATAGACTTTTCCTACTGACTCAATAACCTCCCATCCACCTAATCGCCATGCAATCATCAAATCATGGAGCTCCAAAATCTCCGCAGTAATTCACTCTATTTCGTAAAGCACCATAGCTATTTTATATATTCGTGAAGCTCATTGTAATTGGGAAGAATTCTGTAAAATCCTTTATGTCGTCACGATTATCCTTCTTCCATTGCACCACTACAATTATCTTTCTTTCTTTTCGCCGCAATACTCACTTACAATGCTCTTCACCGCTGCCATTCACGAAGCTCGGTATAATCGCGAAGAACACCATTAACATTCTTCCTGTCATAGAGAAATATACTTCACAAATCCCATATTCCTATAATTCTTGGATTTTCCATATTTTGATGAAATATTCAAGGAAAACAATTTTTCAAGAAGCTAATGAACTTCACATTTTAGACTCCAAATGTTTTCAAACATTAGGAAACTACGCCACCATAGACACCTTCTTCTCCCAAACTAACCATGATGATTGACAACATAGTTTCTCCCTATTTAATTTATAAATCTTTCACCACAAGTTCTCTAACCAACTTATTATCTTTTTGAAATACATACCAGCAAATCATCTTCATATTTTCTGAGGAATGTATTCTAACTTCCTTATCTTTCATCATCACCATTCTTTCCAATCATAATCGAATATTATTATCACAACCTTAAATCCAATCTCATGAATGACCATTTCAAATGTCATTCTCATGAATGGTCACCTCTCTCATATTATTATTCACTTGTTTGTGGTGTTCTTAATTTAAGAACATGAGTGCATCCATGATGTGTTCTCAACTATACCGAAATCATGATCTTCTCTTCTTCTCATATTCATGAAAATCTCATAATTATTTTTTTTTCACAATCACACAAATAACATCACCTTACACCATTTCTCATTGTTGTATACTTTGTTTCATCTTTGACACAAGTTCTTTGAAATTTAAGATCAGTGTGCGAATCGTCTAATTTAACTTCCTAGAGAACTTCCCAAGGATGATATCCAATGCTACGATTTCATAACAATTATCAAGGAATCCTCGTTTCACCAGCAATGAAAAATGTTGACAAAAAATGCAATCTTCTTAAAAAAATTTATCCCAACACCCCACCAAGACGTGTTCTTATAACACGACCTAATAAAGTGTGGTCGATTCTATTCCACCCAAAGTAGATAGTATCAAGATTTGGTGATTGAGTCCCTTAGAATTTAATATTCATAGAATACACATGATGTTCTAGGAATGATATATGGATACTCTTAGAACCTGTTAAGACCCAGAATTTCATGGAATTTTTTTTCATAAATACACAGGTTTTTTACGAGTCTGTAGTTCTTGACGGTTCTTGATTCCGAGGCCCTGTGTGTCTGGAATCAATTTCTGAAGTTTTGTTCGGGTATGTTCAGTAAACGTACGAGCAGGCATTTATATCTTTTGAACTGGTGATCGAAATTAAAATCTGAGGGCACCGTTGAACTCATAGTGTCGGTAATTTCTTAGTGAGACCATCACCGTGGTGGCGTTCTAACGTGGATGGAAGAATGTTTTTGGGTTTTTTAATAAGGATAAATAAAAATAATATGTTAGCGTTATTTTTATTTGAGGTAGTTAAAAACTCCAAGTGGAGGTTAGAGGTGGGGCCCACCCACACATAACCTCCCATGAGAGGATGTTATTAGGTGGGGCCCACCTGAGCTATTTAACTCTTCTAAACCCCCTTTAACCCCTTGGAACTCCCAATTAATTGGGGAGCCTCTCCACCTTCGATCAAAAGTGTGCCAAACCAAAAAATTAATTAATGGAATTAATTAGTTAATTTGAATTGGTTTGAATTCTTTATGAAAACGAATTAATAAGATGTCTTGTTTTATTATTTTTTGGTTGGAATAATATATTGGTGGGGCCTTGGAAGAATTGAGATAATATCCTCTCAATGAAGTACATGAAGAATCGTTTCTATCTTCATCCTTATTCAATCGGGGAAAGAAAGGGAAGTGACGCCGATGAAGAATGCAGATGTCGTCTTCGACTTCGTCACCTTCGAACACCTGTATGCCAACAATGAGTACCCATTTTTTCACCAACATGAAAAGAATGACATCAGTCTTCCGTGACTCCATCATCGATCACGGAACTCGAGGTTGGGGATTGTTTTGATTGAATTAAATCCTTGTTCCTCGTTGTTTATTGTGGTTCAATGTTGGCCAATTTCCATCACCTAACATGGATAGTGCGTCCCGAACAAACACGACCCAACGTCCCTCTGTTGGTTCTTGATTGGTTGACCACGGAGGTGGTGCAACGGATCCACCATAAGAGAGGACCACGGTGGAGAATCGTTGACTGGTGACGGGCCGACCGCGAGATATACTTGTGGCGCAAGGGTCACTGGGTCTCCAAAGGGGTGCAGTGCCATCTTGGCGTGCAAAGAACCGGGCCACAGCCAGGCAGGCCATGGTGGTGCCGAAGGGGCACGGTGTCTTCGCACCGTGCCGGAGGAAAGGGGCCGCAGCAGATGAAGATGGAGCGGCACCGCTGTGAGGTGCAGCAGACGACCCGCGACCAAAGGCCGCAGCGGACGGAGGAGGGAAGCCTGCTGAGCCGGCCACTAGTGGGTCCTCAACAGGGGGGGGGGGGACCCGTCCGGTCCTATGCGCTGGCCGTTACAGGGAGATGGGGGGTGATGAACACCACCCCCCCCCCCCCCAAGGCCACCACTGGCTTTGGCTGGCGGTCTGCCTCCCTACCACATAGGCTGGCTAGCTGGAACGCCACGAGCCGGGCCGCCACGGGCCAGGCTGCCTCGGGCTAGGCCGTCTTGGGTCGAGCCGCTTCGAGCCGCACCTTTGGGCCGGGCCTCCCACATTTTCCAGACCTCCCACATGGTCTGGACCTCCCCCTCGGGTCGGGTCGGACCCACGGACTGGGTAGGGTCGGGTCGGACCGACTATGTCGGACCGAACCCGGACCTGCTATAGCCCGATTACACCTTTTCACTCATATCTTGGGCTACGAGCGTCTGTTTGATGAACTATAAGTAGTGCAAATATTCGTGGAATGAAGTCTTCCATTTGAGGATACCCCATGGGAGTTCGGGGTTTAGTTGAGATATGGTTAGGTTGGTTTGTACACGAAACGAACCGGCCCCCAAGACTAAAAGACTAATAACTCACAGACTAGGCGTCCGATTGACACGCCGTCTATTGCGTTGAGATCCCATTGACAGGACAGACCTTTGAGATAATTATTCATGGAACTTAAATATAGTTGGAGTTTTTCCTAGTAGCTCAGGGATCGGATCCTTCCCATGATGAGCAAACAGAGTGTGGAGACCTAGTAGCTGATAGACCTGATTACTGCTTGACCGATTCGACTAGCCTAGTGGAAAGCGCCTAGTAGATGGCAGCAGACCCATGGAGGATGGGCGCCTAGTAGTTGGGGGAAGACCCGTGATACTCGACAGGAGGAGTAACTTTGTAGGCTATTAGGGGGAGCGCCTAGTAGTTGGTGGCAGACCGACAATGGAGGATCACCTAGAAGTTGGCGGTAAACCCACGGTACTCGACAACAGGAGTAACTCAGCAGTCCAAGGTTAGTGATAAGTGCCTTGGTGTCGCGATAGACCAACGTTACTTGATAGAGGAGGATTTCTCCAGTATCCATGGTTTTTATAATGAAAATATTGGTTTGAGCTGGGTTAATGAATTTTGTGTTTCCTCATGATTTTGATGGGTTACTAGATAACTTAGTTATATGTATGGGAATATACCTATGTATGGGTTATCTGTTGAATCCTTACTTTTTGGTTTATCCTTTTTGGATATTGTAAGTCCTTGAGGGTCCCGGGGTCCCTGCTAAGAATCTTTATACTCACCCATGCACGGGCTATGCATGTACCTCGTTGTGTTCAATGCAGATGACAGATAGCGCTGACTGAGGCAGAGTGTATGAGGAAAAAACAGTACCCGGAGTTGGAGCTCACGACGATTTGGTACCTGGAGGAGACAGACATAAGTGGATCACTTAGGAGGATATCTATACCTACACTTCTGGTAGGATCCATGGTGGATGATCCAGGTTCTTCTAGACACCTTCCAGATGTTTTCCTTTTAGTTGTACCTGTTTGTCATTTCCTTGTACTTTACTATTAGGCTTGTATTTCAGGACCCTTTCCCATTCCATCAAATCTTTTGTATATAGTTTACTTAGTGTTTTACTTCCATTTGCATACTCTGTTGTGTGTGTTTACAATTTATTAAGGCAATGCCTTCCCAGCTTTGGGATTTAGGCCTTTAGTGCTAGTCGCTAGCCACTGGCCTATGGAAGGCGGGCTTGGGGTAGACACGACATGGGCCCCGAGGATGGGTCATGGAAAATTGGTATCAGAGGAGTCGGTTCTACTGTAGAACTCAAGACTCTGATCATTCTTTTCTATGATGCAACAGTGTTAAGGGTACTGAGTGTGGTTATCAGTTCAGGGAGTCCAGTGTTGGTGTGGCGGCCGACCTATCCATACACCAGAACCATGACTACGGATTTCCGACATAGTGCATGAAAATACTGATTGCGTGTGTGTTTCAAAATTTTTTCTTTAATTCAGATCAACCAGGTTAGCTCACCAGGTATAATCGTTTGACCGTGTCACATCTGTTTCGTTCATGATGCCTCCCCGAGGACGACCAGTTAAAGCCATGAGAGTTGTACGCACTGACATCCCACCGAGCGATGAGGCATCAGTGCAGGGACCCTTTTCAGTTGAGGCACCCGTGGAGGCACCAGCAATACCACCACCCGTTGGGCCACTGATGACACCAGCCCCAGGAATAGACAATGCACGTCACTTGAGCGTGTTTCATGAGTTCCAACACCATAGGACAACCAGGTTTTGGGGAGATATGGACCGACAGGTGGCTGAGGAGTTGTTGGAGGCTGTGGTGAGAGTTTTCAGGCTAGTAGGGACACTAGCAGACTACATGGTGATCCTTGCGGCCAGTATCCTTTAGGCAGTAGCAGGAAGATGGTGGATCCTGATGCTCCATGTCCACGATGAGGAAACACTTCTCTGGAAAGTCTTCGAGAGACTGTTATGAGCATAGATTATTCCAGCGACCCTATGAGTGGTGCGATTATAGGAGCTACTTCATTTGTAGTAGGGAAGCATGATAGTAGCGCAGTACTCAGCAAGGTTCACTAACCTCTCACGATACTCCATAGATATGGTACAAGACCCACTCTCCAGGGCCTAGACCATTGATCAGGGACTCCGGTGAGAGATAAATGCCTCGATGATCTCCCTCAGCATCCCGACGCAGGCGGGGGTGTTAGAGAGACCCCTCTTAGTAAAGAGTTTCCTTACTGGGCAGTCACCAGCAGTGAGACCAACTTCTAGTTTACATACAGCGGAGTCTACTACAGCTGTCAGTAGATAGATGATGCAGAGTTATAAGAGGACTAGACCTACAGGTGGATGACCACACAACTCAGGATCGGTTGTGCGGGGCACCCGGAGTGGAGATAGTGCCAGTCATGCCAGGAGTTGGTAGTGTTACTCATGCGGCGGGCATGGTCAAGAGGCATGAGACTATCTGACAGGCCATACTGACGATCAGCATATGGTTGAGGGACCTCCCAGACAGAGGCAGAGGATCGATCGAAGCAGTCCGCAGGGCGCATGTGGGCATGGAAGAGGAGCTGGTCGAGAAGCTAGCAGAGGTCGACATTATGAGGTGCTACCGCCACCACCACCAAGAGGTCCAACCCTACTACCGAGAGCAGGTGGACAGGGGAGAGCTCAACTTCAGCTAGCTGAGGCATACGACCATGGTTCTCCAGAGATGATTCTAGGTACGATCTGTGTCTATTCCACCTTATTTTTAGTTCTTATAGAAATAGGTTCCAGTCATTATTTCATTTCCACTGCCTCGTTCGGAGCTCGGAGATTCCGACAGAGCCGTTGGCATGATCCTTACAGCTATAGAATCTTACGGGAGCCGACTAAACAATTACGCACTGGTGTGGGAAATGTGAACTTACTCTAGGAGGGGGGAGCTTTGGCTAGGATATCCTCATAGAGGTGTCGAGGCCTTAGGATATCATCTTAGGTATGGACTGACTATCTGCAATCTATGCTCAGATCGACTATATTAGGAGAAAAGTGTGGTGTTTCTGCACGGATGGGACCAGTTTTACCTACACTAGCGAGAAGGGAACCTTTGCAATGTAGGACATACTTACTTGGAGGAGGGTGTAGCCGATTACTCACAAGTTGGCTTGACATACCCTCAGAGCAGTATATGTGGAGAGTCTGACTTATCCTGTAGTGGAGGACTAGTACGCGGATGTTTTCCTTGACGATGTCCCAGTTCTACCTCCTCCCAGATAGGTGGACTTCTACATTGACATGTACCCTGAGATGACTCTGATATCTAATCCAGCATATCAGATGGCTCCTGCTGAGCTTTGTGAGCTGAGGGTAGATCTTGAGGACTTGTAGGGGATGGGATTCATCCTGCCCAGTGTTTCTCCATGGGCTTCCCTGATTCTGTTCTCCATGAATGCATATGTGAGCCTGAGGATCTGTGTTTACTACCGTCATCTGAACAAGGTGACCGTAAAGAAAAATTACCCACATCCGAGGATAGACGATCTCTTTGATCAGCTAAAGGGAGATCGATGGTTCTCAAAGATAGATCTCAGATCAGGTTATCACCAGCTCAGAGTTTGAGATGAGGATGTTCATAAGACGACCTTTTGGTGTCGGTACAACCATTAGGAGTTCTTGGTTATTTCCTTTCGCATAACCAATGCTCTAGCAGTGTTCATGATTCTCATAAATAGGATCTTATGGCCTTACCTAGATCACTTTGTTATAGTCTTAATCGACGACATTTCAATCTACTCGACTACTGAAGATAAGAATGCCTACCATTTGCAGGTATTAATGGACACACTCCGAGAGAACCAAATTTATGATAAGCTCTTGAAGTGATAGTTTTTAATTCGAGAGGTTCACTTATTAGGACACGTCATCTTAGAGGCTAGAGTTGTTGTGGATCTAGTGAATATTGGGGCAGTGCTTGCTTGGGAGCCACCCAGGAGTGTGACAGAGGTACGAAGTTTCTTGGGAATGGCTTGATACTATCAGAGATTCGTTCCAGACTTATCAAGATTTCCAGCACCACTATCATCCTAGAAGAAGAAGGGGAAACCCTTCATGTGGTCGGAGAGATGCCAATAGAGCTTTCAAGAGAAAAGGTAGAGGCTGACTAGTGCCCCCATCTCGAGGCTTATAAGGGAAGGCGTAGGGTGCGTAGTCTACTGCGATGCATTAGGGACCGGACTCGGGTGTGTCCTGATGCAGCAGAGAGCTGTGATCGCGTATGGTTCTCGGAAATTGAGGTAGAATGCGCAGAACTATGCTACCCAGGACCTAGAGTTTGCAGCAGTGGTCTTCTCCTTGAAGATGTGGTGGCACTATTTGATTGGTGAACGTTTTACCGTGTACTTTGATCAGATGATTCTTAGGTATATCTTTTCACAGAAGGACCTAAACCTGAGACATCAGTGTTGGCTTGAGTTCCTCCATGAATATGGCTTCGAGATAGTCTATACTCTTAGGAAAGGGAACGTTGTTGTAGATGCTCTCAGCAGGAGATCATGCATTCAGCTGCAAGGAGAGGTGACAGAGTAGCTAGCTGCCTTACAGATATCCTTTGTGGATAGAGATAAAGTATCCTATCTTTAGTCTCTTAGAGTCACTTCTCCACTTCTTCAGCGAGTGAGGGAGGAACAGTGTGGAGATGCTGATTATGAGACATGATGTGCTTAGATATCCACAAGGCAGGCTCCTATTGGATTTTATGAATGTGGGGAGCATGTCACACTCTTAAGAGGATTTACTATGGTACCAGTTTCACTTTAGGAGGAAGTGTTGAGGGAATTCCACACATACCCTCTAGCGGTAGATCTAAGGGTGGCGAAGATGTATCAGGACCTTCAATGACAAAATTGGTGGCCTGGTATGAAGAAGGTAGTAGCAGAGTTTGTCTCACGGTGCCTCACTTGTCAGCAAGTGAAGGCAGAGCACCAGGTACCAGTAATCTTGGTTTAGCCTTTAGAGGTCCCAGAGTGGATGTTTGATGGGATATCCATGGACTTTGTGACAGTTCCTCCATGTACATCTAGGAGTCACGACTCGATATGGGTGATCGTTGACCAACTCACCAAGTCGGCCCGATTCTTATCAATCAGAGAGAAGGGATCAGTTGAGAGCATGGGACACCTCTATGTGCAGGAGATAATGTATTTTCATGGAGTACCTTCTTCTATCGTCTCTGACCGTGACACACAGTTTACTTCCCGGCAATGGAAGGGATTTCAAGATGATTTTGGGACACAACTACGTCTGAGCACCGCCTTCCATCCTCAGACAGATGGTCATACCGAGAGGACCATTCAGACCCTTGAGGACATGCTTCGTGAAAGTTTCCTCGACTTCGGTTGTAGCTGGGAGGATCACATGCCTTTGGTGGAGTTTTCTTACAACAACAGTTATCACTCCACCATAAGTATGGAACCTTTTGAGGAATTGTATGGTCGGACTTGTAGATTGCCACTGTGCTGGGAAGACCCAAAAGAGTCAGCACTAGTGGGACCATAGATGGTACGAGCTACCACGGAGAAGGTGCAGATCATCCAGGAGCGGGTTATGACTGCACAAATTAGGCATAAGTTGTGTGATAACAGGAGATGAAGACCTCTAGAGTTTGAGGATGGAGACCAAGTCTTTTTACGTGTCTCACCTCGATGAGGTTTGCGGAGATTTGGCTGAGGCGGAAAGTTATCTCCGTGGTTCATAGGACCTTTCGAGGTCCTCAGCAGAGTAGGCGAGGTGGCTTACAGCTTATCTCTTCCTCCTCAGTTTCACCGAGTGCACGATGTCTTCCACGTACCTTAGATGATGAGATACGTGCATGACCCATCCCACATCATCGACCACGGGGAGCTAGACATCAATGACATGGTGACTTTCACAGAGGTCCCGGTATAAATTGAGGATCGATAGGAGCGGGTCCAATGTGGATGGTCGATACCTCTGGTGCATGTTTATTGGCAGCACAGGAACCTCCGGGAGAGCATAGGGGAGAGGGAGGCTCAGATGTGTGCTCAGTACCCCCATTTGTTCCCTTAGTTAGAGTTGTAGCTTACAGGGATGTGACGCCCAGAGGTGGGGAGAATGTAAAGACCCAGAATTTCCGTGGAATTTTTTTTTCATAAATACATGGGAATTTTATGAGTCCACAGTTTTTGACGGCACTTGATTCTAAGCCCCGTTTTTTCTGAAATTAATTTCTGATGTTTTTTTGGGTACGTTCAGTAAACGTACGAGCGGGATTTTATATCTTATGAACCGGTGCTCGAAATTGAAATCTGAGGGAACCATTGAACTCGCGGTGTCGGTAATTGCTTAGTGAGACCTTCACTGCAGTTGCGTTCTAACTTGAATGGAAGATAGTTTTTGGGGTTCTTAATCAAGTTAAAAAAATAATGTGTTAGCCTTATTCTTATTTGAGGTAGTTAAAATCTCCAAGTGGAGGTTAGAGGTGGGGCCCACCCACACATAACATCCCTTGGAAGGATGTTATTAGGTGGGGACCACTCAAGTTCTTTAACTCTTATAACCCCCCTTTAACCCCTTGGAACTCCCAATTAATTGGGGAGCCTCTCCACCTTCCCTCATAGGTGTGCCAAACCACAAAATTAATTAATGGAATTAATTAATTAATTTGAATTTCTTTGAATTCTTTATGCCAATGAATTAATAAGACGTCTTGTTTTATTATTTTGTTCTTAGAATAATCTCTTGGTGGAGACTTCGAAGAATTGAGAGAGTATCCTATCAATGAAGAACAGGAAGAACCATCCCCAGCTTCTTCCTTCTTCAACCGGGGAAAAAAGGGAAGTGACGACCACGAAGAATGCTGACGTCGTCTTCGACTTTGTCACCTTCGAACACTCTACTTCCAACAACGAGTACCATTTTTCCTCTAATGTCAACGGAATGACATCCTCCTTCCACGAATCTGTCATCGATCACCGAACTCTAGGTAGGGGTTTGTTATGATTGAATTTAATCCTCCTTCCATATCGTTTATTGTGGTTCAAAGTTGTCCAATTTTCATCACCTAACACGGAGGGCGTGGGCTGAAAAAACATGACCCAACGTCCCTCCATTGGTTCATGATTGTTTGATAATGGCAGTGACACAAAGGCACCACTAGAAGAGAGGAAAGCGGTGGATCCTCGGTGGCCACAGACAGGCCGGCCGTGAGAGGAACTGGTGGCGCATGGTTCACTGGGTCTCCAAAGAGGTGCGGCACCATCAGGCCGTGAAATGAACCGGGCCGCATCTAGGCGGGTCGCGGTAGTGCCGAAGCGGTGTGGTGTCGTCACACCGCACTGGAGGAAGGGGTCTGCGGCCATGCGGGCCACGGCGGATGAAGGCGGCACAACATCGTTGCGCCATGCGGGGTAATACCAATGTCCAAAGGATGCGGTGGATAGAGGAGGGCGGCCGGCTGAGCAGGCCGCCGGTGGGCACTCCACAAGAGGGACCCCTTGGGTCCCGCAGATACTAGGCTTGTGCCACACATCGGTCGTTACATAGAGATAGGGGGTGCTGACCCCCCCCCCCCCCCCCCCTCATAGCCACCGCTGGATTAGGCATGCGGTTCTCCTCCCAACCAAGCAGCCGGCCAGCCGGGCCCCCTCAGGCCACCTCGGGATGGGCCGCCCCCTTGGGTCGGGCCACCCACATGAGCTGGACCACCCCCTTGGGGTAGGTCAGACCCGCAAACTTGGTAGGGCCATGTCGGACCAACTGGGTCCGACCAGACCCAGACACGCTATGGCCCGATTACACCTTTTCGCTCATATCTTGGGATATAGGCATCCGTTTGATGAACCGGCTGTGGCGCTGATATTCATAGAATGAAGTCGTCCCTTTGAGAACACCCCACGAGATTTTGGGGTATATGTCACGAACCGTCCTTGGGGCACGTGTCGTGACTACCCCATGCCCGCCTTCCATAGGCCAGGGGATGGCGACTAGAACCAAGGCGTAAATCCCGGTAAAAGGGAAGGCATTTCCTTTGTAAAGTAAACCACAAACACCACAGAGCAAGCAGGCAGAAGTAAACACTACGTAAAAACTGAGTACAACAGTAAGTGCGGAAAAGCAAGTGGGCCAGTATACAAACCTAAACTGAAAGTAAATTACAACTGGAAGGGAAAACAACAATTGAAAAGTAAAGCCGCAACGTCAAGCCGTCTACTGGAAATACCACTTGAAGGGTGGGTACAGATAGCCTCCACTACTCCTCAGGTCCAGCTGACCACTCCGAGTATGTCCCACTCAGTGGTCCACCTCCAGGTACCGTCTTGCTCTGCAAGCCTCAACCACGATCAGTGCTGTCCGTCATCTGCAACCAACACAACGTAGTGCGGGCATAACCCGTGCAGGGGTGAGTATAAGCCACTCAGTAGGGACCCCGAGACCCCCGAAGGTCTCCTAGAACCCACAAAGTATAATCCACAAAGGAAAGATACAATCACAAAGTAACATCCGACACTGCTTAGGTATATGCCCATACATATACCTAAGTCACCAATTCTTGTTCGACTCCAACATCAGAGCCTAAGTACAACCCAGTCCACACAGGAAAGAAAAATGTAAATCCACCCAGGATAGCACAACACAATCCACATTGGAAAGGAAAATAAGATTCAGATCACACAGAAACACATAATTTGTAAAGTAAGAGAGTTGATCAGATGTAGTCACAGATTCATCTTACTGGGACCCACGTAGGATACAAGCACTGTAGTCATCACTGTCGAACCCACAGGGGATTCCGATACAATTTTATTCATCGTCGAACCCACATAGGATTCCCGTACGATAGTCTTCATCGTCGAACCCACATAGGATTCCATTACGATAGTCTTCATCGTCGAACCCACATAGGATTCTAGTACGATAGTCTTCATCGTTGAACCCACATAGGATTCCAGTACGATAGTCTTCATCATCGAACCCACATAGGATTCCAGTACTATAGTCATCATCGTCGAACCCACATAGGGTTCCAGTATGATAGTCTTCATCGTCAAACCCACATAGGATTCCAGTACGATAGTCTTCATCGTTGAACCCACATAGGATTCCAGTACGACTGTCTTCATCATTGATCCCACATAGGATTTCAGTACGATAGTCTTCATAGTCGAACCCACATAGGATTCCAGTACGATAGCCTTCATCGTTGAACCCACATAGGATTGCAGTACGATAGTCGTCGTTGTCACAGTCGAAGTCGTATCCAGCACTAGGGTTCCCGCACACAGCATGATCGTTTGGGAGGGTCCGCTCCACGAGCCGATAGGCTGATACATCAACAAACACATAGTCTAGAGTTGATGTATCCAAAAGTTTTGTATCGTCAACAGGAATTCAACGACGCAGACGGCGCGTCAATCGGACACCCGGTCTGAGAGTTATTCGCTTTTTCGTCCTAGGGGCCGGTTGGTTTTTAAGTCAAAACCAACCCGACCATACTCCACCTGCATCCAAACCACGGACAGAGTAATCCAAACGATCCGTCTCACTTAGAGGAATCCATCAAAGTCGACGCTACGTCAATCGGACGTCTGAAGCTCAAGATATGAGTGTTTCCACTCCGAGGGCCCGGTTGGTTTCGTGTACGAACCAACCCGGCCGAACCCAAAGTATTATGAAACCTCAAGTGTGATATTCCAAAACGACTGTCTCGATCGAAGGATCGCATCGCCGCTAACGGCGCGTCTATCGGAGGCCCGTAGCTCATGATACGGGAAAAAGTTCGAAAAGGTCCGAAAACGAGGGGTCTGGGCCCGGACCGACCCGGCCCAACCGCCCTGGGCCGGCTCGGCCAGGCCTGGGCGCGACCCAGCCAGGCCGGCGCGGGCACGGCCCGGTCGCCTGGCGGCTCGGCCGTAACGGCCGAGCTGGTGCAAGGGGGCGCCGCCCCCTTGATGGTTCTACGGCCCCGCGTGGGGGGCCGCCTCTCTCCGACGGACGCAGAAAGGCCGCATCCCTCCTCCGCGGTCCCGCGCGGTCGCGGGACCCGCCAGCGCCGCCGCGGCTTCAGCCGCGGTGGGTCTTCTCGGCGGTGCGCCGGGCACCGCCGCATCCTGGTGGCCAGTGCCGCCGTGCCGGCGGGGGCTTCCGCGAACCACTGGACACGCTCTGGTGTTCCGATTTGTGTGCGGTCTTTTCCATTGCTCGACCCGGGACTCGTTCTTCACTACAAAGCCTTCAAAATTAACTTGAGACCCCGTTTGTCGTCGCCCGCCAATCCGCACATAACAAACAAAAAGGGCGGTGGGTTCAGACTTGTTCGTTGGTCCGCACCCACCGCGTTAGCGGTTTTTAAAGTCTCACAACATTCATATTTAACAACCAGGGATATAAATCACAATGATTTAAAAAGGAACAACCCCTTCCTCATCGTATTCGTCAGATGAGTTCTTCACGGAATTGACCGTCATGGAAGAAGAGGATCGTCGCGTCGCGGAAGGGCATCGCGTTGTTGCAGTATACGGCGTCGCGTTGATGATCTTCGAGGTTAAAGAAAAACACACAGATTTAATTTCACAAATTAAATCCTTGTTGAGGATAAAATCCACAAAGTAAAAATTAAAAGATCCGCAATCTCCTACCTCAAGAAGTTGATCGAAGATTTGTCGCGGGGAAAGAATCATCGCGGAAGAAGCGTCATGGAAGGAGAATCATCGGAGTTCTTCGTCGCCTTTCATCAAAGTCCGGTTTTCTTCACGTTCTTCGCATTCTTCGCGTTCTTTGCATTCTTCGCGAAGAAAGATGAAGATCTTCTAGCTTCAGAGATTCCTCCAAATCCTCAAAACAAGACACCCCTCAAAATACAAGCGTTGGTATTATTTTTTTAATCTCATGCCAATAATTGATTACAAAGATAAGTAACGAACAAATTAATTTATAGAATTAATTGCAACGAATTAACCGCCCAATTAATAGGGGCGTTAAGAATTTATAAAACATGTCAGTTTACTTTAATTTAAAAGGGGTTTTCGCGGGTGTGTTACATAGAGGAAAAGAAACAGTGGGGCTCGTGTGGGCCCCACCTCACAAATATCATACCAAGAGGGTAGGATATTTTGGGTTCCACCCTATCTGCTTCAACTCAGCTTATGTGGCTTTTAAGTGGATTTAAGTGGATTTAAGTGAAATAAAAAAAAGTTGTCGTACCACTTTATTTTATTTTATTCACTTAACCCCGAAAATTAAAAACCACACCCGATCAAACACAACTATGGAAGAGGCATTTCTAAGAAAACACCGGTGCTGCGATTCCATTGGTGCCCTCGGAATTTGATTCCGATCACCGGTTCAAAAGTTAGAAAAACCCACTCGTTCGTTCACTGAACGTACCCGAGCAAAACTTTGGAAAATGATTCCGGGCACACTGGGCCTCGGAATCACGTGCCATCAAAAACTGCGTTCTTGTAAAATTCCAAAGAAAATTTAGAAAAAAATTTCCATGAAATTTTATGGGTCTTTACAGTATAGTTGAGATATGATCAGGTTGGTTCGTACACAGAACCAACCGGGCCCCGGGACTAAAAGGCTAATAACTCACAGACCGAACGTCTGATTGATGCGTCGTCTCTTGCGTTGAGATACCATTAACAGGTCGGACCTTTGAAATACTTCTTCGTGGAACATCGTGATAGTTGGTGTTTTTCCCATTAGCATGGGGAGAAGATCCTTCTAGTGAAGACCAGACAATGTATGGAGACCTTGTAGCTGATAGACCTGACGACTTCTTGACTGATTCGACTAGACTGTTGGGTTGTGCCTGTTAGTTGGTGGCAGACCCATAGAGGAGGAGCGCTTGGTAGTTGGTGGCAGACCCATGGTACTCGATAGGAGGAGAACCTCTGCAGGCTATTAGAGGGAGCGCCTGGTAATTGGCGGCATACCCACAATGGAGGAGCGCCTGGAAGTTGGCAGCAGACTCGCGGTGCTCGACAGCCGGAGTACCCCAGCAGTCCAAGGTTAGTTAGAAGTGCCTCGGTGTCGCGAAAAGCCCAATGTACTCGACATAGAAGGAGTTCTCTAGAAGCTGTGGTTTCGATAATGAAAATCCCAGTTTGATCTGAGTCAAGGACTTTTGTGTTTCTTCATGATTGAGATGGGTTACTAGATAACTTAGGTATATATATGGGCATATACCTATGTATGGGTTATCTGTTGAATCCTTTCTTTTTGATATATCCTTATGGGATATTGTGAGACCTTGAGGGCCTCGGGATCCCTACTGAGTATCATTATACTCACCCATGTACGGGTTATGCCCGCACCTCGTTGGGTTGGATGCAGACGACGAACAACGCTGACCAAGGCAGAGTTTATGAGGACAGGACAGTACCCAGAGGTGGACCTCACGACGAGTCGATAGCCAGAGGAGACGGACGGACGTGGAGCACTAATGAGGCTATCTGTACCTACCCTTTAATTTGGATCCATTGTGGATGATCCAGGAGCTGCTAGACACCTTAATGCTTTTTGACTTTTTATTTGTACCAGTTTTTCCTTTCCTTGTACTTTACTATTTGTCTTGTATTTCTGGCCACTTTTTCATTCCATCACATCTTTTGTATATATATTAATTAGTTTTTTACTTCCATTTTTGTACTCTATTGTGTGTGTTTACAATTTATTAAGGTAATGCCTTCCCATCTTTGGGATTTACACCTTTGGTGCAAGTCTCCAGAACCTAGCCTTTGGAAGGTGGGCTTGGGGTAGTCATGACACGGGCCTCGAGGACGGGTCATGAAAGATCTACTGCCTACTCTTCTTCTTTTACTGAGCTATGAGATGGATATCCCCTAACACTCTTGTTTGCTATTATTTGATTGAGCACACACACACACACACATATCCTTCTTGGGTACCCACTCCTTAGGTTTTTGTTACTCTCCTTTCAAGAGAGGAGAATACGTGCGATGTATTCTACATACTTTCCGTGTATAGTTTCATGTGGTTGGGTGAGTCTACTCTCCTCTTATAGGTAGTGAAGACTCAATGAGAATGTTATCCTCACACAGTTTCAAGCTCCTTGTGTTTGGATGAGTTTACTTTCACTTTGTTTCTGTGATGAAATGTACACATTCTATAACGACCCATACTTTACATACATTATTAATACATCAAAATTGAAGCACACTTATTACAACATATGACAAAACCACAAAGGACCGTATAGGTATAGTGTCTTTAGAAACTGGGAAACATAAACAACTGGTTCATAAATCTTCTACAGTGTATCCCATTTATTTCATCATATCTAGGGTCCCTTTTAGCATATTCTACTTAATATCCATCTTCCTGACCTGGGGAAAAGAAAACATACAAAAAAGGGTGAGCTCAAATGCTCAGGAAGGGAAAATAAAGAAAATGAAAATCATATCATATCATCTTGAAAATCATAACCTGCAAAAGTGATCATAATATCGTAACATGGAATAAATCATAGAAGTGAAAACGAGATCCCCATAATCATAACATAAAACTTGAAACATTGTGGCATGCACACATAATCATGGAAAATCATTTCTTGTTAGTCATGACTCATTGCCAAGACTATCTTAGCGGACGAAGTCCATTTCCGAACCGAGTTCACTCCTCGTTTCAGTCCTGTATCACTGAACCGAAATAACCTTCCGTTCCAGCCATGTCTATCTCATGAGATATAAATCTTTACCCAATGCATTGGAGGGAGATATAGGTCCCACCCATCTTATAATGAATCCTTTCTTATGTGTGCCACATAATCATAAATCATACATCATCGCATAACACATGTAACAAAAATGGGATTCTTGAAACATCATGACATCATAAAACAAATCATATAAGGTAAATGACTTCATAAAAATAATTCCCTCAAAACATAATCAAATCAATGTAATAATAGGGATAAAAATATAACCCTTCATTATCTTAGATGGAAAATAATTTTTGATAAAACACTTGAACTCCATTCTTGAGGAAAATATCCTTTCTTCTTCAAAAACATTTTTCCTTTCCTAACATGTCATAGAAATTTAAACTAAAAGAATTTGATTAAAAATAAACTTGAAACTTGTAAAGGAAGCTTCTTGGAAATAATGTTTTAAAAATCCATTCATGCCGTATAAGTTAAAAAAACATTCTTTATACTTTTGTCTAAAAAGTCAAAAAGTACCTCGTACGAAAAACGACAAAAGATTCATTTCATATCTTTTACAAAAAACATACCGAAGGGTAAAATTGTATATAAACTATTGTAGAAGGATGGAAATAATTTTACACATTGAGGGAACATGGATGGGGATAATAAAATACACCCTAGTAATTACCAAAGTAAAAACAATCTCGGATAAAAGTGAGATTGTGATATTTCCCTTACCTTAGGTCCAATTTGCTTCGTACGTGTCCGAAGCTCCTGTAAAATGGTTTAAATAATGTTATTGACTTATTCCAGAATCATACATATCGATATGATATCATATATGGTCATATTATTAGCTTCTTATTAGTAATATTTCATTGTTACTTGTTACTCGGGTCTTTATTGCCTTTTGTTCTTATGCGTGTTTTGCCGAATAAATTATTATTCTTATTTTAAGGTTATAGACACCTTATATCAAGAATGGTATTAGTGTAACATATATCATAGAAATTCATTCAATTCATTTATATAATTACTATGTAATGATGATCATGTAGAATGAGTCGCATCACATCGTGGAGACGGTATTCCGTACATACGCACGAGCGATGATATTGTTCTCATGATCGCGGAATTGTATTTAGGTGTATTTATACTATTTCAGTATCAATATAACTTTATAATAATCATATATAGTTACTCATTACACCATTATACCCATCCTTGTAAGGTGATGGTGGAAAATAGATTACACCACGGCGTGGAGACGGTATTCCGTACGTACGCACGAATGGTGATTTCATTTTTCCGTAGGATGGATAGAAGGTGAATTAGGGTTGTTTCATATTTATAATAACATATCCGTATGTAAGTAATACTGATGTTATTACTTTATCATGAAACAAATAAATAAGAAGAAGTTGAAGAAGAAAGAAATTGAAAAGATCGGTAATGGATATTACCTCTTCTTTGAAACGCCTCTTTAAATCCTCCACTTAGGGAACTAAGATTGGTCTATGAAGAATACCAGGACCTCTAGGATTATTATAGGGATGTGGAGAAGGGATTTTGGCAGGGGTTGGTCGAGCTTGAGTGCTCAAATTGGTGTGAGGAGGACGGGGAGGAGGTTCCCTTTTATAAGGGAGGAGAGGGTCACCTTAGGAATATCTCAAAATATTATTTTATATTAAAGTCAAAAGCGGTTTATAATGGTTCCAAAGGGTCTTATTTCACAGGTAAAGTGGGTATGGGTCTAAATCATGTCAACCAATACGATTTAGACAAGTTTAGGTTATTATTTTAACCTTATCAATTAGATTTAACTCTAACTTAAATAATTTAACTTTTACCGTGACTTTTTGCTTTCTTACACTATATAGTTAATACACTTACAATAACATGCCAAAAGAACCCCAAGTTGTTTATTATTAATATATATATCCTTATATAAGTCATTTGGCCGAATCTTAGATTTTTAGGAATAAAATAACAATTAATAATATAATATTTCATTTAAAAACTATTTTGTGTCAATTTTGAAAATATTTGATATATGATTTTTGTAAAAGTCATAACAGAATTATATGTTAGAAAAAAGTTTCTTAAATCAACAATAATATATCATAGTAACCTAGAAAATTAGTGGAATTCATAAAAAGTCTCAAATTACATTTATTTGAGCATTTATAATATCAATTATGTTAACATTTCCTTAAAAGGGTAATTACTGCATCATTGTTGAGTCATAAATAAATTAATTTATTTAAAGTCTAAAAATTATAAATAAAATATCATTATGTAGGAAATAGTTTTCTCTTTATAATGAATATTTATAGTCGAATTTATCTTATGTATAACCTCATATTAAAAATGTTTTAGTTATTAAACATTGATTTTTACTATTTTAACTATTCATTAAATAGAATAATATTAAATGTCATAATCTAATCCAAGTGGACCTAAATGGTCATATTATATTCATAAGGTTGTTTTTGGTCGAATTAAACTTATCCAATAGAATTAGGACATGTGTTAGGGTAATAGTAATATCATTTTTACCCTTAATTACCCTATTTACTATTAACCGCGGTAAAAAAAATAAAAAGTTAGTATTTACCAAAAAATTATTTTTATCTCATTGAACCACATTTTACTTACTGATATCATCTGTGTCTGTCGGATTTTCGAAATTCCATTCACAGAAGCGGTAAAATTATGTTTTATGAAAAATTCAGTTTTTAACCTACCACTTAGTGGTTTCACTATTCATCAAAAATTGAAAGTTTTCAAAAAAAAATACCAAAATATCACCCTAGGCTAATTTCGGTATTCCGAATCCAAAAATGAAGTCCATTTTGAAAAATAAAATTTATAAATTTTCAAAAAGTGGTTATTACTATTCATAACGGCTAGTTTTAATAATATTTTAATAGCATATCATTGTTTAGTAAAACTCGGTATTGCGTACAACTCAAGCTATCGAGGAAGGTCGCGATTGCGTGTAAAGTATGTCAAGCTAGCTTGTAGTGAAATATTCCTTTGATGATATATATATAACATAAAAACAAAATATTACTCATAAAAATCTCGGGTGTTACATTCTACCCCCCTTAAAAAGAATTTCTCCCTCGAAATTCGTCACTTTGTAACAAACAGATGAGGATACTTCTCCCTCATCATATCCTCAAGCTCCCATGTAGCTTCTTCAAGTTGGTGGTTCCTCCATAAAACATTCACCAATCGAGTGGTCTTGTTTCGTAGGACTTTTTCGCTACGATCCAGAATCTCTATCGGTTGTTCTTCATAAGAAAGATCTTGCTCCAGCGGTATAACTTTTGAGCTGAGTACATGTGAAGGATCAGGTATGTACTTTCTCAGGAGAGATAAATGGAACACATCGTGAAATTGAGAGAGATTCGGTGGAAGCGACAATCGGTAAGCTACCTTCCCAACACGATCCAATATTTTGAAAGGACCGATATATCTGGGGCTCAACTTCCCCTTCTTCCCAAATCTCATAACCCTCTTCCAGGGAGATATTCGTAAGAACACTTTATCACCCACTTCAAACTCTAGGTCTTTTCTTCAGTTGTCGGCATAACTTTTCTGTCGACTCTGAGCTGCTCTTATGTTTTGTTGAATAGATCTGACCTTTTCTGCCATTTCATCAACGAGATCTGGTCCTAATAGCTTTCTTTCCCCAACTTCATCTCAGCAAGTTGGAGTCCTGCATTTCTTTCCATAGAGAGCTTCATAAGGAGCCATCTAAATACTGGAGTGAAAGCTATTATTATAAGAAAATTCCACCAAAGGTAGGTGTTGATCCCAACCTCCTCTGAAATCCATAGAGCAAGCTCTCAACATATCTTCTAGGGTTTGAATTGTTCTCTCAGACTGACCATCTGTCTGAGGATGATAAGCAGTGCTGAAACTCAACTCTGTATCCAGAGTATGCTGAAGACTTCGCCAGAACATCGAGGTAAATCTCGGATCCCGATCATATATAAATGAAAGTGGTACTCCATGCAATCTTACCACTTCCTTTACATATATCCTGGCAAGCTGATCTAGAGAGAATTTCTCTCTAATAGCAATGAAGTGTGTAGACTTTGTAAGACGATCAACTATGACCCAGATAGCATTATTTCCTTTGGATGTTTTAGGATGTCCTGTGACAAAGTCCATAGTGATGTTTTCCCATTTCCATTCGGGTATGGGTAATGGTTGTAACATCCCCTTAGACTTCTGTCTCTCAGCTTTAACTTGTTGACAAACCAAGCATCGAGAGACATATTCAGAAACATCTCTTTTCATGCCATCCCACCAGAAGTACTCTTTCAGGTCCCTATACATCTTCGTGCTTCCAGGATGAATAGAGAATGAAGAACTATGAGCCTCATCCAGCAGCTCCTTCTTTAACTCGGGGATGGGAGGAACACAAACCCGATTCCTGAACATTATTATCCCATCACAATCAAGGTTGAAATCAGGAACATTTCTCACCTTCTTTTGTAACTCGACATCTTCGTTCTGTACCTCTTTAATCTTCACATGTATAGATGGTTGAACATTCATTTGAGAAAGATAAGATTTTTCCCCTTCCATTATAATTCCAAGATCCATCCTTTGTAAATCCATAAATATTGGATCTTTTGTGATCCTTATCATGGATAAACTAGCATGGTCTTGTCGACTTAATGCATCTGCCACCTTGTTTGCTTTCCCAGGGTGGTAATGGATTGAGCAGTCATAATCCTTAATCAGCTCCAACCATCTTCTTTGATGCATATTCAGCTCCTTTTGTGTGAAAATATACTTTACACTTTTATGATCAGTATAAATATCACACCTTTCACCATAAAGGTAATGCCTCCAAATCTTTAATGAAAAGATTACCGCATCTAACTCCAAATCATGTGTTGGGTAATTTTTCTCATGGATTTTCAACTGTCGTGAGACATAAGCTATCACCATATCATTTTTCATAAGAACACACCCCAATCCCTTCTTGGATGCATCAGTGTAGATCACAAACCTTTCTCCTCTACAAGGCAGTGTGAGCACAGGTGCACTAGATAACCTACTTTTCAACTCCTTGAAATTCTCTTCACATTCCTCTTTCCAAACAAACCTAACTCCTTTCCGAGTCAACTTGGTGAGTGGATTAGATAATCGTGAAAAATATTTTACAAAACATCGATAATATCCAGCCAAACCAAGAAAACTTCGGATCCCAGTTACTGTTGTTGGTCTCGACCATCTTTTGATAACCTCTGTTTTTGCTGGATCCACAGATATCCCATCTTTTGAGATTATGTGACCCAAAAATGCAACTTTTTGAAGCCAAAATTCACACTTGGTAAATTTGGCATAATGCTTCTCCTTTATCAGGGTCTTCAATATAATTCACAAGTGATCTTCATGCTCATCCTTTCTCTTTGAATAGACAAGAATATCGTCTATAAAGACTACCACAAATTGATCAAGATAGTCTCTAAAGACTCTATTCATTAGATCCATGAAGATAGCAGGGGCATTAGTAAGACCAAATTGCATCACTATAAATTCATAGTGTCCATACCTTGTACGGAAAGCCGTCTTTGGTATATCATCCCTTTTGAACCTTAATTGATGATACCCTGAATGAAGATCAATCTTGGAAAAGTATTGAGCTCCACGTAGTTGGTCAAATAAGTCATCAATGCGTGGTAGAGGATATTTGTTCTTGATAGTGATCTTGTTATGTTCTCGATAATCAATGCAGAGTCTCATTGATCCATATTTCTTCTTAAAAAATAGATCAGGTGCTCCCCAAGGTGACACACTAGGGCGTATGAATCCCTTATCAAGATTCTTTTGGAGTTTTTTCTTCAATTACTGCAACTCAATTGAGGCCATTTTATAAGGTGTCTTTGAAATAGGCAAAGCACCCTATACAAGTTCTATTGAAAACTCAATTTCACGATTTGGTGGAAGACCCGGTAATTCCTCCGGAAAGACATCATCAAACTCCCGTACAATGGGAATATTCTTAATCGTGAGTTTCTCACCAACCATTTGAGATAAATAACCTTCACTTAGTGGAATCAATACCCATAAGATGGATGAAATTTCCACTGGAAGGTTATGCTCATCCTTGCATTGATAGACGATCACTGATTGATCTGGAATATGAAATGTGACTTCCCTTCTTTGGCAATTGATATGAGCTCCATATAAAGAAAGCCAATCCATGCCAAGAATCACATCAAATTCCACTATAGGAAGGATCACAATATTTGCAGGAAGCACTTTCCCACAAACATCGATCGTAGAAGAATTATAAACTTTTGATGCGACTGTTGTGCCATTAGGTGTTGTCACAGCTAACTCAACATAAAATTGTTGAGGTAATACGGTGATACCCTTAGAAAATTCTTCAGAAATAAAAGAGTGGGTGGATCCAGAATCAAATAAAACAGTTTCTACTTTAGAGTGGATTGAAAGTGTACCTTTCACCACATCGTTATCGTACTCCACATCGCTGATAGAAATTGCATGTGACTTTCCTTTGTCATTAGCCTTAAGAGTTTGTTGACGTCGACCATCATCATCAAACCTTGGATTTGGGCATTGATTGGCATAATTCCCCATCTCCTTTCCCTTAAAACATTGAAGTGTAGAGGGTTCATTTTGTGTATCCCTTCCTTTGTTTTCATCATTATACATCTTCTTCCCATTATCGCGGCATTCAAATGCCCGATGACCTTCCTTTCCACATTTAAAACATTTACTTGTCCCTTTACGAAAGCTCCCTCCATGTTTCTTTCCACACTTTGAGCATAAGGGAAAGCTCATCTTCTTTTCAGTGTGCTCTTTAGATTTTCCTTTGAATTCCATTTTCCTCTTCTTATCAAACCCATATGACTGATGGGTTACTCCAATCTCCATCTCGACTTTGAGAGCACATTGAACGATTTCCTCGTAGCTATTGATTTCCCTTATGGCTAACGCCCTTCGAAGACTTGGTTTTAAGCCACTAAAGAATCGATCGATCTTACTCTCAGGTTGGATAATAATACCAGAAGTGTACCTTGGAAGTCTTGTAAAATTTGCTTCATATGTACCAACAGATTAATCATCTTTTGCTTTAGTTCAAGAAACTATTTCTCCATCTTTGTTCGGAGAATACGAGGTAAGAGCTTATTGAAAAATAAGTTCTTGAACTCGTCCCATTCCATGGACTCAATTTCATCCCTTTGACTCATATTCTTAATAAGATTCCACCATTGATCAGCATCTCCTTCTGAACGATACACTTCTAGGATGACTTTATCATGTTCAAAACATTGAAGAACTGAAAATATCTTTTCAGTAGTACTAATCCATTGTTCAGAAACTAATGGATCAGTAGACCCGCTAAAAGAAGGTGGACGCTGCCTCATGAAGGATTCAACAGAATGTTGCTCCTTCCTTTTCTCATTTGGAAATCCTGCATGATTCATAGCTTGAGAAAGTTGTGTGAGCATGGCTACAATATTTTTCATTCCAGCTCCCATATCGTTTGGTTTCTCAGGGGGACAATCATTGCATTGCCCATCGCATTCTGTATTAACACGGTTCCTTCGGGTTCCAGCCATTGACTAAAACCAAGAAGAATAGTGTGAGAAACACTAATTATAATAGGAAAACCACATATTTCAAGAATAAAATTTTCACGCTTAAGGTCTTATCCTAGGTTATTCATGGCCATTTCTAAAACACTAAGATTGTGTTCTATGAATAGACTTATCCTTAGGGTTCTTACTAAGGCTTTCACATCCTAGTTTCCAAAGGTTGATTATACCTTTCCTCTGATACCAACTATAATGGTCTGGAATTACTTCCAGTGGAATATAATTGATACCTATCAGGGCACTCCATGGGCGGCTACACCCCCTGGGCGGGACACACCACCATCCCCAGTGGCAGCCATTTCCTCATTAAGCCCTTGGGCGGACAACCATTCTTCATCCAACGCTCATATGTGAGAGTTCCCAAGGATAGGATACATTCCTACCTCCTTTGCCTCTGATACCAACTATAACGACCCATACTTTACATACATTATTAATACTTCAAAATTGAAGCACACTTATTACAGCATATGAAAAAACCACAAAGGACCGTATAGGTATAGTGTCTTTAGAAACTGGGAAACATAAACAACTGGTTCATAAATCTTCTACAGTGTCTCCCATTTATTTCACCATATCTAGGGTCCCTTTTAGCATATTCTACTTAATATCCATCCTCCTGACCTGAGGAAAAGAAAACATACAAAAAAGGGTGAGCTCAAATGCTCAACAAGGGCCAATAAAGAAAATAAAAATCATGTCATATCTATTTGAAAATCATAACCTGCAAAAGAGATCATAATATCTTAACATGGAATAAATCATAGAAGTGAAAATGAGATCCCCATAATCGTAACATAAAACTTGAAACTTTGTGGCATGCACCCATAATCATGGAAAATCATTTCTTGTTAGTCATGACTCATTTCCAAGACTATCTTAGCGGACAAAGTCCATTTCTGAACCGAGTTCACTCCTCGTTTCAGTCCTGTATCACTGAACCGAAGTAACCTTCCGTTCCAGCCATGTCTATCTCATGAGATATAAATCTTTACCCAATGCATTGGAGGGAGATATAGGTCCCACCCATCTTATAATGAATCCTTTCTTATGTGTGCCACATAATCATAAATCATACATCATCGCATAACACATGTAAAAAAAATGGGATTCTTGAAACTTCATGACATCATAAAACAAATAATATAAGGTAAATGACTTCATAAAAATAATTCCCTCAAAACATAATTAAATCAATGTAATAATAGGTATAAAAACAGAACCCTTTATTATCTTAGATGGAAAATAATTTTTGATAAAACACTTGAACTCCATTCTTGAGGAAAATATCCTTTCTTGTTCAATTTTTTTTTCCTTTCTTAAGATGTCATACAAATTTAAAGTAAAAGAATTTTATTATAAATAAACTTGAAAACTTGTAAAGGAAGCTTCTTGGAAATAATTTTTTAAAAATCCATTCATGCCGTATAAGTTAAAAAAACATTCTTCGTACTTTTTTCGAAAAAGTCAAAAAGTACCTCGTACGAAAAACGACAAATGATTCCTTTCAATTCTTTTACAAAAAACATACCGAAGGGTAAAATTGTATATAAAATATTGTAGAAGGATGGAAATAATATTACACATTGAGTGAACATGGATGTGGATAATAAAATACACCCCAGTAATTACCAAAGTAAAAACAATCTCGGATAAAAGTGAGATTGTGATATTTCCCTTACCTTTGGTCCGATTTTCTTTGTACGTGTCCGAAGCTCCTGTATAATGGTTTAAATAATGTTATTGAATTATTCCAGAATCATACATATTGATATTATATCATATATGGTCATATTATTAGCTTCTTATTAGTAATATTTCATTGTTACTTGTTACTCGGGTCTTTATTGCCTTTTTTTCTTATGCGTGTTTTGCCGAATAAATTATTATTCTTCTTTTAAGGTTATAGATAACTTATATCCAGAATGGTACTAGTGTAACATATATCATATTTATTTATTCAATTCATATATATAATTACTAGGTAATGATGATCATGTAGAACGAGTCGCATTACATCATGGAGACGGTATTCCGTACGTACGCACGAGCGATGATATTGTTCCCATGATCATGGAATTGTATTTAAGTGTATTTATACTATTTCAGTATCAATATCACTTTATAATAATCATATATAGTTACTCATTACACCATTATACCCATCCTTGTAAGGTGATAGTGGAAAATAGATTACACCACGGCGTGGAGACGGTAATGGATATTACCACTTCTTTGAAACGCCTCTTTGAATCCTCCACTTAGGGAACTAAGATTGGTCTTTGAAGAAGACCAGGACCTCTAGGATTATTATAGGGAAGTGGAGAAGGGATTTGGGCAGGGGTTGGCCGAGCTTGAGTGCTCAAATTGGTGTGAGGAGGAGGGGGAGGAGGTGCCCTTTTATAAGGGAGGAGAGGGGCACCTTAGGAATATCTCAAAATATTATTTTATATTAAAGTCAAAATCGGTTTATAATGGTTCCAAAGGGTCTTATTTCGAAGGTAAAGTAGGTATGGGTCAAAATCCTATCAACCAATAAGATTTAGACAAGTCTAGGTTATTATTTTAACCTTATCAATTAGATTTAACTCTAAGTTAAATATTTTATCTTTTACCGTGACTTTTTGTTTTCTTACAGTATATAGTTAATACACTTACTATAACATGACAAACGAAACCCAAGTTGTTTATTATTAATATATATATCCTTATCTAAGTCATTTGGACGAATCTTAGATTTTTAGGAATAAAATAACAATTAATAATATAATATTTGATTAAAAAACTATTTTGTGTCAATTTTGACACTATTTGATATATGATTTTTGTGAAAGTCATAACAGAATTATATGTTCGAACCAAGTTGATTAAATAAACACTAATATATCATAGTAACCTAGAAAATTAGTTTAATTCATAAAAAGTCTCAAATTACATTTATTTGAGCATTTATAACATCAATTATGTTAACATTTCCTTAAAAGGGTAATTACTGCATCATCGTTGAGTCATAAATAAATTAATTTATTTAAAGTCAAAAAATTATAAATAAAATATCATTATGTAGGAAATTGTTTTACTTTATAATGAATATTTATAGTCTAATTTATCTTATGTATAACCCCATATTAAAAATGTTTTAGTTATTAAACATTGATTTTAACTATTTTAACTATTCATTAAATAAAATAATATTAAATGTCATAATCTTATCCAAGTGGACCTAAATGGTCATATTATATTCATAAGGTTGTATTTGGTTGAATTAAACATATCCAATAGAATTAGGACATGTGTTAGGGTAATAGTAATATCATTTTTACCCTTACTTACCCTATTTACTATTAACAGCGGTAAAAAAAATAAAAAGTTACTATTCACCAAAAAATTATGTTTATCTCATTGAACCACATTTTACTTACTGATATCAACAGTGTCTGTCAGAGTTTCGAAATTCCATTCACATAAGCAGTAAAATTAAGTTTTATGAAAAATTCAGTTTTTAACCTACCACTTAGTGGTTTCACTATTCATCAAAAATTGAAAGTTTTCAGAAAAATACCAAAATTTCACCCTAGGCTAATTTCGGTATTCCGAATCCAAAAATGAAGTCCATTTTGAAAAATAAAATTTTTAAAATTTCAAAAAGTGGTTATTACTATTCATAACGGCTAGTTTTAATAATATTTTAATAGCATATCATTGTTTAGTGAATCTCGGTATTGCGTACAACGCAAGCTATCGAGGAAGGTCGCGATTGCGTGTAAAGTACGTCAAGCTAGTGTGTAGTGAAAGATTCATTTGATGATATATATATATATAACATAAAAACAAAATATTACTCATAAAAATCTCGGGTGTTACACATTCACTATACCTTGTTCTATCTACTACTTTTCTCTTCAGTTGTAACTCTTATTTCTCCCACTTCACCCTTTTAGAGGCGTTCTATTGGGTATGTATATATGTACTATTGCATGAGTATCAACCAGCACACAACTTATCATTTGTAGACAACAAAAAGGTCGATCATGACTTTGTAAGAGCTTAGGGATACATGGTGCTTGGACCACATACGTTGGTCTTAGCATGGGATCTAGGAGCTTGCATCTCTCAACTATTTCACATTTCCAGTTTTATATCAGGTTGGGACACATTTCTGATTGGGAATGTATTTTTCTCCTTTTCATTTCAGTTTACACTCTCGTACTTCATACTTTTTAGAGGTCTATTAATGTATGGTTTATTTATAGAAGTGTTTTATCTTTTTTTTTCTTTCCTTCTACAGATTTCCATTTAGTAGGTTATGTGCGTGCATATATATATGTAAGAAAAAGCCTCACTAATTTTATTTGTGCCTTTGGCACTTGTCTCCACCCTTTGGCCTATAGAGGTGGGCTTGGGGTAGTTGTGACTTGTGCCCCAACTAGGGTCTGCTTGCGACACATAAATACATTAATAATTCCCAGCACCTCACGCATCCTTCCAAAATTAACATTATGAAGTCCCAAGCCTCACAACGGTACCACATAGTCGAGGGGGCACAAACTCCAGGTAATCAACAAGCACCCAAGTTTGTCGGGGGGATTCGATAATATAAGTGTATGTAGTGGAATTAAAATCATGAATATAGGGGGTTCCAATCTTGTGTCATGAGGACCCATGCACTGGTGTGATATGGGGGTTCCAATATGGTCATCAAGGACCCATTCCCTATCTGATAGGGGGTTCCACTTTGTAGTTAGAGTGATTGTGTCCATGATGATGGGGATTCCACACTAGTGTCAATAGAACTTGCGTCCTGGTACAATAGAGGGTTCCACTCCTATCATCAAGGACCAATACCCTATCAGTTATGGGGTTCCACTTAGTAGGTAGAGAACCCACACCCAAGCCAATGGGGGGTGTTCCAATCTAGTGCCTCTATTGATACTTCTCTTGATCATTGTTTTCATCGAGTATCTCCTAAACGAGGTCTATGACTGTAACATCTTACATTGTATCTCAAAATCCAAAATAGTAGAAACAATCATTTTCAACAAGAAAAAACTCTCTGGATAGGTATAAGTCCCCGACCATAAACATTACATAAACTTTAATTAAGTTAATAATTCATATTGAGGATCTTTTAATGTTTATTGATTTAGTGAATTAGGTCATAATATATACATAACAACTTTAATATTACATGTAGATGGTTCTACATAGTATACATTTTTTTCATAAAATTAAAACCCTTAATAAAGAGTCATGTATAGTTCCATGTTATAGACAGTATGCATTTTCCTTGATCCCTTCCCTGACCCTATTCATCATTAAGTCGTATTAAAAACATTTCAAAAAAACTTGGGATGAGTATAAAAAGCTCAGTATGGATTATAAAATAAATAAATAAAACATTAGTCCGTCAATACATACAAAGAATAAGATCTTTAACATAACTCATGAAATAATATGATTTATGAATAACACATAGAAATCATAAATCATAAATGTGACTTGTGGAATTCATAACAAACATACATTGTAGCTTTCACAGCTACATAGGGAGTTACATTTGGAATGCCCATCACATTATATTCCATAAATCTCTTAGGAGAAACATTAATGTTTACCTCTGTCATGTTACCCAATGCATTGGAGAGTTATCTCAGGCTCACCCACCCTAGGTTTATCATGGAACCACCTATATACATAAACAATTCCCAAGAACCATAACATATTCATAACACGTAGAACAAACATGAAATAAAGATAACATTTCTGCATTTCAATCATAATATATAATTTAAATATATTGACATAACAAATCCATTATCAAAACCATTTTCAATACAAAAATTTGTAATAGATTATAGGGTCTTTATTTTCCTTTTAAAAACATTATGGCTTTTTATGTAAGACAAAGATCTTGCAATACTCGCTGCGGCAGAAAGGTCGTTGTCACCACGTACATTAAAAGAAATAATACTTTTTGTTATTTAGTAAAACACTTCGTAGAAAAAGATTCGTTTTGAATGAAATGAAAATTCAAAGGTTTTTATACCCCACATAGAAGAAATTATTGTATAAATAAAAACATGCCTCAATGAAAGGAGATTGAGACAATGTCCCTTAACTCGTGTCTGACTTGACTTGTTCATTATTTAATCTCCAAAATAATAAACTAAAGTTAATTTAAACTTTCTTCAAAACCTTTTTAATGTTTATTATTCCTTTTATATCAAGTATTACCATGTCAAAAATATTAGATAATCATTTAAGTTAATAACGGTCGTTTTGTCGATATTTTGAACTTGAGTCAAAAAAATGAACTTATTATAATTACAAGTTGTCCATGTGGTAAAAATTCCATTATCTCAAGAATTATATTCATGATTTAGATATCATATATATAATTTATATCCAGTATATATATATATATTTATGTTTGTATGTATTTATAATAATACATAATATTTGGATATAATAAATGAAATGCACCGTTAATGGAGACGACAAATTGTACGTACGCATGAACGCTACTTTTATTTCTATTTTATATATTAATGGAACAAAACCTAATGATAAATTACTATTCTATAACTCCATTATAATATCATATATAATTTCATTAAATCCATCCTTTATATGTCCCATGTATGGCCTGAATAAGTCATATCACTTTGACGGGAGGTAGTCCGCACTTCCTCAAATGAAATTATCGCATTTACCCATTATGGAAACAATAAAGGTATTATATAAATGAAAAATATAGAAGTATAGAGATAATATAAATATAATATATATCACATAAAAATAAATTACCATATTAATTCTACTATAAGAGGTGGTAGGAAATAATTGAATAATCATCATTTCGCGAGGCGTTAGATCGTCATCCACAAAAAAAGTATGTTATTTACCCATTAGACGGAGTTGTGTGTAAGTGTAGTTCAAATAAATCTAATGAAAACAACCTATTATATTGATTATACTACTGTTTTTATAAAATAAAGTATTAAAGAGTGTTTATGGGGGTGGAGAAAAAAATAAAAGAAAAGAACTTAAGAGAAGACGATACCTTTAAATTGGGTATCTCCCTTTTATTTGAACCAAAAGGTTAACTTGAAGTTAATTATACCTAGATAAAGGATTCTAGAAGGAATAGAGAGATCTAGGGAGATTATTTGGGTAGTTTTTGGACGAGCCAAGGGGCTTGAGAGGTGTGAGTAATGGGATAGAGGTGATGGCTTTTTATAAGGTGGAGGAGGGGCTCTTTAGGAAAGTTTGATAGTATTTTTTATTATAAACTTATTTTCTGTTTTAAAAAGTCCAAAACTAATTAAATTATAATATGAAATGATTAGTTTTCTAAATAAAATCATCCAATAACAATTGGACAGGATTTGAATATTTTTTAATTTTTAGAATCTCATTTATTTAAATAAAACATTAATAAGGTAATCACTACATCATCATTGTGTCATAAAGAAATTTATTTATTTGTTGTCTAAATTTTATAAATAAAATAATATGATTTATGAAATCTTTTTAGATTTTAAATGAATATTTATAGTCGAAGATATAACTTATATAACCTCATATAAAAATTGTTTTACTAAAAGATATATGTTTATGTATTTTCTGTCTTTAATTTAAATTAATTAATATCAAGTGTCTTTATCACTACCATGTGGCTCCATGGGGTCCCCAAATCGACCAAAATATGACCATGGTCGGACATGTATCAACCAATAGAATTAGGAAACATGTTAGGGTAATTTAATATTATTATAATAATATTTTTTTACCCTTATTTACCGTATTTATCTTTTAACCATGGTAAATAAAATATTTACTGAAAAAAAATATTCATATTGTATAAAAATTAAATTTAAATATTTAAAAAATTTGGACCTCTTGATTCAAAACATTGAATACATTTTTCCTAATTAAAAACATAAAATTTTCAAAAATTAATGTAAAATTAATTCCCATTGTTAAAATAGAAAGCGTGTTTTCAAAAAATAATAACTATCAAAAGATTGACACTTGTTTATGTCCAATTTCAAAGTAAAACTACTAAAATAAAAAAAATTGGATTAAATGGAAGAAAAATAGTCTAATTATAGTTTAAAACCATTTAAAAAGATAATCTAACCATATATATAAATTTGATTAAATGGTATTTTTGAATGAAAGTACCATATTTTTTACTATTCTTTAGAAAATGGAACATTGTCAGAAAAATACCAAAATTTCATCCAAAGTAAAATTTGAAGTACCTATTCAAAATAAGAATATTAGATTGATAAATTGAACATATAAAAGTGAAAAAAATAGATTTAAATAGGGTTGACCATCAAAAGGTGGTAAATATACCTTTTAAAGAATATTAGATTGTTTTATGCTTAAAATTGGATTCATTCAAAATTTAATATTCTATCTTTTATTGGATAAATGAAAAAACATTTAACAAACATGTATAATAATATTGTAGTTAGTTCTGTTCATTATCTCCAATACAACAGCTATGCATTAACTACCATTTAAAATAATAATAATATGTTATTATTTTTCAGTATAACTCAACGTTGTGTGAAATGTAAGATTTCAAGGAACCCATTGTTGCGTATTGAGTACACCATTGAACATAAAATCCCCTTTAAATTAAAATTAATATTTAATTCACAGATATTATTAAATATGAAAATATCATATTCTTTATTTACCTGGGATGTTACAACCTCGCCCTTTTGAAATTTCGTCCTCACAATTTTATTCACTCATCAAATAAATGGGGGTATTTATCCCTCAGATCATTCTAATATTCTCATGTTTACTCTTTAACCATATGGGTTTTTCAAAAAAATTTCACAGGAAGGATTAGCTTATTCCACAACACTTGCTTAATGCGGTCAATAATCTGGACTTGTTTTTACTCATAAAAAATATTTTCTTCCAACTGAACTACATATGGACTCAAAACCTGATATGGATCTAGCATATACTTTCTAAAAATTCAAACATGAAAAACATTATTTACCTAGGATAAACATGGAAGTAAAGAAACTGTATACGCAACTGATCCAACTTTATCCAAGATTTCACAGCAATGTAGGGTATTATGTTTGAAATACTCGTCACAATATATTCCCCAAATCTCTTAGGAGAAACATTAATGTTTACCTCTATCGCATTCCCCAATGCATTAGAGATCTATCTCAGGCTCATCCACACTAGGTTTGTCACGTAACCACCTGTATACATAAACACTGCCCAAGAACAATAATATATTCATAGGAAATAAAACAAACATAAAAGAAAGATAACATTTCCACATTTGAAACACAATATATCATATAAATATACTGACATAAAAAATTCATTATGAAAAAAATTATCAATACCAAAATACATAAAAGAGTATATGGTATTAGTTTTCCTTTTAAAAAAATTACAGCATGATAAGGAAGCCAAAGATCAAATAATACTCACGGCGGTAGAAAGGTCGTTGTCACCACATACGTTAAAAGAAACATTCGTTTTGGTAGTTTAGTAAAATTCATCGAAGAAAAAGATTCCATTTGAATGAAATGAAAATTAAATGGTTTTATACACCATATAAAATAATGTCGTGTATAAATAAAAGTATGCCTCAATGAATGGTGATTGAGACGAAGTCCCTTACCTTATGTCCAATTTGACTTGTTTGTTATTTTATCTCCTGAATAATAAACTAAAGTTAATTTCTAATTGATTCAGAACCTTTTTGAAGTTTATTATTCATTTTATATAACTTATTTCCATGTTATAAATAATACATAATCATTTAAGTAAATAACAATCGTTTTGTTGATATTTTGTACTTGAGTCAAATATACTCTTATTATATTTACAAGCTGCCCATGTGGTAAAAAATAAATTATCACTATAATTATATTCATGATTTAGATATAATATATATCATATATATCTAGTATATATATGTATTTATAACAGTACATATCATTTGGAGATAAGAAATGAAATGCACTATTCCTGGGGACTGTAAGCTGTACGTACGCATGAATGAAAATTTCATTTCTATTTCATATTTTAATGGAATGAAAACATAATGATACATAGGTATATTATAATTAAAATATAATAACATATATAATTTTATTAACTCCATCATTTATACTTCACACGTATGGCATGAACGAGTCATATCATTTTGAGGGGGCGGTAGTCCAAACTTCTTCAAATGAAATTATCATGTTTACCCATTATAGAAACCATAAATGTATGCTATAAATGAAATATATAGTAGTATATAGATAATATAAATATAATATATATCACTTATAAATACATTTCCATCTTAATTTCCACCATAAGAGGCGGTATTAGATAATTGAACAATCATCGTTTCGTGAGGCGTTTGTTCGTCATCCACAGAAACAGTATGTTATTTACCCATTACACAGAGGTGTGTGTAAGTATAGTTCTAATAATTATCATAAAAACAACCAAGTATATTTAGTATACTTTTTTTTATAAAATAAATGAATAATGAGAGTTTATGGGGTTAGAGAATTAAAATAATAGAAAATAACTTAATAGACGATGTTACCTTTAAATCAGGTATCTCCCTTTGGTTTGAACCAAAGGATTACATGAATTGAATTCTGCCTAAGGGAAGACTTCTAGAAGGAATAGAGAGATGTAGGAAGATTAATTGTGTATATTGTTAATGAGAAAAGGGGATTTAGAGGTCTGAGTAATGGGTTAAAGGTGATGGATTTTTATAAGGGGGGAGGGGCTCATTAGGAATGTTTGAAATTATTGTTTTATTATAATCTTATTTTCAGTTTCAAAAGGTCCAATACTAATTTTATTATAATATAAAATAAATCTTGTTCTAAATAAAATCATCCAATAAAAATTGGGCAGGTTTTGGATATTTTTTAAATTTTTATAATCTCATTTATTTAAATCATTCACTAATAAGGTAATCACTGCATCATCATTGTGTCATAAATAATTTTATTTATTTGATGTATAAAAATTATAAGTAAAATACCATGATGTAGGAAATATTTCTAGGTTTCTAATGAATATTTTTATTCAAATATAAAACATATATAACCCCATATAATATTTTTTTTACTAAAAGATGTATGTTTTTGTCATTTTTTTTACATTAAATTAATTAATATAAATTGTCATTATCACTCCCATGTGGCTTCATAGAGTCCCAAAATTGACCCAAGGATTCCCATGGTCAGACATGTATCCACCCATATGATTAGGACACGTGTTAGGGTAATTTAATATAATTATTATTATATTTGTTTACCCTTATTTACTATATTTACCTTTTAACAATGGTAAATAAAATATTTACTAAAGTAAATATTCATAATGTCTAAAAATTAAAGTAACATGTTGGAATTACCTATTTTGATAATCCCAAATCATGTTTCATTTATATATAGATTTTTTTTTCTTATAGGATAATCATTTATGTGAAAATCATGCTTATATCAAAGTAATAACCATGTACTTTTAATCTCTCTGCTCTCTTGTTTAAGCTCACAGTGAAAAATTTCTCTAAGTACAAGTTCATCGATGCAAAGTTCACCGATGTAAAGGTCACCAATGCAAAGGTCATCGATGAAAAGGTCACCGATTCAAAGTTCATTGATGCAAAGGTCACCGATGTAAAGGTCTCTGATGAAGGCTACCGATGGAAGGTAACCGTTGGAATGGTTATCGATGAAGGTTGCTGGTGTGAACCTACTGTTGAATCCTACCATTGCGAAGGACACTATTACTAGTATACCATACTCATCTACTCCATACTTTTTCGAATTTTTACGATTATTCTAAAGGTCATATTTGGTAAATTTAATTCTTATGACATTAATTAATGCTGATTGTAGACATATCAAGAGACCGTATCTTGGGACATTACGGGGTACAAGAGAGACCACACATGATCCAATTATTCCTATTGTCAGACCTCAAATATAAAAGAGAAGACCGAGGATGAAAACTAGAGTGGAATGTGAAGCGCAAGTCTGTTCATGTGAAGGATCTCACATGCTAGATCAAAGAAGAACCATTCAACGCTTACACTGTGAACCCAAGATCCTCAAGAAGATCATTTCAGGAGAACAATTTCAATGATTTCTTTTATGACACATCAACTCTAGATCAACACAAGAAGTGGAATACACAATTTATGAAAGCTAGAACCTAGATTTGTGACACTCTGTTTTGGAGAAAACTTCCATAAAAAGACTCAAACAGAAAATTATTTACTCCAAGGAGTCAAGAGCTGAACTGAAAACACATAGAGCTTTCTAAACTCAAGCTTATAATCTTATCTCTATTTTGTTGCTTCATTTTACATTTCCGAGATGTGTGTGTAAATATATTAAAGACATTATCTCTTATGATTGAACAGGAGGATACTGAATATCCTCATATCAAACTTCATTTATAACTTCTTTTCCATGTATATCTGTGGAAGAGACCATGTGTGGTCTGTATTGTTTGTTTTTCCCATGAAGAACTGTAGTATAGGGTGTGAACCCTGGACAGTTTTTGAAAACTATTGTAAAGCCCAATATAAGATATGTGCAAGTTTATTGTTAATATAAACTACTTTGTGGAAGGTGATCACCAAGTGGAGATGATTAAATCTTGGCTAGAGACTGAACCTCTTGTTTAACATCACTATTCTCTATACTTATTTTATACTATTTTTTATCTATTTTCCACTACTTATAACTACTAAAACATATAAAAAAATTCCATTTACTTAGATAGTTAGTTTTGATTAGTGTGTGTAGGTGTTAAATTCAGTAAACGTGTTTCCAAAGTTGAAAAAGTGTTTTATACTGATTCACCTGAGGACTAATCACTCTTTAAGAAACATGTTTACCATCTAGACATTTATATCTCTACTACCTTGATTAACTGGGTCATTTCATAATTTTGGGGATCAGTATATGAATGTTTTTATCAAAAAAATTAAGTATAAACTCAATTCACCCATATTGACATTACATTCTGACCAACATTTGTTATCATAGGGACATAAATTTTTGTTGTTACTATTCGAACTATTGCGCATGTTGTCAAATTCATTTCAACTGTGATTTTATTTGTATCTTAAAGATCTTCAAATTTCTATCATATCAAAATTTTCAATTCAATAAAATTCTAATTAACAATGGATAACAGAGTTGAGGGTGATTCTACAAATATTCCACCATTATTTAATGGTAATAACTATGCTTAATTGAAATTAAAAATGAAAATGTATCTAGAGAGAATGGGTCCTAAAATCTAGGACACAATTGAAGAACAACATGTATTGCCTACTAATTCTGGGGACACATGGTCTTAGTAGAATAAAGCCACATATAATAATAATTGTAATAAAATGAATGCATTTTACTATTCTCGAGGAGATAAAGAATTAAATAAAATATCTTCCTATACAACTGTATAAGAAATTTGAGATACTTTAGCTATTTCTCATGAGGGAACAACCAATTTTTAAAAAATGATATTAAATACCTATATTATTAAATTTGATAATATTAAAATTAAGCCTGATGAACCTATATCTGAAATGTATCTTAGGTTCAATTAAATAGTGAATACCATGAGTCTTATTGGGAAACAGGTGGGCAACAAAGATCAGATTAGAAGATTACTTTGATGCCTACTTGACAGATGGAGAGGAACTTATTTTTCTATCTGATAATCTTGTGGCATATTCAAACTAATGGTAAAGAAACTAATTAGAAATATTATGTTGTATCAAAAGGATCTTAAGGTAAATCATGAAGTAGATAAAAAACTGAGAATGAAATCTATAGCATTCAAGACTGCTACCTCAAAGAACAAAAATAAAGAAAAAGTTACTTCTCTTATAGACACTTCCACTAGTGAAGACTCGCATTTTGACAATGATGATGAGATAGATAATATTTCTTAGAGATTAAATAAGTTCTACCACAAGAAGATGTTTTTTGGAAAATCAAACTATAAAGGAAGTTATGATAATAAAGCACAATAAAAAAAGGACTGAAAATGAAATGACAACAGAAGTGAGGTTGCCTTCTATGATTGAAACGAAAAGGCCTTGTGAAGGATGGTTGCCCAAAGCTGAATTTTAAGAAGAAATATGAAGAAAAGGGAAATGGATATAAATATGATATGAAAGCTATATGGAGTGCCTCAGAAAATAGCTCAAGTAGATCTCACACTTTTGATATTGAGAAGAACAAATATGAAAATCTATGCTTCATGATAGAAATATCTTAAGTAACACCTAATTCCCCTATAACTAATGCTTACTATTATAGGAATGAAATTGAATCAAATAATGATGAGAATATGACTAAGGATAAACTATTTTAATACCGTGGAATGCTTTAGGATACCTTTCATAAGCTCAAGGATAAATACAAAATATTGAAAGACAACATGCTTTAAATTCCAATTATAATTCTGATCTATATATTGAAAAAGAAAAATGTACACAACTGTTAATTGAAATTATTTAACATAAATTATCGAGTGAGAAATTAAAAAAAGATCTTGAGAAGATTAATGTAGGTAGAGATAACCTCAATCAGTTTTTAAGAAAAAAAATTACTCCAAATTACACATTTTGTATTGGATATCAACCAGGAAAGAGAAATATTGTTAAAAATAAATTTTTTCCAATATTTGGACAGTTCAATGCTATTTCAAGATATGGACCATCTTTTGAAAAATAATTCTCTAAAGGACCTAATAAAGTGTTCATGTCTGAAAACATATCTGTTGACTATAGAAAACATATGAGACAAGTATGGGTTCCCAAAGCTTTACTTGTTAACCTCTTTGGATCCAAGAAAATCTGGGTACCAAAGTTACCCAACACTTAATCTATTTTGTAGGAAAATTGTCAAAAGCGCTCCTGTAAAACTCTATGGTACATGGATAGTTGATGGTCAAGAAACATGACAAGAAATATTCATGCTTCAATATCCTAATTAAATTTTATGGTGTACATGTCACATTCAGTGATAATTCTAAAGAGGAGATTGTCGGTTTAGGCCAAATTAGTAACCCTATCACTATATTAATTTCAAAACTATTTTTTGTTACTGGGTTAAAATACAATTAACTGTGTACCTCTCAATTGAGTGATGATGGACTCAATGTTAAATTTGAAAATGATGCATGAAATGTTATTAATTATAAAAATGATTTAATATTTACTACTGTTAGAAATTAAAATGTATAAGTTGTTGATTTAAACTCCTTAGCTAAGAAAAATGTTTCATTTTTAAATTCTTTTCAAAATAACTCCTGGTTATGGCATAGAAGATTACGACACTGCAATGTTCACTCACTTAGGAATCTAACTAGGAAAGGCTTAGTTAGGGACTTACCTAAATTGTAATTCCCAAATAACAAAGTTTTTAATCATTTTCCAAAGGGAAAAAACACAAAAAAAATTCAAACCAAAGAAAAAATTTTCTACATCTCAACCGCATGAGTTGGTTCAAATTAATTTTTCTGGACCATCTAGAGTTTCAAGTTTAAATGGTAAGCACTATGTTTTTGTTCTTGTAGATTATTTTTCTAGATATACTTGGGTATTCTTTCTAGCTCACAAAAGTGGATCATGCTGTTACTTCATAATATATTCCAAGACTATATAAAATCACAGTGGACCAAGAATTAAGACCTTGAAAATTGATCATGGTTGTGAGTTTTAAAATCAATAATTTGAATCTTTTTGCTCACAAAATGGATATACTCCCAAATTGTCTTCTCATATAACACTTCAAAAAAATGGAGTTATAGAAAGAAGAAATATAACAGTTTAATAGATTTCCTGAACTATGCTAAATGAGTATAATCTACCAATCTATTTCTATTAATATAGTCTATTACATTATCAACAGAGTCTTAATTAGACCTGTTCTTAATAAGAAACCTTCTAAGATCTAGAATAATAGAATGGTATGGTTAATTACTTTAGATTTATTGGTTTCAAAGCCTTTATCATTAACACTAAGGACAATCTTGACATGTTTTCTTCAAAAAGTGTTGAAGGAATATTCCTAGGTTACTCAATATCTATTAAAGCTTTTAGAGTATTAAATAAGGGAACAAAAAGTGTTGAAGAATCGGTTCATGTCAAATTTAGTGAGACTGGTCCACATTAATCCAAAACCTCTTCTGAAAACCTTGAGGAAGATATGTAAATTCTGGACCTTAATGATAAAGTCAGTGAACCATTATTGAAAACAACCAGTTCTGGAAATTTTCCAGAATCTATGCATGGTGAATCTGAACCTACGTACAATAATGAGGAGTCTAGTTCAAATCTTCCTAGAGGTACTATAACTTTCATTAATAATCCTTTAGATACTGTAGTAGGTGATTTACATAGGGGAACACAAACTAGAGCTTCTCGAAGAAACTAGGTTGATCATCAAGACTTTCTTTCATAGCTTGAACCTAAAAATATGAATGATTCAATCAATAATGAATTATGAGTGATATCTATGCAATAAGAATTAAATTAGTTTGAAAGAAACGAGGATTGAGAATTAGTAAAAATACCTAAAGATACTTTGACCATAGGAACTAAATGGGTGTTTAGAAATAAAGTTGATGAATCTGGAAACATAGTTAGAAATAAGGATAGACTAGTTGCCTAATGATATATTCAAGAAGAATGAATATAATATGACAAAACCTTTACAACTGTAGCTATACTATGATCCATTAGGATACTACTTGCTTATGTAGCTCATCTGAATTTAAAACTTTATCAAATGGATGTCAAAGGTGCATTTTTAAATGGGTATATAGTTGAGCATGTATTTGTCAAAAAACCCTTGGTTATACAAATACCCCTTTTTCAAATCATGTATTTAAACTATTTATAACTTTATAAGGTCTAAAACAAGCTCCAAGATGTTGTTAGGATATACTTGGTTCATTTCTTATTTCTAAAGGTTTATCCGAAGGAATAGTGTATCCTACACTTTTTATTAAAAGGATTTACAAATATTTTCTAATAATATAGATTTATGTAGATGACATTATTTTTGGATCCTCTAAAAATTCATTATGTATTGATTTCTCAAAAATGATGCAAAATGAATTTAAAATGAGTTTGATGGGGGGACATAAATTATTCCTTGTATTTAAAATTTTTCAAAATAAAAATGGTATTATTTTAAATCAGAGTAAATATACTAAATATCTTTTGAAATGTTTTCTTTTGGACTTCAATAAATGTAGTGATACGCTAATGAGTACAACCTATATGTTGGATGCTGATGAAACTGGTAAACCAATGGATCAAACCAATTATAGAGGTATGATTGGGATTATTCTCTACCTTACTACTAGAAGACTGAATGTTATGTTCAGTGAACACATGTGTGCTCATTTTCAATCCAATCCCAAAGAGTCTCATTTGACTACTGTTAAAAGTATTTTTAAACATCTCATGTCTACTACAAACCTAAGACTGTTTTATCCATGAAAAAAATCATTTTATTTAATATGTTATTTAGATTTTGATTTTACTGGTTTCAAGCTAGATAGAAATATCACCTCTGGAACATGTCACTTTTTAGGAAAGTCACTAGTATCATGGTGTAGTAAGAAACAGAATTTTGTTAAATTATCTACTACGGAGGATGAATATATATCTACTGGTAGTTGTTGTGCTCAAATTATGTGGATGAGACACACATTGATATACTATGAATGTCAATTCAAACATGTCTCTATAAAGTGTTATAATACAAGTGCTATTAACATCTCTGAAAATCTACTATCTCATGCTAGGACAAAGCACATTGATATGAGATGTCACTTCTTGAGAGATCATTATCAAGGAGGTGATATTACTCTTTAATTCATTGGCATTGAACATCAATTGGTTGATATATTCAGAAATCCTTTCAATTATGAGAGGTTAAATTACATCAAACCAGATTTTGGAATGATAAACTTTTAAGGTATAGAACCTCACCATTAGAACCTCGCTGTTAGAACCTCACTGTTAGAAGTTCACAGTTAGAACCTCACCACTAGAACCTCACTGTTAGAACCTCACCTTTAGAACCTCTCCATTAAAACCTCACCATTGGAACCTCACCATTGGAACCTCACCATTAGGACTTCACCATTCGAACCTCACTATTCAAACCTCACCATTATAACCTCACTATTTGAACCTCACCATTCGAACCTCACTGTTAAAACCTCACAGTTAGAACCTCACCATTAGAACCTCACCGTTATAACCTATCCATTGGAACCTCAATGATATACCTCACCGATAGACCTCACAATTGGAACTCACCATTAGGACCTCACTAATACACCTCACCGTTTTTACCTTACCAATAGTTGAACTTTTTCAAGACATAGTGTTTTCTCTACCATAATCTGAAATATTTTTGTATTACTTATTTTTTTTATCTGATTTGTTTCTCAATCCCTAAGTGATAAAATTAATGAACATACCACATTTTGATCAACTTATCTCCTGATACTTGTTCTCTCTAACCTAAGAACCTCATCTTTTACCAAAACCCTAGAACTTATCTTGATTGAAATGGAATGATTAAAGCGACCATTGGTCAGATATGAAGGAGATGTGCCAAATCCATAGATACCTCGAGATGAGTCGAGTAGTAGAAGCTATGTAGTGGAAAAATTATTCAAACCTCATCTATCAAAGAGGGAAATCATGGTTGAAAAAGATCTATGTTTAGGATGGTTACTGACGAGCATATCTTTAGTGCTGAAGGCACTTGAAGCTCAAGGAAGGGACAAATTCTTTTTAAACAACAATGGACCCTATTACGATAAGTCAGTGAAGACGTTTTATGAATTTATGATGTTTTAAGAGACTGAGTATGAGAACATAATGTCTCCAAGGGTAAATATAGTATGTGTAAGATTCTCACTTATAGAATAGGCTGAGTATTTGAGGGAATCACATGAAGGGATTTATGATTCCTACTCAGGAGTGGTGATTCCCACTACTGAGTTTTTCTATTATTAAGAACCCTTATCTGAACAGATAGGTATTAGGATCCCTAGGAAAGTCAGATCTACTAAAATAGAAGGAGAAGACAAGATGTTGTTTATGTTTTTACAACATGTCTTGAGTCAATGGAGAGGGGACTTTTCAACCTTGAAGTATGAGGACATATTTCTTTTGTATTTGTTGAAGCATGAACAGATGATAAACTTGTGTAGGATGCTGATGATTCAATTAAAAGATATGAAAAAGCCCAGTTCCAAGTCCAATTTCTTGTTTCATCCCAGATTGATATCCTTGATGTTGATGTTGAAAGGAGTTTCTAGAAATAAGGAGGAAACAGTTGTAGTAAGGGTCAATTTATGCATTACAAAGGTGATTTGCAAGTTGATGAAGATAAATTGGGACCCCTGGAAAATAATATGTATGAAAGATGAGGCTAATTTATATGAGTAATTTAATTATATTACTCATCCTACTAGGTCTAAGGATAAGAGATATCTTGTTCTAAATCCTGCTGATGTGGAGACTGCATATTCAAATGAGGAAGAAGAGGTTGCTGATGTAAAAGAAAGAGAGGATTCTGTTATAAATGACAGAATTTATCCTAACTTTCCCTAAAATCCTCGTACTAATACTATATCCTTGGGTGAGCCAAGTCTACCAAAGAGATTTCCAAGAAAGGAGACATTCCTAAGGTATAGTGATGATTAAGAGACCAGTGAAGAAGAAGGGGCCGAAAATGTCTTAAGAGACATTAGAGATACCTCAAATAAGGATGAAGACACTGAATCGAGTCATGATGACATTGAGATAGTGGCTGGTGAAAGTGAATAAGAATGACTAAGTATCTGTCCCTTGATAGGGAATACAATTTTTTTTGAAAGTTTATATGAATAGGTTGCTGGTTCCGTTGAAGCTGGAATTGTTTTAGAAGTTGTTGATGATTATGTCGAGGAAGTGGCAATAGACCCTTCTGTTGACATAATAGATCAAAGAGGTATGGCTGTAGTGAATGTGATTGATCAAGAGATTACTCTGAGTGAAGGGGAGGAACCTATTTCAACAGGTTCAGTTGCTGTTGCTCATGGGATAGAAGACTAGCTAGAAGACCCTAGATTTGTGGTTTTAGGTTTATACAATGAAGATTATGATGATGACCATCCTATCATAATTCCTCTAATCCCTTCAGTTACAGTGACTACTATTTTCTAGCCAATGGGGTTTTTTCCTCCAGAATATGTGAGGAAGGATGGTTTGGAATCAATAAAATCAGATCTGAAGAGAAACTTTGATGATAGATTTGTTTGTTTAGAGAGTTATATGACTCACAATCAAGAAGATGTAACTTCTGTAGTAGAAAGGCTAGTTTTTTCCTCTCACTCCATCCTGGTACAAGAATTAAAGGACTGTCAGAATCAAATTAGAGCCTTGGAAGATTCCATGGAATTAGTGAATCATTCTATTGCCAGTTTAAAATCATATATGGCTTCTAGGGCTCAGGTGAAAAAAGATCATTGATATGTTAAAAGTGTGGTTCATCAAATGTTCACTATGTTTGACAATTTTAAGAAGTCCATGGAGGCAGATGTGAGTAGAAAATGTGATGATGTGAAGAGGATGATCAGCGGGCATGCCAAATCCTTCAAGGAGACAATGGATTTCACTCTGGAACCTCTATGTGCATATGCTTCATCTTCAACTGGTCCTACTGTTGATCTAGAAGCTTTCAGATAAGTTTTCATGGAAGAAGTATAGATGTTCTATAGGTTCAGTACCTCTAACCCTCTGTCTATGGCTCAGGTTATTTCAACTACCAGAGAAATACATAACCATGTGGGAAATTATTTAAGGGAAGCTGCTCAGGATCAGAAATCCAAGAAAGAGAAAGTTTATTTCTACTACAAAATGTTGTATACTATGCATAAAATGGATTGTTACTTCATGTTGTTGTTGGAGAAATTTAGGATTCCACCTATAATTCATGAATTTAATGATCAGGTTGGAAAGCTCATAGAGTTGACTCTTTCCTTATAAAATTTTATGGAGAATAAGTATGATTTTATTTCAGATATGGGAAAAGGAGGAATTATTATTATGTATTTCAAAAATCTTTTTCTACCCTTCCTTAATGTGGACTTCACTCCCATCATTGTTCCACCAGCCTTGAATTTAACCTCATCTGCTTCAGGATCTACTAGTGTTTTACCAATGATAACTAATGCACAGGCCATCAGAAGTTTGACTCTTGTCATTCCTTAGAGATCCACTCACTATAGGTCTACTGATGCCTCTGTTGCAGCTCCTCCAACCCTGATAACTACCATACCTTGGAATATCCCTCCATCTTAAGAATATTCCTCCCCAACTTCCAAAGACAAAGCTCCCTTGGACATATCTGATGTAGATTGAATGCCGGAGGTCTTAGTTGATAGGGATATTTATAACATTTTTTCATATTTTACTATTACTACATTAATGAAAAATCTTCTTATGTTTCTTTTTGTCTTTTATTCTTTTTGTTAAACAGAAAGGAGGAGAGACAAGTCTAAGTTAGTATAAGTTTTAAGCTGCCTAACCTGAAACGAAGAGAAGTTTTTAAGTTGAATAAAATCTTTACATATATATACTCATAATGAACATGGTTCCATTATACGTTTAGAAAATTTTCTTAACTCTGATTAAAACATACTTACATAATTTGTGATTATCAAAAAGGGGGAGATTATTGGAATCACTTGTTTTGATAATCCCAAATAATGTTTCTTTTATATAAAGAATATTTTTTTATAGAATAATCATTTATGTGAAAATCATATTTATATCAAATAAATAACTATGTACTTTTATTCTCACTTCTCTCTTGTTTAAGCTCAAAGTGAAAATTATCTCTAAGTACAGAGTTCACTGATGCAAAGGTCACCGATGAAATGTTCACTGATGCAGTGGTCACTGATGCAATGTTCACTGATGCATAGGTCACTGATGCAAAGGTCACTGATGAAGGCTACTGATGGAAGGTTATCGTTGGAAAGGTTACCGATGAAGGATGTCGATGTGCACCTATTATTGAACCCTACCATTGTGAAGGCTACCATTACCAGTCTACCATACTCCTCTACTCCATACTTTGTCAATTTCCTAAGATTATTCAAATGGTCATATTTGGTAAATTTAATGCTTCTAACATTAATTAATGCGGATTGTAGACATATCAATAGACAGTATCTTAGAACAATATGAGGTATGAAAAATAACGCATGTGATCCAATTTTTCCAGTTGTCGGGCCTCAATAATAAAATAGAAGACTGAAGAATAAAAGCAGAGTGGCATGTGAAGCACGTGCCTGCGCATGTGAAGAGCTTACATGCTATATCATTGACGAACTATTCAAAGCTTACACTGTGAACCCAATAACCTTAAGAAGATAATTTTGGGAGAAAATTTTCATGGATACCTTCTATGACTCATAAAATCATGATCAACAAAAGAAGAATAATACTCAATTACTAAAATCTAGAACCTGGAGTTTCGACACATTATTTTGGAGACAACTTCCAGAGAAAGACTCGACCAAAAAATTCATTACTCCAAGTAGTCAAGAGATAAATTGAAAACACATAGAGATTTCTAAACACAAGCATATAATCTTAGCTCTATTATTTTCCTTCATTTTACGTTTTTGAGAGGTGTGTCTGTTTTTCTATTACACACACTGTCTCTTGTGCTTGAACTGAAGGATAGTGAATATCCTCACATAAAACTTCATTTACATATTGTTTCTCACGTATAACTCTGGAAGAGACCGTGTGTGGTCTGTATTGATTTTTTTCCCACAAAGAACTATGGTAGAGGGTGTAAACCCTTGATAGTTTGTGAAAACTATTTTAAATCCCTATACAGGTTGTGTATCATGTTTATTGTTAATATAAACTGCTTGGTGTTAGGTGATCACCAAGTGGAGAGGATTAAGTCTCATCTTGAGGCAGAACCTCTTGTTTAGCATCACTATGCTCTATAATTTATTTATACTCTATTTTATCTATTTTCTGATACTTATAACTGCTAAAACATAAAACTGTTTTTCATTCACATTAATAGTTAGTTTTGGTTAGAGTGTGTATGTGTTTAATTAAGTAGACATTTTTCAAAAGATGAAGAAGTGTTTTAAACTGATTCACCTATGAAATAATCACACATTGAAAAACTTTTTGACCAACTAGACATTTATATCTCTACTACCTTAATTAACTGGTCCATTTCATAATTTGTGGGATCGGTATATGAATATTTTTATTAGATATTTTAACTAGGAACTCAATTCACCCCCCCTCTTGAGATTCCAATCTGACCTACATAACCTATATACAAAATTTGGACCTCCTGATTCCAAATACGGAATCCATGATTTCAAATTCAAAACATAGATATTTAAAAAATTAATTTAAAATTAATTCATGTTGTCAAAAAAAAGTGTGATTTTAGAAAATAATGACTATAAAAAGATTGACAGTTGTTTATTTTCAATTTCAAAGTGAAATTACTTCAAATAAACAAAATTGAATTAAATGGTAAAAATATAATCTAAATAAACTTTAATACCATTTAAAAATAAAATCTAACCATATAAATAAATTAAATTAAAAGGAATTTTTGATTTACATTACAGTATTTTTCACTATTCATTAAAAAATGAACATTATCTGAAAAATAAAAACATTTCATCCAAAGTAAATTTTGATGTCCCGATTCTAAAGAAGAGTATTATTTTGTCAAATAGAACATATAATTGAGACAAAAAATAGATTTAACAAGGGTTCGCCATCAAAAGGTAGTAAATCGACATTTTAAAGAATATTAGAGTGTTTATGATTAAAATTGGATTCATTCATATTTTAAGCATCTAACTTTTATTGGATAAATGTAAATACATTTAACAAACATGTATAATCATATTTTATTTAGTTATGTTCATTCCTGCTAATAAAACCTCTTTGCGTTAACTAGTATTTAAAATAATAATATTGTTATATTATTTTTCGGTATAACTCAACGTTGTGTGCAACGTAAGATTTCAAAGAAACTCATTGTTGCGTATCGAGAATGCTATCAAACATAGAATTCCCATTAAATTAAAATTAATATTTAATTCAAAAATATTAATTGATATGGAATTTTTATATTCTTTATTTTCCTAGGATGTTACAACCCCCCCAATACTTTGGAAATTGCATCCGCAAAATTTTATTCTCTCGTCAAATAACTGGGGGTATTTATAAGTCATATAATTCTCAGATTCCCACATTTCCTCTTCAAAAATTTGGGTTTTTTCAAAAAAAATTACCTGATGAATTACCTTATTCTTCAACAATTTCTATTTATAGTCAAGAATTTGGATTGGTTATTCCTCATAAAAAATATTCTCTTCCAACTGAACTATGTCTGGGCTCAAAACATGAGATGGATCTGGCATATACTTTCTCCACATTTAAATATGAAAAAAATTATGTACCTAGGACAAACTTAGAGGTAAAGAAACCCTATACATAACAGATCCAACATTCTCTAGGATTTCATAGGGTCCAATTAACCTCATACTCAGCTTTCCATTCTTTCCAAAATGCATCACACATTTCCATGGAGAAGCATTGAGAAAGACATGATCACATACCATTAAAGAATGATCCTTCATTCGGTTATCTTCATAAGATTTTTTTCTTCTCTGAGCTGTTCTCATGTGATTCTGAATCAATTGAACTTTTTCTACCATCTCTTCTACAAATTCTGGCCCCATTAGTTTCCATTCACCTACTTCATCCCAAAAATCTGGTGATCAACACCACTTTCTATCTAATGACTCAAATGGAGCCATCTATATAATGGAGTGAAAATGTTATTATAAGAAACTTCAACCAAAGAAAGATGTTTTTCCCATCATTCTTGGTAATATATTGAGCAATAATGTATCATATCTTCCAATATATGAATTGTTCATTATGACTACTGATCTTATTATGGATGAAAAGTTGAACTAAAATTTAATTTAGTACCCAACAACTTTTAAAGGACTTTCCAAAAGTTAAAAGTAAACCTAGGATCATGATCAGATACAGTGGTGAGGGAAAATTAATGCCATCAGACTATCTCTTTAACATACAATCGATAAATTTGTTCTAGACACAAAGTATCTCGAATAGGAAGGAAATGAGAAGATTTAGTTAATTGATCAACAATAACTCCGATTGCATTATTTCCTTGAGATGCCTTTGGTAATACCATATTAAAGTCCATGGATATATTTTCCCATTTCCACTCTGGCACCCGTAAAGGATGAAGAATCAATTTCGGTATCTATCACTCTGATTTAACCTATTAACATGTCAAAATCTTTATAGTAAAGTCAATAATATCACTTTTCATCCCTCCCTACAGTAATACTCCTAAAGATATTTGTACATCTTAGTACTTCTAGTATGAAATGAATGTGGAGAACTATGATCTTCACATAATAACTCTTTTTTCAACTGTGAATCACAAGGCACACATATTATCTTCCCAAACCTCAAAATACAATCATTATCAATGTAAAAATCAGGCAACTTACTCTTATGAACCAAAATTTCCTTTTTCTTCAACTCACTGTCTTCCCACCTTGCTTTCTTAATAATGTCTGATAGAGATGATTTCACTAACTCCTGAAACAAAAAAAAGTAATTTCCTACAATAAAAACTTCTATTCCAAAGTTCATCAAATCCTTAATCAAAGGATTTTGTTCCAACCATAACATGGTTAATGTAGCATTACTCTTTCAACTCAAAGCATCAGCCACTTTATATTCCTTTCCTAGATGGTAATGAATCATGCAATCACAATAATTGATTATTTCCATCCATATCCTATGTCTCGTGTTTAATTATTTCTGAGTAAATATTTAATTCAAAATTTTTTGGTCAGTATATATTTAAAATTTTACTTCATACAAATGATGCCTCCATATTTTTAAAGAAAAAACAACAACAGCTAATTCCAAATCATGTGTATGTTAATTTAACTCATGAGGTTTCAACTGACGTGAAGCATAAACAATTACCTGATCATTATGCATTAGGACTCAACCAAGTGCTTTCAACAATCAATCACTATATATAACAAATTCACCATCACTGGAAAGCAGCGCCAAAACTGGAGCATTCACTGATCTTCTTTTCAATTCTAGAAAACAATAATCAAATTCTTTTGTCCACATGAACTTAAAAACTTTTTTAGTTAACAAAGTCATTGGACTTGATAACCATGAAAAATTATCAATAAACCTCTGGTAATAACCAGATAAACCAGGAAAACTACGAATCATGGTTATATTTGTGGGTCTTGTCCATTCTTCAACAACTTTTGTTTTAGAAGGATCAACAGTTATGCCATTTTTTGAAACAATGTGACCAAGGAATGAAATTTTTTATAACCAAAAATCACTCCTTTTGAATTTTTTATAGATTTTATTTTCTTTTAATGTTTGCAAGACTAACCTTAAATAACTATCATGTTCTTATTTTCTTTTCAAATAACCGAAAATATAATCAATAAACACAACCACAAACATATCCAAGAACTCACATAAAATTATATTCATATGATCCATGAATACAGAAGGTGCATTGGTTAATCCAAAAGGAATAACTAAAAATTCATGATGGCCATATATAGTATGAAACACAGTGTTCAGAATGTCTTCTTTCTTTTACTTTCAATTGATGGTACCCTGACCTCAATTCAATCATCGAAAAATACTGATCTCCCTGGAGCAGGTCAAACAAATCATCGATATGATACTATAGATACATGTTCTTAATAGTGATGTTATTAAATGCTCTATAATCAATGCAAAGTCTCATTGAACCATCTTTCTTTTTAAGAAAAAATACATGAGCACCCCATAGTGATTTTTTAGGTCGAACCAAACCTTTATCTAATAATTCCTACAATTGTTTCTTTAACTCTAAAATTTAAATTTGATCCACTCGATAAGGGGGTTTTGAAATTGCCTTAGCATCAGGAACTATGTCAACAGTAAATTCAACTTCTTGATTTGGTATTATACCATGAAAATCATCAAGAAAACATCAATATACTCATTTACCACTGGAACATCATTAATATGAACAATTCCTTTTTTCAAAAATATGTTTATGGTAACATTCATTTCCATATTTTACTAGTTTCTCACCTTCAGGTTACGTTATCAAAAGTAAGGGTTCATTGTTTTACACAAACTGAAATTTTTTCTGAAATGAATCCACTTTATCTCTATAGTCAATGTTAGCATGATAAATGGAAATCCAATGAAAACCCAAAATAACATCAAAATCTACTAGAGGAAAAATAATAAGGATTACAGGTAGATTCTTTCTGCACAAAAGGATATGAAGGTTCTTATAATTTTTTTTCTTGACATTTCCTACCGGTACTTTTACCATAATTTTAGGATTCATATCTTGATATGGAATTCCAAATTACTAGAAAACTTCTTAGAAATGAAATAATTTGTAGACCATAAATAAAACAACACATTGGCATAATCTAAATAAATAACCAGTGTACCTAATACTACATCAGTCGATGGGCCAACATCTTTTGAAGTCATTGTAATGGATTTCACCACTCCTTTCTGTTTGTATTCTGACTTTTTTCCTTCTATTGAGTTCTTCGTTGGACACTCATTTTCATAATGACTCATTTAATTGTACTTCAAACATTTTACTGATTGTAAATCAAATTTTCTCTTACCATAACCCTAATATTTTTCAAGACAATTACATGCTTTATTCCCCATTTTACCACATCGGTAGCACGTACCAAAATTCAAAATACATTCCCCTGTGTGACTTTTACCTCAATTTTCACAAACTATAAACTTAATTTTTTTACCATTTGATATTTTTAAGAGTTCTTCTCTTTCATCTGCCACCTCAACCTCTTATTATGTTGTTTTTCAAAGAACACATGATCATCAAAAAACTCCATTTCCACCTTCTCCGCACATCAAATAAGTTTTTCATAACTTTTGATCTCACGAGAAGCTAAAGCCCTTCCATTATTTTTCTATAATCCGGAGTAAAAATGAATGATTTACGATCACGATCTCAAATAAAATTTGGAGCATACCATGCCAGTCGATTGAATTTTTCTTCATAAGAAGCCTCTGAGTCAACCTCCTGCCTCATTTTTAGGAACTGTTTTTCCATCCTAAGACGAACCACCTTAGGAAATTATTTCACAAGAAACATACTTTTTAATTCATCTCAATCAGAAGAGTCAATCTACTTAAAATCGCTAATATTTTTCACCATCGACCACCATTGATCAGCTTCCCCTAAAAAATGGTAAACAGTATGATTAACCTTTTGATGTTATGAACACCACATGACTTCAAAAATCTTCTCTAATGATTTAATACACCCTTTAGCTAGAATAGGGTCATATGATCCTTTAAATGATTGGGGATATTTTCCCATGAATTTCTCCAGTACTGACATGTTCTTATGTGGTTGATCTGGCTGATCTCATGCATGGATACCACCACCATTTTTAGCTTGATTCAAATATGCCATCACTACAACAAACTGTTTAGATCTGATTATGACCATCTCATGTTTCTGATTTGGAAGGTTGTCTTCCTCCTGATGTCGTCCCATCATATATGCCATGTTTCCACTACATAAAACCAATCTAAACATAGAAATATCATAGGTGAGGCAACATGGGAATCTGTAAATGCTCTATCATTTCTATCTTAAAATAAATTAATTCATTGATATTAATTTAAAAATATCCTAACTCCTAAAGTTATATAATCCAAACTTTGATACCAACTATAAGTCCCCGACCTTAGACATTACATAATCATTAATTAAGTTAATAATTCACATTGTGTATCTTTTCAAGTTTATATCTATAGAAACTTAGTTCATAACATATACACAACAATTTTAATATTACATGTATACACTTCTACACAGTATCCATTTTTTCATAAAATAAAATCCATTAAAAAATATACATGCCTACATGCATGTTTTAGACAGTATGACTATTCCTTGATCCCATCCTTGACCCTATTCATCTTTAAGTCCTATGAAAAAAAATTCAAAAAAACATGAGATGAGGATAAAAATAAAAATAAGGGTTATAAAATAAAGAAAGAAAACATTAGTCCATCAATACATACCAATCATAAGATATTTAACATACATCATGAAATCATAAGACTTATGAATAACACATATAAATCATAAATCATAAATGTAACTTGTGTCATTCATAACATACATACTTTGTAGCTTTCACTTCTACGTAGGGAGTTACGTTTGGAATACCATTCAAATTATATTCTCAAAATCTCTTATTAGAGACATTAATGTTTACCTCCGTCATGTTACCCAATGCATTGGAGAGCAATCTCGGGCTCACCCACCTATGTTTATCACAGAACCACCCATATACATAAACAATTCCCAGTAACCATAACATATTCATAACACATAAAACAAACATAAAGTAAAGACTCCATTTCCACATTTCAATTACAATATATCATATAAATATATTGACATAAAAAATCCATTATCAAATCCATTTTCAATATCAAAATACATAAAATATTATATGGTATTTATTTTCCTTTAAAAAAACATTACATCTTGTTAATGAAGCCAAATATCAAATAATACTCACAGTGGAAGAAAGGACATTGTCACCATTTACGTTAAAAGAAACATTTATTTTTATTGTTTAGTAAAACTATTCATAGAAAAAGATTCCCGTTAAATGAAATTAAAATTAAAAGCTGTTTATACACCGTATAAAATAATTTCATGAATAAATCAAAATATGCCTTAATGAAAGGAGATTGAGACGAAGCCCCTTACCTCATGTCCAACCTGACTTGTTCGTTATTTAATATACTAAATAATAGACAAAAGTTAATTAATAATTAATCAATAACCTTTTTCATGTTTTTTATTCCTTTTATACTATTTATTACAATGTTATAAACATTACATAATCATTTAAGTTAATATCCATCGTTTTTTCAAAATTGTTTACTGGAGTAAAAAATAATGTATTATAATTTCAAGTTGTCCATGTGGTCAAAATTACATTATACCCAGAATTATATTAGTGATTTAGATAGCATATATATCATATATATCCAGTATATATGTTTATTTGTAATAGTACATAAAAGTTTGAGATAAGAAACAAAACGCACCATTCATGGAGATGGTAAACAGTACGTACGCATGAACGCTACTTTCATTTGTATTTGGTATTTTAATGGAATGAAAACATAATGATATATAGGTATATTATATTAATATTATAATATCATATATAATTTCATTAACTATATCTTTTATATGTCCCAAGTATGCCATGAACGAGTCATATAACTTTAAGGGGGCGGTAGTCTTCACTTCATCAAATGAAATTATCGCGCTTACCAATTATGGAAAGCATAAAGGAATGATATAATTTAAAAATATAGATGTATATAGATAATAAAAATATAATATATATCACATATAATTAAATTTATATCTAAATGTCCACCATAATATGGGGTAGGATATAATTGAACAATAATCGTTTCGTGAGACGTTAGTTCACCATCCACAGAAACAGTATGTTCTTTACCCATTAGAGGGAGGTGTGTGTATGTGTAGTTAAAATAATTATAATAACAAAAACCTTACATATTTAGGATAAATTTTTTTATAAAAAAAAGAATAATGATATTTTAGGGTTTTGGAGAAGTAAAATAAAGGAAAGGAACTTAAGATAAGATGTTACCTTTAAATCGGGTATCTCTCTTTGGTTTGAACCCAATGGTTTAATTGAATTGAATTATTCCTAGGAGAAGGATTATAAGAGGGATATTGGGATGTAGGGAGATTAATTGTACATAGTTGGGATGAGCCAAGGGCTTGAGAGGTGTGAGTAATGGGTTAGAGGTGATGGATTTTTATAAGGGGAGGAGGGGCTCTTAAGGAATGTTTGAAAGTATTTTTTATTATAAAATTATTTTCGGTTTCAAGAAGTCCAAAACTCATTAAATTAGAATATAATATGACTATAGTTAAAAATATAATAATAAAATATAAATTTTACAGGTTTTGATATTTTTTTTAATATTTATAATCGCATTAATTTAAATAATTCATTAATAAGGTAATCACTACATCATCATCATGTCATAAATAATTTTTTTATTTTATGTCTAAAAAATATATATATTTTCCATGATGTATAAAATCTCTTTACCATTAAAATAAATATTTATAGTCTAAGATATATCTTATATAACCCCATATAAAAATTGGTTTACTAAAAGATATATGCCTATGTCATTTTTGTCTTTTCTTTATATTAATTAATATAATGTGTCATTATCACTTCCATGTGTCTCCATAGGATCCCAAAATCGATGAATGTATGCCCATGGTTGGAAATGTATCAACCATTAGAATTGGGACACATGTTATGGTAATTGAAAAATATTATAATAATATTTGTTTACCCTTCTTTACCATATTTACCTTTTAACCATGGTAAGTAAAATATTTACTGAAGTAAATAATTATAATATCTAAAAAAAGCTACATATTTAAAAAATTTGGACCTACTGATTAAAAAAATTGAATACATTATTCCAAATTCAAATCATAGAAGTTGTAGAAAATAATTTAAAATTAATTCCTGTTGTCAAAACAAAAAACGTGTTTTTAAGAAATAATAACTATCAAAAGATTGACATTTGTTTATGTCCAATTTCCATGTGAAATTACTTCCATTGAAAAAAATTGGATTAAATGGTAAAAAAATAATCTAATAATACTTTAAAACTATTTAAAAATATAATATTAACATATAAATAAATTAGATTAAAATGAAGTTTTGAATTAAAATACCGAATTTTCCACTATTCATTAATAAATGAACATTATCGTAAAAATAAAAAAATTTCATCCAAAGTAAATTTTGATGTCCCGATACTATAGAATAATATTATTTTATCAAATAAAACATATTAAATTGACAAAACTAGATTTAAAAAGGGGTATCCGTCAAAAGGTGTCAAATAGACCTTTTAAAGAATATTAGAGTGTTTATGCTTAAATTTCGATTCATTCAAAATTTAAGCTTATAACTTTTATTTAATAAATGTAAAAACATTTAACAAACATGTGTAATAATATTTTTGTTATTTATTTTCATTCCCTCTAATACAATGGATATGCGTTAACTACAATTTAAAAAAATAATTGTATTATTTTATTTTTTGGTATAACTCAACAGTGTGTGCAACGTAAGATTTCAAAGAATCCCACTATTGTGTATTGAGTATGCCGTCAAATATAGAATCCATTTTAATATAAAATTAATAATTAATTCACAAATAATATAAAATTTAAAATTTTCATATTCTTTATTTACCTGGGATGTTACGATAGGCTACCCGCAAGCCAAAATTTGAGTCTAAACAAAGTAGATACGAGAGTTTGAAGATTATTAAAAATGAACCAAGGGATAAACAACATGTGAGGGGACCCACATAGTGTGTGGTCCCACTGAATCACCTAGTTGTGTTCCTTGAGATGCATATATCACCAACTGTTTAGGGATACATGATATTTAGGGGATTTACTTGTTGTTCCCATGCTACTCTGGGTCCCCCTCACGCGTTTGGTTATGTCTGTGTATTTATCCCATTTTCATGTACTTTGGTGAACAGATGTGTGCATGGATGTGTACTTCTTCACAAGTTCCTACATGTGTTCTCTCTCATACTACTCATCCACTTAGGGCATCAATACAAGGCATGTAGTAAGGATAGACACCATTCCATTGTTATAATTTCTAAAACCCTAGTCGCCACAACATTGGGGCTACACATAGTTTCTTTTTCTAACTACACGATGTGTAGTCATGATATTTATAGAATCTCATATCTAATCTCTATGCACTAGATCCAATATTTTCTCTTCAATTTCATCCTTATATCTTCCAGATAATGATGGATCTAGACATCGATTGACATTTCCAGACATCCATTGGCCAAAAAATGGTACAAATTTGTCATCAAATAATCATTGTGTGCCCTGCATGCCACCGCCAATTGATGCTCAGCACAAGATCTAAAATCATTAAAAGGAAACACTCATTTTACAATGATTCATCCTTACATTCATCATAGATTGATTATTTATTTAGAATCCATGAAGTTTGTGTGCATTTGAGGGTATGATTAGGTTTGGTATCACTCGAAAATTATGAATTGCAACATCATGGTCTAACGATGACTAAAGAGAAGAAATTGGGGGAGAAAGGCATAAAAATATTTATTGATTATTTCTATTTTTTCTTTTCCAACCATCAAGAAACGGTATATCATGGGATAGAAAACAAGAATAACAAATTTAATTTCAATACATGTGAACATGAAAAGACTAAAACAATTGTCAAAAATCATAAAAGGAATGATTATACTCAATGAGTTAAATAAAAAATGGAATAATCTAAAGTTTTATGAGTCCCACCTAGATATTGGATCATTCTTCATCGAAGAACATGTCTGCCAATTACTAAAGGATTTCATTGTTTTTGTTGCATCTCGATATTCCCTAATCTAAAGATTCAACCTCATCCAAAGTCAATTCAGCTAAAAATTAAGAGGAATAAGAATATATTGATGGGAAAATCTCAATAGAGGTGTTCTTATAGGATTCCAATTAGTTTAAATAAATAAATAAATTTAATAAATTTAATTAATTAACCAACTGAACACACCTTCAATTTGAGATATATCTGAACTTCCCACCATCAAAATACTTTTTTTTTATTTTCATAAACCACTTTTTGGAGGAGTGTGAACCATATAAGAAATCAATAATGCAAAAATGACACCAACCAAAGACAACCCATTCAATGAAAAGAACCCGAAACTAAAGCAGAATAAAAACAAAGTTTATACCTACATAAGATTTTGCACCTCTTACGAAAAAACTGGTCTGTAGCCCATTTTAGACCTCCCCTAGGGTAAATATTGTTTTTTAAACTCAAATATAGTCTTTGATTTTTGATCTGAGATTATTTTTAAGATTTATCCAATTTTCTATAAGAAACTGTGTGTGTGTAATATAAAATATTATTAATATTTTTATAAAATTAATTTCGAGAACACTGAACCTCATAATTACACACCATCTCATTTTCTATATCTCAAAATATATATAGAAATATTTCAAATCCTTACAATATAAAAACTGAGTCTATGATGTTATTTGGGTGATTTAAGACCAGTTAAAAAATTCATAAAACTTCCAAGAGATCAATGAGTCAGGCACCATTGATGTTTTTTCAAGGAGTTTTGTGGATGAGGTGCTGTAGTTTTATAGAGTTTATTGGTCCATTTTCTTAGATTGGGATGCAATCTTTACCTCAAGAGTCTGGAGGGGATTACATCATGCTCTTGGAACTCAGTTGTGCCTTAGTATTTCTTTCCACCCTCGGATGTATGGACAAATGAAGTAGAATCTCCAGACATTGGAGGAAATATTTTGGGCATGAATCTTAGACTTTAGTGGATCATGGGAATAAAACATGCATTTGGTTGATTTTTTTCATTATAATAATTATCAATCATCCATTTCCATGGATTTTTTGAGGCTTTGTATGGGAAGCCATGTCAATATCTATTATGTTAGATGGAGTTTGGGGTGGTAGTAGTTCTTGATATCGATGTTGTGTAGAGCCTGATAGAAAATATTCAATTATTTCATGAGATGATAAAATCTATACAAGAAATGTTTAATTCCTATACTGATTGTAGGATGAGGCCATTGGATTTTGATGTCACTAAATAGGAAGTTGTATTTTGGTAGGGGTAGTAATATTTCTTCCTAATTTTTTAGACTATTTGATGTGTTGTGATGAGTTGGCGAGGTGGATTATTGGTTGGCGTTTCCACTACAATTAGAGAATATCCATAATGTATTTTATGTGTCATAGCTTCATTGGTATCTTCATGATGACTCCCACGCCATTTACGAGGGAGATATGAATATCGAGGATAATGCGATATTCATCGAGCGGACAGTGGTGATCTAGGATAATCAAGGGAAGGTGTTGTGTAGATAAACTATTCCCTATATTCTTGTGTTTTAGAGGCATGGTGTCTAAGAAGATGGTACATGGGATAAAAAAATGTCGATGTGTTCCCAGTACTCTTAGATATTTTAATTTTTTTAATTTCATGGTTTTTCTTTGTGTTCTGTTGTTTGGATATTTATGTTTTATAAGAGGTGATATTCCATTGATGTGTTGTTTCCCATGATGTGTGATGTGTGATGATACCCTGAAATGTGAAAACGGGAGGATCTAACTCCTAATCAAGAAAACTTATACAATGATACAATTAAACTCATGTGGGTGAGTCCGTTCTGCCAAGAGTGTATAGTATCTTGACATGAAATATGGAATTCCCTGATTAAAATGTTTGGGGAAGTGTTGTTTGATGGTTTGAGAGGTGAAGAGGTTGAGATGGATGTGCGGATAGTTGTGTGGTTTGTGATGGAATTTTGTTGATATCAGATACCATGGTGTTGTTCCATGTGAGGGTTGCTTATGTGGTTGTGTGTGTTGATGTGGTTGGGTGGGTATTTTGTTGGTATTTGGGTTTGGTATTTTTTGTTTGTGGATGTGTTCAAGGTGTAATGAGATCCCTGATAGGAATCCAATGGGTTTTTTATATACCTTTTCTTTTACTAGGGTTAGTATTGATTCTCAATGATTTGAACCATTCGAGAGGTATCTAAGGTTATGTCCCATTCCTTCTTGGCCCATTAGATTTCTTTTCTTGGTTACATGGTGTTTTGGAGTCTTTTACTCTTTTTTTATGAGTTCCATTTTATGGTCACCTATTTGTTCACATGGAAGGTAGGTTGTTCATACAGTCAGTCAACATGGTCATATATTTGTTCTTGTAGTAGCTAGGATGGTATTGTGGTTGTTTTCAATGGTCAAATGTATGTTCATGTGGTAGGGTGGTAGGACGTGTGGTCGGTTGGAATGATAAATTATTTGTATGTGTGGTAGGTAGGTTAGTCATGCAGTCGGTTGGAATGGTCTATTTTTTCATATCAACAATAGTTGAATCAGCTATTAGAATAGGATATGTGGTTGGATCAGCTATATGAATCGGCTACATGAGTGATCAACTATGTGAATCTTCTAAGTGAATTAGCTACGCAGATAAATTGGCTATGTGCCTCAATCAACTATGTGAATCAACAACATCATTGATCAACTATGTGAATCAGCTACACGAGCGATCGGCTATGTGAATCAGTTATGTGGATGAGTTAGATATGTATCATCATCCGGCTACATGAAAATAGTAATATGGATATTTTGGCTATAAGGGGAATTTAGCTACATTGGATCTACCATATTGAGTTTTCTTCAAGTTACATAAAATGGCCATGTATGACATTCATTGATGAGAATCAAGGGAAGTCAAAGGTTATTTCATCGATGATAATTATATCCTTGAATTTTTATGATGACCAATGATTTAAATGTGACCTTCCACGTGTAGTTTAATGAGATCCACACTAATTTGTTATTTAAATATGTTATGATATGAAATTATGATCGTTCCCTATCTATTGACTCTAAAAATAAAAAATCTTCCTTGTGTTCCATCCTACATACTTTCTCTCGAGACCAGAGGTCTTGAATCCCTTTCCATGGATATATGGAAACCAACTTTCAATGGTTAGAGATTCATCTAGTGGTGATACCATCTAGCACCCAACCCTTCTTATTGTGCAAAAAATTACACGATTATTCTTTCTTCTGGGTAGGGAATCCCACATTTCACATTATTTTGTATTATTTCGTAGGGGTTTAATTTTGTTATCTTTTGGTAATATGGTCGCATTCGGCTTAATAAAGATAAATAAATCAGTTAAATTGAATTGATGGGAATGGGAATCATTTGTATTAATTTACTACTCTGATATTATTTGTGATATTTTTTATTCTGTTGGCCAAATGCCCCACTAAAAATCATGGTTATTAGGTATATTATAATACAAAATAGATTATGTGATATGGAAACAGTTTTGGGTGACCTGTGATATAACCCTAAATGAGGAATATACTAATCACATATATTTTGATAATAAAATGGTTTCCACAGCATTATTTCATGGGTGATGATTCCACTGAAAAAACAAGTGGAATTTATAAAATTCCATTTATAAATATATAAAATATTTTGTGATGTTTTTTTATGTGTGGTAATTTTATGGGGCATAAATGTGTAATTATAAAGGGTGGTTGGGGAATTTGGTGTTGATGTTTGATATGCATTCATGATTTTGGGTTATTGAGGTGATGGTTTTTTGGGCTATTATTATATGGAAGTGAGGTGATCATTAGATAGGGATGATGATATTCTTGTGAGAATTATTGTGTTATGATATATACCCAAGTAATGTTGGAATAATAGCTTAATAATGATGGAAATGGATGGGTTTTAGTTTTGTACATGGGATGGAAATGGTCATTGAATTAATTAATGAAGGGTTGTGTTGTATGATATGGTTGATTTTTAATAATAAAATGAATGGGTTGGATAATATAATTGGATGGAAGTGAACATTTTTTTGTGGTTTTATGAAATTAGGTTGCAGTGAAAGAGAGGATGTTGTGAGTTAGTTAGTGTTTTTTGTGAACCCATGGGTTTATCTTGTCTATGGTTATATATACTTATACATATATATTATTTGTAATTTCTATACAACCCACCTACATCGATCACTATGATCCAAAACCCGTATATTCACATGGTGGTGTTTTTTTCCAAAATCCCATTAATCAAGATGAATGTCTATCTATCTGCTAATTCCCTATTTCTCTTCCAGAAAAGTAGATATACACATGTTAAGATGGTTGGAGGTCTGTTAGAGCACTGGGTGATAGCCCATGTGTCTTTAGGTGGGATGTGACATTATTGTATTTTGGGGTGGAATTTATTGGGGGACATTCATGGTAGTATAAGGCCTCATGGTTTATTAACTTCATCTTCATGATATCATACTATAATTATTGAAGTGTTTGTGATGTTATGGCATAGGTGTCTTTAGGTGAGATGGGATGTGACCGTGCTATAGGGTAGAGGCCCAAGTGTTTGTGAGAATGATATGATGTGACCGTGTTGTGGGGTGGTGGTATATGTTATTCAAAATAAATGAGATCACCATGAAATATGACATTTGGGTGTGAGATAAGCATTCAGTAGGAAATAGGTAAAGGATTCCCTTTATCGATATGCTTCTTATTATGTTATGATATGTGGCCTGTGTCATTTAGTGAAAATTCCATGGTGAGGCTGGGATTATATAGTTTAAATGTTTAGCTATTGTGGTTATTTTGTTTTCTCCTGGGTTCAATAGTATTATTCTTTCACATGTTCCTGGGATACATAGTATGTTATAATGAGTATACCTTTATGCTCAACCTATGTACATAGAACTGTTTTCATGTTTATAGGAGGATTATGTATAGCATGTTGGACATTACTAGATCATAACTCCTAACAGTTGTTTTTTCAATGATTTAGATTTTCATTATGTATTTACATTGGACACTTTTATCTATATCAGTCTTATTTATACATACATTGTGGTATATTTTTTGTTTTCATTTTCGTTATGTCATGGTGTTTCTTATGGTTTATTAATTCTATATCACAGTCTTATATTATTATAGAGGTTTATGCCTCCCATTTCATGAGATTTGTCTACCCTCAGTGCTAGTCACAAACCTGAGGAATACTGAATATATGAATCGAGGGCCATTATCTCTCTCCCTTAATTGTGATATATTTGGTAGAAAGTGGCTTGTGACAAATGATATGAAGTGATATTACTTAAAAAAATATTTATCTGATATTCTAGCATAGGCTATGGGTTGATAATAGAGGGAGATACCATATTGTCTAAACTGAATTAAGAAGATCTTGGGGGTTTTTTTGTATGCATCGGTTGACTCATGGAACTATTTAATGAAGGTGTATATATATAGTTTTTTTAGTATAATTCCATTAAAAAACAAATTCCATGAATATATAATTAATAAATCTTATAGGATTTATAATTACATATAGTATAAACAACAAGAAGTACCTTATGACTACTTATGATGATCATGGAATCTATACTATCCATGTGATTCATGTTCATAAGGGGATGGATATATTTTCCCTACATTATGAAATGGTATGGTACAGTGGCATGAACCTCCAAATTGTGATATCTATGTATTTTATGATGGATGCTGAGTCCATTTAATTGCAAAAAATTTATATTCATATATTATTATATTTATGTCTTAATGGTTATCTTAATGTAATATCCTTATTATAGTTATTATTCTTCGTATATAATATATCTATTAATTGGATGATGAAAAAAGAGAATGATGATTGGGGATCATGATTTGTGGGAATTAAAGAGTTTTTTTTAATGGAATCATAATGATGTTTTAGAAATATTGTGGAAGGTGGAGAACACTAGAAAAAAATTATATACTTTTACATAAATAAAAGTAGATGAAAATAATTATTGAATAAGTAATGATGGAATGAATTTTGTTTATATGTTAATGGATTGTGATAGAATTGAGTGAATACAACAACTAACGTATCACACTAAAATATAATGTATATTTTTCAATAGTGAGTAATTATATATGAGTATTTTCCTTGATTATGTGAATCACAACAAAACACATGATAATTTTACCATTATTTTATTCCATGGAATTATATAACGTATCCTATAAGGATATTTCACCATGATAAAAGGGAAATTTTATATATATATTTTTCAGTCTATGGGAGTTGGTGACTATCTTTATAATAGCTATATGTTATTAAATAATTATAATTTTCATTCAATAATGTTCTAGGACAATAAATGTTTATTTGTGGTCATTTTTGAGTTTATATCACTCACTCCATAGATCGAAGAGACCATGGAAAAAAATTTCTCTGCAAATTTTAAGAAGATACATAGATCACAATTTAATCCATTTTTTCATATTGTTAGTTTGATGAATTTTTTTGGATGTCATGAATATTTTTATGATATGTCCACTATATATTATATATCTAGGTTTTATTAACTATTTAACAATGATGAATTTTATTTAGTTGTGATTTTATGTATTTCAACGTGACAAAAAGTCTCATTTTATGATCTAGATAATTCAAAAAATATCCAAATATAAAAATAAATTTCCTTCAGGGATAAAAAAATAGCTTAAAATAAGAAATATTATCATAATGATATAATATTGACTAGAGATTTAATAGATATGTGGTAGGTCCATTATGCTAGATACCCTACGAGGGGAGTGAATTATGGTATGACAGATTAAAACAGCTGCCCCTTTTGATCTTGTTTTGCTGTTAGACAAAACCTATTCTCTCTTCTTCCCGTTTCAGACTATGAATGAACCTTAAATCATTCACAAGATATAGAAATTTTTACTTGGTTCACCCTCACTGGGATACGTCCAAGGCACATACACCGTCAATGTGCTGATGTACCAATTCCACTATAAGCACACTGTTGTTTACAAGTTTGAAGCGGACTAACTATCCCTCCTGGTATACAACCACTCAAAATTTGAGAACTCACTTCTCTCTCAACTGATGTGAGATCACTAATTCTTTAGAATATCAACTCACTATTTATATAATTGTAGGTCTTTTCATTGTCACAAATGAATGCATCTTTAAATGTGTGTAGATGCTCTATTGATATCCAATTTTCATCCACTGATGATTACCCCTTTACCGTAGGTGTACTAAGAAACTTCCAACTTTCACACAACCCTAGGGTGACTTGTGGGCCACTTTTACTAGTGCATATCCTAAGCCTTTTTTTCAAAAAAAAAACTCAATTGCGTTCCAATTTTATACTTTCACGCCACTGCTTGCGCGCCACTGCTTGTGCACCACTGCACGCGCGCCACTGCTTGCATGCCACTACTTGCACGCCAAGGTACTTTCATGCCAGCATGCTTATGCACCAACATGATTTCACACCAAACTACTTGCACGTCGAACTACATACGCACCAAACTACTCATGCACCAAACTACTAGCGTGCCAAAATACTTGTGCGCCAAACTACTTGGGTGGAAAACTACTCTCACGCCGAACTACTTGGGAACCATTACCACTTGTGCGATAATAGCTCAGATTTTCTCTAATTGTTGAGATTAATTTTTATATTAGGATGGGTATCCCTATATTTATAGTCATTTTGGGGACGTTGTGTGTGTGTTTCACCACTCACCTTGCGTACCACTTCGGGACTTATGCACCCCTTCTTGACTTGTGCGCCCATTTCTGACTTGTGTACCACTTGTTAAATTGTGTGCTGATTTCCTTCCTATGTAATATTTTTGGGCGTTGAAAATTGAAATATGAATTACATGCCCCTTCTTCACTTGCACGCCAATTCTTCACTTGCGTGCTCCTTTTGGACTTGCGCGCCACACTTGTGCGTCAATTATTCAATTGTGCACCCCATTATTTCCTTTGACATATTTTGATGTATCATTTTGAAATATGACTTGCGTTCCACGTTAATACTTTCAAAACACTTGAGAACTTGCACGCCACTTAATGACTTGCACACCACTTTATGACTTGCACACCAATACATCACTTGTGCACCCCTTAATAACTTCCACGCCACACTTGTGCGCAAATTCTTCACTTCTGCGTCACTTTATTTCCTTTTTCATATTTTGATGTTTGATTTTAAAACATTCCTTGGTTCAAAAAATTCCAATCACTCACTTTTTCAACAAACAAAATCACCTCAAAAATGCTTCAATGATACCTTGAGGGATTTTTTCCCAACAATATCCTCCTTTAGGTTTGTTGACAACAGTTCCATAATTCGATACCTCGTTAAATCTTCTTACATTAGAACAACCATTCGCCTCTTGTGATTTTGATAGCAATTAATGATTTAATAAATATATGGTATAAGCTCAAATGATAAATTCTCGGCATGAGAAAAAAGAGTATAATGAAAATATCATCATTGAATCACTTCATTTGTGACACCAATTCTTGAAACCAATCAACTGCTTTCATCATGAACCTCAGCAGTTATGATATATCTTCTTTGACCGACCACTGCAAGCATCATCAGATTTAAAACTCTCCCACTATCTCATTTCTATACCCCTATCTCGCTTCTCCACCTCTCAACTTCTCCATATGTCTTTGACTAAGACATTTTCTCCCTTATTTAGCCATAGTTTCTCCCCTATAAGAGTCACTCTTTCTCCCCCTTTGTCAATGAACCCAAAGGTCTCTCCTTTGAGGCCAGCAACAGAGTATAGAATACAGATCATAAAACTGAGGAAAACCACACCACACCTTGGGGAGAGGGGGTGTCCACATATACACTTGTTCAAGTCTGGGGAGCCGACTGGACTCCCAAATCCAGTCGATTCCTTTCAAAAGCTTCTTTGGGTAAGGCCTTTTTCAAAATGTTTGCAGCTTATAGTTCCTTAGGCACATAATTCAACTTCGCAATTCCCTACTCATCCTTCTCCTTGATAAATTGATACTTTATCTCATTGTGATTTGTCCATGAGTGACAGACAATATTTTTTCTAAGATTTATAGAACTTGAGTTATCGCACTGGATTCCGATTGGAGACTTCACTTCAACGCCCATATCATCATGTTGCTTCTTTATCCACAATAATTGAGTGCATGGTGGATTGTCCACAATATAATCAACTTCTGTGGTGCTCAAAGAATTGAAATACTTCATCTTACATATCCAAGAAATACACATACCACCAAGATAGAAAGAACCTCCTGACGTTGATTTCCTATCATCCACCAAACTAGCCCAATCTGCATTAGTATATCCCAAAAACTCTGTCTGATATTTTTCACTATATATCAAGCCGAAATACACCGTTCCCTTGATATAATGAAGTATTATTTTTACTGAAATTATGTGTACATATTTAGGATTATTTTATATCGCGCTACTTGGCATGTGGTGAAAGAAATATCAGGTCTCTTCGTTTTCAGGTATAGTAAACTCCCAATTTTCATCATGTATTCTGTGATATTAACAGCCTTTCCATTATCAACTTTTGATAATTTTATCTGGTTTGCAACCAGAGTCTTCATATCCTTGGAATTTTCCATTCCAAATATTTTAAAATCTTCTATTTAATATATGTATGGAGATATGAATGTCCCATTACTTCCTTGTGTCACCTATAAACCAAGGAAAAATGACAGTTCCCCAATCATTAACATTTCAAATTCATTTTTCATGAATTATGAAAACTGTCTACAGTGAGATTCATCTGATCTGAAAAATATAATGTCATCAATATAAACTAGCACCATCATCCTTTTATTACTGTTGTTTTTGAAATAGATATTTTAATCAACTCCACTATGTTGGAAACCTGGTTTCATCAAATACTGATCAAGCCTTCAGTACTATGCTCTTGCTGCTGGTTTCATCCCATATAATGCCTTCCACAGCTGAAAAACCTTGTTCTCATCCTCATGAATGAGAAAACCATCTAGCTAATTGATATACATTTTTTCCTCCAGAAACCCATTCAAGAATGTAGATTTTACATCCATCTAGAACACTTTGAACTTCTATTGCACTGAAATGGCTAGAAATAAACTGATGGTCTCCAGCCTTGCAACTGGTGAAAATGTCTCATCAAAATGAATTACCTCTATCTGGGAGTATCCTTTGCACACTAGTCATTCTTTATTTCAAATTACAATTCCATCTTCATTCATCTTGTTGCAAAAGACCCATTTAGTCTCGATGACATTCTTATCATCTGGCCTCAAAACAATCTCCAATGACTGATTCTTCTCAATCTGATCTGGCTTTCATTCATGGATTGAACCCAGTTTTCATCTTTATCTTCATAATAAAAGCATTTAGGCTCACCTAAAATAAGAAATATGTCTTATTTAGTGTCTTCATTCTTTTTGTCTGAATTGAAGCTGATTGATCGGTAATGATATTTTTCCTGTCAATTTTAGCTCAACTCCTTGGATTCAGTGAAGTTATTGATTTTTATTCTTCATGCCCATCATCAATATCTTCTTCTGAATCAGTATCAACCACTTCTTCACCTCCTACTTTACTGAATAGAATTTTCATTGGTTCTTTCAAATGATGTTCAGATTCATGTTATTTAGGTGCAATAGAGTGGCTGACCAAGGTCATCTCTCAAAGGAGGAAGTAAATTAAACAACTTATTAAAGGTATTTTGAAAATAGAAAAAAATAAAATAATAATACTAAATAAAATTATGGTGATATTTTGTTTTTTATAAATCTATAAGAATTTTTCTGGAAGAAGATTGCATTTTTTACTTTTGAAATGAAAGTTGATTAACAAAGCACAACAAGAATACGTTTTTTAGAGAACTATTTTTAGAAAGTGTAATCGATCTAACTCTACCTCTACATTTAATTATTAATAATTATAATTTAATTAATATCCACTTAATTATGATCCCCTAATTCTTTAACCCTCTAACCTTATAAGAGTTTAATTAACCTCAAAGATGAAATTACATAAACCCTAGGCTAGCATTAGAACACACAGTCGTAACATCCTACATTGATTGATGTTATAAGGTTAGCTTATTGTCAGTGATTAATTATAGAACATATCAATTCTGGAAATAATTATTTACTAAGTTTAGATATTATATTTTAACTCTACAAACTTATCCCGTGTGGTCTTTTTTTACCGATTAAGTTCACGCTCTCACAATTTACACAAACTCTCGACCTCACGTGATTTGTATTTATTGTTCAATATCTTGTTTAGTTTAATTTAAATTGAAAAATCAATTACTAGATCATATTTAGTGAATTATATTAGCTCATTGATACAATATAAATGAATGAATAAGGTAATAGGTAGATCGATTATTAATCAAACTACTCTTCCATGCGCGGTGTAGTCACTGTAGAAACCGATTGCATGTGCAATGGTTTAAAAAGGGTAGAACCCAATATCATATATACTAAATAATTCCACCCCAAATAGGAAGATAAAAGAAAAAGAAATTTGAAAAAAATAGAATAAAGCAGAAGAAATAAAATAATAACAATGAAATTTATTATGAAAACAAAAACATTACAACATGAGGAAGAAGAATAGGGCTTCGACGAAGGGATCCTTGCTTCAAGAGATCCACTTATTGAATTTCATGGATAATTTGAGTGAAACCTATTCTAATATTCTGTAAACTATTTAGTGCACGTACTCACATTTACAAATATGAAAAATACATATTTATATAGTGGATGAGAGCCTAGGTTAAATGTGGTTTCATGTGTGAATGAGATGATTCTGCCAAATATTTTAATCCCACTTGAACCACATTCTTGACCATCAAAACTAGTGAATTAGTTGTCTTAATAGAATAATAACATGTGAGAAATTAGGTTTTAGAGATCCTATAAAATTTTTAGCCCAATGAAAGTATGGATGTAGGAGTTATGGCCCAAATACAAAACCCATGTCCAATCTGGCGAGTCCAGCCCAACTTTGACTTCATAGCCCATTTAATCCATCCCAATCCACTATTTAGATCTATTGTCCTAAATACAAATTTTAGATAATTACTCTAGGAACATTGTTACAAAATTTTATGTTCAATAATGTTACATTACAATATTTATGTTTGAAATACTACAATTTATTTTAAAAATGTAAAACTGTAATTTTCCTCAAATTTTCAAATGAATGATCTAATTCCAAAAATTTCATAAATAAACATATTTAGCACAATTTGAGGAAATTATGTCATTTATTATCAATAGAATATTGAACAAAACAGTGTTTTATCAACTCCCCCACACTTACCCTTTTTCACTCCAAGGCAAAACATCATATCAAGTAAACTTCAATATCAAATAATAACAAATTTTAAAACACTTATCCTTGGGATTCAGCAAATACACACAAAAAGATATAATTCCTCATAAAAAATATTTATAAAGTTCTCCATTTATATAATCCAATATATTTCCCCTTAATTAATCCTCCCATTCACAAAACAATTACCTCAATTGAATTTTCTCTTATCACACAAATGTAAATTTTTTTAGCAATGTCATTCTCATCCAAACTCATAAAAGGTTCACCATAGGCTTGATAAATTCATACATCACCACCCAATGTGATTCAAGGAAATATTTTTTTCATGAGTAATTTTTTGGGTTTTTCTGTGGCTTTTAGTTGGTAGGATTTAGTTGTGAAAAAATTTGAGGCTGAATGATGAGGGCTTGACCATTTTTGAAGCAAAATTGCATTAATCTAATTTCCACTTAAATATGGTCTCATCCCCAATCCCTATAGCATCAATTAATCTTTATCATCATGAAAAATAAATGAATTTTTACTCTATTCAACATTTAGGTAGGAAAAATTTCAATCTTCTCAAACTTGATTTTCTTGAAAGCTCCAAATAGGCACAAACATTCTTTTTCTTCAGATGCACTAGAAAGGCACAACTTCTTTTATCATGAATGCTCCAGAAAGGAAAAACTTTCAATACAATGATTTTTTTCAGTAGAAAACACGTCTCTTTGGGATTTAATTTTCCACCCAATGTATCACAAAATGTCGTAGCACAACACAATATAGCTTCCCCCACACTTACGTTCAACTAGATTATGAAATTTCACTTCAACAGTTGGTTGGATAGTGAAAATTGGCTTGTAATGTCGCTAACCTAACAATATTTTCATGGATTCTAAGGGATAAAAGGACTAAATGTTCAAGGTAGGCCATTTTAAATAAGTATTATTTGAAATAGTGTCTTTAGTACCAACCAAACTCCTCAATCATTTAAAACATAAGTACCTCAAACCCTCATGTTTTGATAGGAATAAATCAAATTATGGTTAAATCAATTATGGTTTGGTTCTCTCAAGAAATGAGTTAAATGTAAAGAATATAAAAATAATTGTTTATAATACTCATAGGAAATTTATTTGAAATATAAATACTATGAGATGTGGCGTGGGATTCAAAATTCATTGTACATTTCATGAAATTACTAAAGATTTGAACTTGAAACAAAGTCATTTTCAACATTCATTTAAGATTGTTTTTAGGGGATACATTGTTTCAAATATTTATATGGATTTAAAAATGTCAATGAATATCATTTCAGCTCAAAAGCTTCAAAAACAAAAAAAATGAAAAATAAACAAACAAAATTTGAAAAACACACTTTTTTTTAATCATTGAAAAACACGAAAGCAATTGAAATTACTAAACTAAATGGTTCCCTTACCCACACATAAAATATTGAATTGTTCTCAATGTGAACCCATGAGATGATATATACACATGAAATTCATAATTTTAAATAGGAAAAATAATATAAATGTGAAAGGGTTAGGAATTGCCTGTTATGATCCAGTGATGATGGGGTCATGCAATGTGATGAAATCCACTTCATTAGTAGGAAGTAACTAAATGTATTTATTCAAATGATGCATGTTGATGGTAAAGCTCCTTCTAGTGTCCTCTTGTGTGATCTCTACTAGACCATAAAGAAAAACATTAGTTATAATATAAGGACCTAACCACCTGGAAAGCAACATACCAAGAACCAGCTTCAGTCATTTACAATAGAGAAAAACATTCTGTCCAACATGAAATTCCCTTTTCTAGATCATTTATTCATGGGATTAATTTGATATTTCCTTTTATAGCCTAGAGTTATCATATTAATACAATCTAATCTCCTTTTTCTCGTGAATTTTTATCTTTCTTTGTATTCCAGATTGGGCCAAATCCATGTTTCATTTCTTTATAGCCCATTAAGCCTGATGCTCAACTTCAACGGGGAGATGACACGGTTTCCCAAAAACAATCCGAAATGGGGACATACTAATGGGTGTCTTTTATGTTATCCTATTATCCCACAATGCATCATCCATGTTCTTTCTCCAATCCTTCCTATTTGGATGCACAATTTTCTCCAAATTTTGTTTCAATTACCTATTTGAAACCTTAGCCTAACCGTTTTTTGAGGGTGGTATGGTGTTGATGTTTTGTGTGTCACCCCATACTTCTGAAGGATGGATGAAAAATTCTGATTGTATAAGTGTGTCCCTTGGTCACTGATGATGGCCTTTGGAACTCCAAACCTAAAAAAATATGTGTCTTGACAAAGTCCACCACAACATGAGAATCATCAGTCCCAGTGGCCTTAGCCTCCACCCATTTACTCACATAATCAATAGTAACCAAAATATATAAAAAACCAAAGGAACTATAAAAAGTACCCATAAAATCGATTCCACAAATATCAAAAATCTCACAAAATAATATGGGTTATTGGGGAATCACATGCCTCCTAGAAATATTCCCAGTGTGTTGGCAATGAGAGCATGACTTACAAAAAACATGGGCATCATGGAATAACCAAGGAAAATATAATATAGAGTCTAAGAAATTTCTAGCTATCTGGTGGGGTCCACTGTGTCCACCACAAGCAAGTGTACGCCAAATATGTAAAGTAGACTAAAACTCATGTTCTGGAACACACCTCCTAATAACATGGTCAATACACATGCGCCAAAGGTATATATCATCACACGCATAATACCAAGACTCCCTTTTTAATTTTTCAACTTGATGTTTCATTAATTGTGTAGTTAATTTGGATGCAACAATGTAGTTCACTAAATCAGCATACCAAGGATGCGTACATGAGATGGAACAAAGATGCTCATTGGGGAAAGTGTCTCGAAATGGTACATGGTACAAGGAGTTGTCCTATAATGTGTGAGTAATCCTACTCATGTAGTCCACCACCAGGTTTTCTGACTGCTTCTTGTCCTTTATCTCAATACAAAATTCTTGAAGAAGGAGAAATTATCAGATAAGTCTGGGCTTTGCATCTGGATTCTTCATGAGGTACCTCAGAGATGCATGGTCAGAAAAAGAAACTATTTTATGCATAATAAATATGAATGGAATTTATCTAAATAAAATATTACAGAAAGAAAATATTTTTCCGTTGTTTTGTAGTTTGATTGGGCTGAATCTAGTGTCCTTGATGCATAGGAAATCACATGTGAACATCCCTCCACCCTCTGAAATAAAATAGCTATAACTGCGATGTTGGAGGCATCACAAATAAGCTCAAAATAAATCTCCCACTATGGGGGTTGTATGATCATTGGAGTGGTTAGACACTTCTTTAGCTCATCAAAGGAAGTCTGGAAGAATCATCAAACAAAAAATCATAACCCTTTTGAATTAATCAAAACAGAGGAAGATCAATCTTTCTAAAATCTTTGATGAAGTGCCGATAAAATCCTACATTCCCTAGGAATGATCTAACATCACACACACATGAATGATATGGTAAGGATGAAATAATGTTTATCTCATATCTATCAACATATATCCCATGTTTTGACACTACATTCCCTAAGACAGTTCCATGCTCTAACATGAAATGAAACGTTTCAAAGTTCAACACCATATTCTTCTCAATACAAAAATTCAACACCTCTCCCAAACTAGAGATACAATAATCAAATGATGTCCCATACACTATAAAATCATCCATAAATACTTCCATGCATGTGTCAATAAAATCAGAAAAAATACCCACCATGCATCTTTGGAAGGTACCTGGGGTGTTGCAAAGTCCAAATGGCATCCTTCGGTAGGAAAACATACAGAATGGACAAGTGAATGTTTTATTTTCTTGATCCTCCATAGTAATATAAACCTGAAAATATCCAGAAAATCCATCCAATAAATAGTTGTGTTTTTTCACAACTAGTCTCTCAAACATCTTATCAATAAATGGGAGGGGGAAATGGCCTTTGCGAGTGAACTGATTTAGTTTCCTATAATAAATACACACATGCCAAATGTTTATCACCCTCATTAGAACTAATGCAGAATGGTTCTCTACGGGGTACTTCATGGATTCCATGACATTGAATATCACAACTTCATCTCCAATTTCCAGGGAAACTGTACCCTCATTGACATTTATGATAGTTTTTGTAGTTTTGAGGAAGGTTTTACCTAAGATAATGGGAGAATGAGGACATACCTGATTATCTTTCATGTTAAGCATGTAGAAATATGCTGGAATGATTATGTCTCTTACAAGGAAATGTGCATCCTCAAGGACTCCCGCTGGATATGTTGTAGCTCTATTTTCCAACTGCACTACTATTGTCATCAGTTTCAGCTCACCAACCTACAAAGAATATAATACAGATTGAGGCATCACATTTTTGGAATCTCCCAAATTACAAAGATCATCTCAAAATTGCAACTCCCCTATGGTGGTTGGGATGGTGAATGTACTTGTATCCTTGTACTTTTTTTTGGAATTTCTATAGTTGTTGTAATGAGTAATGAAACAATCCTTCTATGATTGATCCTCTCATTTCCCTTATGCCCTCTTTGGTTAGTAAAAAGTTATTTTAATAATTTCACATACCTTGGTATTTTCTTGATAGCTTCAGGTAGAGGCATATTGATATCCACACACATGAATGTGTCCAAAACATTATTTTACATCACTTTTTTACCCATATTCATTGTTTGTACAACACTGTTTGGAAATGGAAGTGGTTTAGTAAGAACATCAGCGATCTTTTTCTTAACTTTATCTTTCTCCTTGGATTTCTCATCAGTTGGTATGGAATGGGGATACTCTGGAGTTGAGGTGAATCTCGGTGGAATGATATGTACAGATGTATCAGTTATTTTATTCCCACTTCTCAATGTGATGGAACAGAAATTCCCCTTGAGATTTGGAGTAGGTTGGGAAGGAAGATTTTTGGAGTTCATACTTACCAGTTCATGGAGGGCAGTGAAAATCTGGCTTATTTGTGTCTTCAACTCCCTCATCTCTGAACATTGACTCTTTATCTCATTTTGTTGATTAATAACTATTTGCTTCAAAAGTTAATCAGTTTTAGAATCTACCTTGGGTGGGGGATTCAACTGTTGTTGGCTTGTTGATGTTTGGGCATCAAATATTTTTCGAGGTTGTTGGAAACCTTGTTCATAAGGTGGAGGATACTGGAAATTTTGTTTAAAAGGGGGCATTAGTGGTTGTCCATAGCCATACCTCATGTCTAATTGATCCTTACACCCTTGGTTGTATGCTCAGGAAAAGGAATCAAACTTTTTTTTGGGGATGTGGATGTTGTTTTTTCTGATATGGTCTCCCAGGAAAGACAGCTGCACAATCTTCTGTTACTTGTAATTACGGGCAACAGTTAGTTAGGTGACTTATCATAGTAAAAATGACACAAGGACTTGAAGGTGGGGGTAAGGATGTATTTTGAGCCAATTAAATATTCCTCACCATAGTGGTCAATTATTTTAACTTAGTATCAATAAAATGACTTTCAAGAGAAGAAGGACTTACCTGATGTGCTCCTCGAACATGTGGTGTACCTCGATAATCAAATTGTTGGAATTTTGGGCCATCTTGTCAATAAGTGAATATATATATTAGAGTCCTTTCTACCAAATCTCCTCCAGTATCAGCATCCACCATGCTTCCCTTTATATGTGTGAGTCCTTCATAATAGTACAAGATGGGGAGTTTCTCACTGATTTGGTGATGTGGACTGCTTGCACCCAACTTATTGAATTGCTCCTAGTAATCATACATTGACTCCCCATGTGATTTCTTGATCCCTAAGATCTCTGGAAGACTAGAAGTGGTCCTTGATTCTGGAGAAAAACTCTACCATAAAAGCCGTTTTTAATCATTCCATCAAGTTACATCTTCAGGTTGTAAATAATACATCCAATCTTTCACAGCTCCATCAAGTGAGAATGGGAATGCTCTTAGTTTTATTTAGTTTTCAGATATATTTTTTGGTTTAAGGGTTTAAAAAACCAAATTAAATTCTTTAATGTTTTTATTGGGATCCTCGCCAGAGAGGACATGAAATTTTGGAAGTAGGTGAATTAATCCAAATTTCAGTTTAAAGTCTGATTTGATATTTGGGTATGCAATGCAATTTGGTTGATAATTAATATTTGGTGCTTCAAATTATTAAATGGTTCTATAAAGTTTGTTTCCATTATTTTCATCTATTGATTCTTATTTTATAGTTTAACTTTATTTTCTTCCAATTTCAATGTTCTGAGAGTGGAGGAATTCTCCAAGTTCTTGAATGTTTAAATTTCATGTAGACTGAGAATGTCTGATTCGAGCCTGAAGACAACGTTCAATCTCAGGGTCAAGATCTAAAATATTCTAAGGATTAGTTTGTGTCATAAATCAAATAAAAATTAAAATAATCTGAATGGACCATAGTAAAATAAAAATGAGAAGTTTGAATTAATGGTCCAAAAATAAGAAGAATAAAATAAAAGAAAAAAATCAGATTAGGTAAAGAAGGAAAAAATAAGAGAAGAAGAGAATAAAATGTAAAAAAATAAATACCTATAAATGGTTGAAATAATTACTTTCCTCCATATAAATGGTTACAATTTTAAATGTGTTGTCTTGGGCTCTTTCAAATGACGTTCAGTTTTCGGTTACTTAGGTGCAGTAGAGTGGCTGACCATGGTCATCTCTCAAAGGAGGAAGTAAATTTAACAAAATATTAAAGGTATTTTAAAAATATAATATAATAAAATAATAATAATAAATAAAAGGATAGGGGTTTGTTTATTATTTATAAATCTAGAAGGTGTTTTCTGGAAGAAGATTTCATTTTTTTTATTTTGAAATGAATGTTGATTAACAAAGCACAATACGGAAATGTGTTTTAGAAAACAATTTTTAGAATTTGTAATCGATATAACTCTAACTATTCATTTACTTATTAATAAATATCATTTAAATTAATATCAACTTAATTATTATCCCCTAATTTGTTAACCCTTGATCCCAATGGGAGTTAACTTAACCACAAAGATGAAATTATTTAAACCCTAGGCTTTCTTTAGAACACGCAATCCCAACACCCTACTTTGATTGATGTTCTAAGGTAAGATTATAGTCAGTGGTTAATTATAGAAAATATCCACTCTGTAAAGGAGGATTAATTTAGTCTAGGGATTATATTTGAACACTACAAACATATCCAGTGTGGTCTTGTATTATCGATTAAGTTCGCGCTCTCACAATTTACACAAAATCTTGACCTCACGTGATTTCTGTTTATTGTTCAATTGCTTGCTTAGTTTCATTTAAATTAAAAAATCAATTAATATGTCATATTAAGTGAATTACAGTAACACATTTATTCAAAATAAATTAATGATCATTGTAAAGGTAGATCGATTACTAAGAAACCAACTCTTCCAGGGGCGGTGTAGTCCTTGTAGAAACAGTTTTCATGTGCAAAGGTTTAACGGTAGAACCCAATATCATTTCTACTAAATAATTCCAGCCCAAAGAGTAAGATAAAATAAGAATAAATTGTAAAAAACATGATGAAAAGATAAGAAATAAAATAAGAACAAATAAGTTTATTAGGAAATCACAATCATTACAACATGTGGAATAAATAGAGGGCTTCGATGAAGAGATCCCTCCTTCAAGAGATACCCTTATTTAATAGAATGGCTAATTCGAGTGTAACCTCTTATCCTCTTCCCTAAACTTCCTAATTCTCTTCCCCACCGTTACAAATGAGAAAAATACATATTTATAGAGTGGAGGAGAGGCTATATTAAAAGTGGTTTCAAGTGTGAATGAGAATATTCTGCCAAATATTTTAATCCCACATAAATAGCCTTCTTTATAACCAAAACTCATGAATTAGTTGTCCTTCAAGAAATATAATATGTGAGAAATTGGTTTTTCGATCTCCTCTCCACATTTTAGCCCAATACAAGTAAGGATTTATGAGTTATAGCCCAACTACAGAACCCATGTCCAATCTGGTGAGTCCATCCCAACTTTGACTTCATGGACCATTTACTCCATCCAAATGAACTCTTTAGCACTAGTGTCATGAATAAAAGTTGTATAAAATTAAGTGTGGAACAGTATTAAAAACGTTTGAGTTTAAATATTTCATATTAAATTATTTATGTGTGAAATACTACGGCGAATTTTAAATAGGTAAAATAGGAATTTTCATCAAATTTTAAAATGAATGATCTAATCCCAAATATTTCAGAAATAAATATATTTAGCACAATGTGATAAAATTATGTAATTTATTTTTAATAAAATATTCCAAAAAATAGTGTTTTATTAGTTAATTTCCTCCTCATCACATTCATCTAAAAATTATTCACTATGCTGTTGAATACTCCCTTCATTCTATACTACAGTGACATCATTGCTCTCAACTACTTTTCTTTACCTTTTCTTAAAGAATTTATATACATTGATTTTTCCTGAGTAGCCAAGGAATATCCATTCATCTCCATGTGACTCAAATTTCCTATGTGTCTCTTTTTTGAGGATAAAGCACTTACATCCAAATATTAGAAAGTATTTCGTTGTTGGCTTCTTTCCTTGTCACATCTCAATTGGAGTCTTTACTTTATTTGGACCCAACATATCCCAATTAAAAATTTAGACTGATGACAATACTACCTCCCTCCAAAATTTCATTTATAGATCTTTTTCTATGAGAATCATTCTGGCCATGTTTTTGATGATATAATTTCTTCTTTCAACCACTCCTTTTATTTGGGGATTTCTCACTGAGGAAAAATGATTCCTTATCTCGTGTTCCTAGAGATAGTAATCCACCATAAGGTTTGTGATTTTTGTAACATTATTAGAATGAAACTTTAAAATTTTCTATCCAAGAATCATTTTTTCACTCTCTCTAATACTTTTTTAAGCAGGTGAACACATCAGACTTATGGGCAATAACAAATACCCCTACCATTCTACTATAGATGTCAATAAAAACAACTTAGTACCTCTTTCTGTCAATTACTCGTGGTGTGATAGGCCCACAAACATCAGCACGCACTAATTCAAGCACTCTTGTTGACTTCTTTTCCTATTATTTATACATATATTAGGTTATATTTCCTTGTTGGCATGCATCTCACGTGTGAGTACGATCACATGATAGCTTAGGGAGGTCTCTTGCTTCATCACACTTTTTTATATCTTCCATGGATAGTTGACATATATGACCAAGTCATTTATTCCACAACTATTTTTCTTTCTCTCTGGATATTAGGCACATATCTTCTTCTCCACTTACCAGGTAGAAATTTCCCTTTGTTCTTTTTCCCTACAGAACCACTACCATGTCTCTTCCTTTGACGATAAACATCTTCTTAGGAAACCATATAGAATGTCCTGAGTCACATAGTTGACTCACAATGAGAAAATTGTGACCGAGGCCTTCTACTATTAAAACATCAGCTTGTCTCATCTCTTTACCCCCAAACTTGGCCTTTCTTGAGCCAATAATCTTCAGGCCATCATCATTTCCAAAATTGAAAAACTCATTCTTTGTCATATTTTACGCATGTAACAAGATCCTTATTACCTGTCACGTGAGATATGCAACTGCTATCAAGGATCCATGCATCAGAGTGATCTAATGATTTAAAGGAAATTCCAACCACTACTACCTTCTAATCCATTTTATTCTTGGTCCATATTTTTGCCTTCACACTCGGCATGGTTTGAGACTTCTGATCTTTCTCAGAGTATGATGGACTGACTTCATCATGAAATACTGCAAATATATTTTTCATTCTCAACTAACATGTTGGTTCATTGATCTGCTACTTGAGAACATTTTTATTCTGCTTTGGCACATTCCTCTTTATGGTCGAAGTATAGTACATAGCCATGTGCCCAAATCCTCCCCACAAAAAACAATGTCCTTCAAAATATGTTCTACATAACCATTCTTTCTTTGGCTGACACATCTGTTCTTGTGCCCTTTGACATCTCATAGATATGGAACAAAAATATTATTAATGTATCATATTTCCAAAACCATAACACATAATATACGGTGCATTCCATTATGTCACTTCATCACTGCTAGTTTCTCCTTGTGACCTCTGAATATTTTGAATCTTCTTTTTTCCCAAATAAACCATCAATCATGGAATGGGTGCTTGTGATCAGACATTAATTTTCATACCTTTTTTTATCAATCCCCCCATCAGACATAGCATCGAAACATAATTGATACTTCCTTTATATTGAACCACTATTCTCCACTTTCTACTTCTCAGTTTTCTGTGTTATCTACTTTCCTGATGTCTCAGCATGAGTCAAGTGTTTTTCTTGATCCTTAACTTGTTATTGAAAACCAAAATCATTTCTTTCAAGTTCTACAATACACTTTATTTGATATTTCCTTGTGTTATTGAAGATATCTATCTCCATTTTCTGTTCATCAATATTTATTTTATACTCACAAACTAATTCTGAGACCTCTAGTATTGATGACTTGATTTTCTCAATTTCTCCCATCAGCTCAGACTTCTCATCTTCCTAATATTGCATATAATGATTGGCATTATGATCAACTTTGTTGTCTTTCTTTGTTTTGTCTCTTCAAACATCTATCTCCTCAAATGTATCCTCTAACTTATCTTGCATATCAACTCTTCCCTCAACTTCTTCTTCTTCTTCATCAGCTTCGGTTTTATTCTTCTTCTGAGGACTACTGAAAACTACCACCATAACATTTTATCCATGATCTATGTAGTTATCTATCTCTTCAACCACCTCAAACTCAAACTCATCTAAACTGTCACATTATTTTGAAAGAAGTTTTTTCTTTTTATAAAAATTTACCTTGAACTATTTCTTGCCTTCCCTATAGGCTAAAGAATTCTTCTTGGGAATTTCAATTTCATTGAAATAATCATCCACTTGGAACTTTTTGGATCTCCTTTCTATAAGATATCCAACCTTTCCACATTGAAAATGTGCAATTGGAAGCTTCCCTTTAAACTTTCCTTTTCCTCTTTGAAAGTTTGAGGAGAGGAATGACATCATCTCATCTGTCTCTTCTAATTCTTGATAATCTTAAATGGTAAGATTCTTCATGGCCTTGAATTCCACCACTTTGGATTTCCCTTTTTCCATAGATTCGTTATCATCATTTCCCATTTTATATGCAATAAGGGTGTTGTGTAGGTTATCCAATGTGAGCTCTTTCAGATCATTGTCATCCAAAACTGAAACTTCCAAATTTAACAGAGGTGGAAGTTTCCTCAAGATTAACTTTATAATCTTTATTTCTTCAATAACATCTCCAAGACCTCGCATGTCTTCCACTACAACATTTACCCTATCAAATAATGCATCAACAAACTCATTCGGGTTCATTATTAGATCTTCATACTTGTTCCACAACACTTGCAGTTTTTCCTCTTTGACCTTTGTACCTCATTCATATATATTCATTTTCTTTTTCCACATTGAATGTGATGTTATTCATGAAATCACCTTCATATAAATAACATTGGATACGACTCCCACTAAATCATTAATTCCCTTGGAATCATCATCCAATTATCAATTCCCAGCTTCAGATAATGCACCACTATTAATATCGGTTTTTATGCCATGCATTACTATTGTGAACACATCCATTTCCAAGGATTGAAAGTAGTGTTGCATCCGAATCTTTTATAGGTGAAAATTGTTCTCGTCGGAGATCGAAATCCCTTTTTGAATGGTGACCCCCATTTGAGAGAGAAACACTGATATCAACATTTTTCTCTAATACCAATTGTTAGGTCCACTATACAAGATACTCTGAGAGGGGGGTCTCTGAATCACCGTATGATAGATTAAAACAACTGACCCTTTTGATCTTGTTTTTCTATTATAAAAAACCCTCTTCTCTCTCTTTCCCATTGTAGTGTATGAATTAACCTTAAATCTTGCAGAGGACACCACAATTTTTACTTGGTTCACCCTCACTGGGCTACGTCCAAGGATCATACACTGGAAGTGTGTCGATGTACTAATTCTACTATAAGCGCATTGCTGTTTACATGTTCGAAGCGGACTAACTGTCCCTCCTGGTTTACGACCACTCACAATTTGAGAACTTTCTTCTATCTCGACTGAAGTGATCTCACTGCTTCTTCAGAAGATCCACTCCTAGTTAATAGACATGTAGGTCTCTTCATTATCACTAATAAATGTATCTTTTTATGTGTGCAGAAGCTCAGTTGAAGTTCAATTTTCATCCACTGATGAATACCCCTATACCGCAAGTTTTCTGGAAAACTTCCAACATTCACACAACCCTATGGTGAATTGAGGGACCCTTTAACAAGTGAACATTCTCTACCATTGTGGCGGAAAAACTCACTTGCACGCCAATTTTATACTTGCATGCCACTTCTTGTGCACCACTGGTTGGGCGCCACTACTTACGCACCACTTTTTATGTGCCACTTCTTGTGCACCAAGGTACTTGTGCGCCAACATACTTTCACGCCAACATACTTTCATGCCAAACTACTTGCCCGCCAAACTACTTGTGAACCAAAATACTTGCGCGCCAAACTATTTGCATGCCAAACTACTTGTGTGCCATTTTCATTTTCTCTATCAGAGATGTGATTTTCTCTAAGTGTTTAGAATCATGTTTAAATGAGGATGGGTATCCCTATATTTATAGGCATTTTAGGGACAATGTGAGAGTGTTTCACCACTCACCTTGCATGCCACTTCGTGACTTGCACACCGCTCCATAACTTGCGCGCCCCTTCTTGACATTCATGCTCATTGCTAACTTGTGCAACACTTGTTAACATCCCCACTGATTTCTTTCCTTTGTCATATTTTGGGGTGACGAAAATTTAAATATTACTTGTGCACCCCTTCTTCACTTGCACGACAATTCTTCACTTGCGCGCCCCTTTATAACTTGTGCCCCAATTACTCACTTTCACGCCAATTTATTTCCTTTGTCATATTTTGATGTCTCATTTCGGAAATATGACTTGCATGCCACGTTAAAACTTATTCTTCACTTGAAAACTTGTGCGCCACTTAAAGAATTGCACGCCACTTAATGACTTGGGGGCCAATCCGTCACTTGCACGCCCCTTTTAAGACTTGTGTGTCACACTTCTGTGTCAATTCTTCACTTGCAAACCTCTTTATTTCCTTTGTTATATTTTTATGTTTGATTTTGAAACATTCCTTGTTGCAAAAAATTCCAATCTCCCACTTATTTAACAAACAAAATCACCTTAAAAAATATTCAATGATATATTAATGGATTTTTTCCCAACAATATGTAAAAAATATATAATGTTGGGAATACTCAGCACACATGGATAGATCATGATCATCAATAAATATATATAGATATAAGACTAATTTAGAAAGGTATTATCTAATATGATCTAAAATGATTTGATTATATGATAACTTATATTGTATGAGAATAATGGAATATTGAGGGCCACCCAACAAAGTTGTGATTGGGATAATAATAGTGCATAAAATATACATTCACATGAATGAACATCTAAAATATTGACGAATACAACACACTATATCCAGCGTATTTTTACTAATTTATGTCTTGTATGTTATTGTTATATATTTATAGGAGATACATAAATTATTCAAAATACGTACATCAATATATTAATCATTGATAATAATATGTTCAAGTGGAATGTTGGATAACCGTAATGATCTCCATGGAAATAGAAAATCAATTAGTAGAGTGAGTGAACCATTTAATCTCTCATATCATGGTCATTGCCTCTTTATTATCTTTATCTCTGATCTCTATCGTCTATAATGAATTACTCATCGCATGGTTCTTGTAATAACCATTAATATAGTCAAGAAGTTTTGTAATGGAGAAAACATTCATGTTTGAATCTATCCATTAATTCCACCTTTACTAGGCATTCACATATCAACTAATCCTAACAACCAGTAGAGGAAACTGTTAACTCATTAACACCACTATATTTTATACCCATTGGACCACACATATCACTATGTATTATATTCAATATTCAACTATATTTATAATATCCCCATACCAACACTACTATATTTGGTGATAAAAATATTATCTTTTCATTTTTGTCTTTGATATCAATGAATGGGACCTAATTTTTTCCATCCAAAACATACAACCACAAAAATATATATTGGATCACTTACATACCAAAGGACCTTTGTGGTTTAGATTTTTATGGAATTAGGAAAACATATTACATAATAAATACCCATGTAATCAAGTGATTGTTCCTCCAACTAAACCCATGTTTTTTAATATCACATTAATTCATAAACACCATCCTTATGAATCCCTATAATGAATAATTCATTTGACATCATTCATGATAAAATAGGTAAATGAAAACAAAATATGGGTGAGTTAAAATTCTAAAAGGGTCAACATATGCATTAAAAAATAAATTTCATTAGTGAGAATAAGATGATCATACAGATATGATGACATAATCAAAGAGAATTAGCATAATATAATATAAATCGTACCTATCAATACATGGATTATAAATCATGAAACATTTAATAAGGACTTAACAAAGTCAAGATTCATATGATGCAATAATCAAGAGCCATGTTATGTCAATCTTGATCAAAGAATGTATTTATAACCCATAGAAATCATAAATAAAAATTGTTGATACCTTGGGATATCATCATCATAAAACTCTTAGAAAACCTTTACAATTGTAATGACTATATTGCCAAAATAAAATACAATTCACTTTAGAGTATAATCATTAACCAATTCTTTGTAAATCTATAATGTATCCCACCCATCTTATAAGTTATATTAGGTTAACTTATTTTTCATGAGCTATAATAGGGTCCAACCCTTCATATAAGCTATATCAGGCTCACTTGTGATATACAATGTGACTCAACCCTTCGCAAACAATTTCTATGAAACATAACATCAATAAAGTGTATATATATTTAATATCATTATAAAAATCAAAGAAACATCAATTATTTCTTTAATAACTTTATTAACCCATGGAAAAGAAATGAGTTCACTAAAAATATTTTTCCAACAATCATATCTAACCTAATAAAAAATGGGGATGGTATAATTATAAAATATCCCTTTTTCGATCATAAGTAATAACATGTTTTATTGATGTTGAAAAATGATGATACCATTAAAATGTCATTAAAAACATTCTTGATGGAAATAAAATTTTAAATTTTTAATTTAATTTAAAAAAAAAATAGTTTTTGAAAATAGTTTTTTTAAAAATAACCTTGAATAATTAGAAAGAAATATTTAAAAATTATAATTTTCATGATGGTGGTAAAATCCATTCAGGATGTAAATGTTTAAAATAAGCATTCTTTTCAAAAAAAATTATAAAGGGTGTCAAAAGCGACACATTTGGAAAATGTTATGAAATTTACTTTTAAAACCATTAAACCTAATGTTAAAGACCCTCCAAAATATATTTAGTAAATCCTTTATTTTATAATGTAATTTTTCTATGACCTTTTAGAAAATATGTATTTAGAATAGAATGATTCTCAATTTAATAGTTACAAGAACGGTATAACTTACTTGTGACTTCCTTGATGTTTCTTTAGTAAATAACGGTAGAAATGGAAATTAAACATATAAACTAATTTAATTACCAAAATATAAGAATGGATATATGGTTAAAGAAAATGAGAACATTTCATTTCCTCCAATGGAACCTGGAGCATAAACAAATGTGAAAATAATGGAGATTTTAACATAAATCCTTTACCACTCTTGTAACTCTTCAATCATAAGCCCCATGAATGAATAAAATAAATTGAATCTCTAAATATCATGAACATAAGGATATTTAGGATATAAATTTCAATGTTTTAGTATATATACCTAATAAAAGAATATAAGTGAAAATCATGATGTATGTGCCAAAGAAAGAGAATATGAGATGAATAAACCTTAAAAATATCTTATCATTGAATTAAGAGTTAATAAATTCAGAGATTATGTGTATAAAATTTGAATCAACAAAAAAACAAAACAAACAGTCTATCAATTTATAGATCAATTCATACATAATTATGGAATAAAAAATTCATTGAAAATAAATTATAACCCAATGAAAGGAATGTGAGTTAAGAAACCCATTACCACTTGCTAACTATCATGTCCAATCCCCTTATATGAAATAATACTAGTTGAAACATAAAATTTCCTGAATTATGAAATATTCCTTATATACCATGTAAAATTTTTATCATATAAACCAAAAAATATAAATAAGTGGTGAATGTGACATATGTTTCAATAAAATAAAAAGTGGGATGAGAAACCCTTACCTCGAGTCTGAACATTCAATGTATGTCCTTTAACTCATATATAATAAACATATATCAATTACTTTATTTATTAAGAAAATATTTAAAAAATTAATAAATTATACATGAATAATTTATTTCATAAATTTTAATTACATATTTATATAATTAATTAGTTATGTCCGCATCGGGTGTTTTGAGGACGTTCGGTTCACTCACTCACTCAAAATTCACTTTTTATTAACATTGAAGAATATAGGAGGGGGTCAAGTGGGAGAAATTAGTGGAGTATGAGGGAGCCACCACTAACAATATTCTTAATATAATGAGTTATAGAGAAAATATAATGAAATATTATAATTCTTTCACTAGAGATCACTTGGTTGGCCTAGGCATCTTCTGTAAAATTCCATTCTCCTAGCATGTTACTAACCACAATTCCTTGGTCAATGATCATTATTAATTTACTAATTAGATAATAAAGATACCACCAAATTATATTTTTTAAGGAAACATGACTAGAATCGATGATTCAGATTCAATAATTGAAACCTTAAGGTTATAATGGTTGAAAAGTAAGAGTCCATTGTGCATTGCCCTCACTTCCACACCGATGGAATTTCATGCACCATAAAAAGTAATGAAGTCGAGCAACATTGAAATCCTCACATGAAAAAATTGAATAATACCTTTAATAAACCCATTCTCAGAAGAACCACCCACATTCATCTTAATAACTGATATTAGGGGAATCCATTTAATCGATCTCCCATAAACTATATAACCTTTTCCTAGCGGAGGAAAGGTAGTCCTTAGCAGGTCCACCCTTAACGAAACTGATGTCCCCTTATGGTAAAAGTTTTCATTATTCCATAATCTCCAAAATAATAATAGCAACATAATTAAATTTTTTATACATAAATTATACTTTTAGAACCAATCAGAAAATATGCTCATGAAAAATTAACAAAATTAAAATCATGGAGAAGGTAGGTTGTATGTATACATGATAAACCTTTCCATTTTTCCATTATCATTATGGAAAAAACTTGAGTATTATATTAACATTATATAATTATAATCATATCATAAATAATATATTATTTTATTAAATATACACGTGCATATCATCCATGTGATGTGGTGATGAAAAAGAATCACATCGCTTCATAGAGGCGGTAGCCCACACATATTCATAACCAGGTAATCATTTTTTAGTGCATGGAAAGGTAAAAATTATATCATATGTTTTATTTTCATAATGATATATTTTTAATTAATAGAATAATTATGTCACATATATCACATATATTTCTTATCATTATTCCTTTTTACTATCATGATAAGACTTAGTGAAAAAAAAATCACATTGGTTCGCGAGGCGGTAGTCCACAGTACACACGAGCGATGTTATCGTATCTCCCATAGAATGGAAATTATGAATTTATATGTGATATAATAGTTAAAAATGTATAATTATGTTTTAAATAATATAAATATATATATTGAAACCATAATTATAAAAATCCATCATTGATAATGATGAAAAAATTACATTGGTTCGGGAGGCGATAGTTTGTCGTTCACATGAACAATGGTTTCATTCCCTATTTAATTTATAACAATTTGGATTTAGGTTATTATATTACAGGATAACACATAATTATATTTTAGATTCTTTTGTTATTATATCATCAGAATAGAAGAATTATTTTAGAAAGTGGTAGATTGAATAATAAAAAAATGCTTGGTTAACACTACTACAAAAGAGTCCATTAACAATGTTGGGCTTTATTAATTCTAGAAAATAGTTTTGATAAAGTTACCCTTTATCAATGATAAAACAAGCACTGATAAAGGGTACATTTTATCGGTGCTTTTTTCTAGTGCTGATAAAAGGGACCCTTTATCAGTGCATTTTTTTAGCATTGATAAAAGGCAACCATTATTATCACATTGTTTGGCACTCGTAAAAGGTGTCCTTTATTAGAGATTTATATTTAGAACTGATAAAAAGAACCCTTGATCACTGATTTATTTTTATTGCTCATAAAGGAATCATTTATCAATGTTGATAAATGTACAAATAAAATTAAATAAAAAAATAAAAAAATATAAAATTCTTTTATTAAAACAATATTCTTTTTTTAATAAAGAAATATTTATAAAATTATTAAATTGATTATAATATTTATAATTTATAATTAATTTATATTAAATATATATATATATATATGTAAAATAAAAATCAAACAAACAAAATTCTAAAATAAGTAAATTGAGAGAAATATTTTAATTTTATTAATTAAAAAATTATTGATAATGTTAAAAAATAATATATATTAAATATATAGATATGTATGAATGTATATAAATATGATTTATATAATAGAAAATATTATTTATTATTTATATTAAATAAAATTATAATTAGTTAATAATGGTTTTTATTAAAATTGATGAATAATTTTATCAAGTAATAGAAATAATTGAATTTAATTTGATTTTTCAATTTAACATAGATAAAATATATTATATTTATTTCACATATATATAATTAATAAATTTTTATATACATGCGCACAACAAAATATTTTTCTTGGGAATTTAATGAAATTATATTATTGATTTTATATATATTTATTTACTAAGTTTTATTATTTTCAATATATTTTCATCTTTATTTCAATATATATCCATTTTTTTAATAATATATATTAATAAATCTTATCAAAAAATTGAATATTTTACTCAATTTATATTTAATCAAATTTACTCATTTTAAACATGCATGCACTTAAGATTAAACATTCATTAATAATGTTAAAAATACATTTGTAAAAAATATTTATAAATAAAGGTATTTATAAATGTATATTTAATATTTCTATACATTAATAATTATAAATAAAAAAAATTGTTTAAAAATTCATTATATAATTATAAAAAATTAATTATAAATTTTTAATAAATTTATTTAAATAATGAATGTATATACTATATATATATAATTATATAAATATATATAATTATATAAATATTATTTTTTTAAAAGGTCTCTATATATTTATAAATAAAAAATTATATATTCAAATAATTATAAAATTATTATTTTATAAAAAGTATTGTAATATGTATTATAATTATATATAATAATTATAATTTTTAAATGTACTTTTTTTTAAATTTACTATATGTATTTATCAGTGGTTTTTTAGTGCTTATAAACATAGAAATTTATTAGTTCTTTTTTAGCACGGTTAAATATTAATATTTATCAGTCCTAAAAAAGAACTGATAAAGATATATTTTATCAGTGCTTATTAACATAGCGTTGATAAAAGGTATATTTATCATCACATTTTTAAAAGCACTGATAAAATTTGCCCGATCTATTTTAAGAACCCTAACCATCACAAACCAGATCACAATATCTGAAGCTCTCTATGGAAGTGACCTGCTGTCGGTTATCCTCAATGAAATCACTTACTTTTGAAAAATTCATCCATATAGCAGTTGGTGTTTTCATTGGTGTGGAATATTCCATTGAAAATCACTTTGGATCCTCGTTTGCTTTTTTTGATTGGGAAATTAATGTGCCATGGTTTCCCTGGCTTGCATATAGACCAAGAAATATATTTCACCAATCATAGACATCTCAATATCGTACCTCATATGATCCAAAAAATTTCATTATGGTTTATCCTATCCTCAAATATTTTTTCTTATGCATTTATGAGTACCAATATCCTTTGACCATTCTTCTTGATATAGAGGGTATGATCAACTCTACCACATTATAAACTAGGCTTTCTTAGGTATTGATCCAACCATAAATACCAGGCCCTCAGTGATTTCTTTATCTTATAAAATGAATTCTTAAACTAGAACACCTTTCAATCATTTTGATCCATAACAAACCCATCCAGTTTCTCAATGTATACTCCCCACTTAGGAACTCCATTAATGAACATAGATTTGACATCTTTTTGGTATACTTTTAAATACATTTACACAATAAATAGCCAAAAAATTCAAATAGTTTCCAATCGGGCTATGTGAGTAAATTTATCATAAATATAAATTCCTTTGATCTATGAGTTCACCTTGTACACTATCCATTATTTATTTTTGATTCAATTTTCCATAGTCAATGAGTTTATTACAGAACACCCACTTGGTTCTAATATCATTTCTAACTTCTATCCTTGGAATAATTTCTTATGTCACATTGTTCTTATTCGGATCAAGATCCCCATGAATATATTTGATCTAATTATCATCCTTATAAGCCTATCCAAATGATTTAGGCTCTACTTGGGAAAAAAATGAGGTTTTTGTATGATTCTTACACCTTTGAGTATTCACTAAAAATTTCAGATCACTAATGATTTTTTTCATTTATTTATTTCGTGGTTAAACTTCTTGTAGTTGATAAAAATATATCAATATTTGAAATGGAAAACCACTCATTAATACTTCTTAAAAATCACTTCATTTCATTCATCACACATGTAATTAACACTACGTATGTTTTACTTTAATCCATCTAAAAATAGATCATTCTTTAACATTACATTTTGGTTACAACTATAAAAATCTATGATTACCATCCATGTAATTCTCACAAATGAGAGGTATTATCCCATTTAGAGAAAAAAATGGAGTACAACTGTCATCCTCATTAGTTTCATCTTCTGAATAGTTATTATTATAATTTGTTTTTTGGGACTAATCTCCAATATCTTTTAAGTTAATTATACTACTATTAGAATTATTCATCATATGGATGACTACTTCTTTGTGTATTTCAAGAAACAAATGGGCATGTCCATAGGAGATGGAGGATGTGTACCAAAAAACAAAATTAAATGATAACTATTTGAAAGATGAGCTGATGATAATGAAAATTGTCTAGAATTTTTACCTTTAGATGAATTCATAGGATAAAACTTACCATAGTAGAGTAATTATTTTCTTAAATTTAATTTATTATTTTCTTCAATCCATACGAAAATTATTTGAAACAATCAAATATTTAGTTTTCCATTATTATAATTATCTATAACTTTCAACTTTGATAATGGATATCTTATGTGTATTTATTTTTTTATTATATAAAATAAATATTTTATAAACCCAATAGGCTATATTTACTTTCTCTCAAATGATTCAATAGTTCAATCCAATGTATCTAATTTTCACCTCATTTCCCCCACTCATTGATTAATTATTTTGTGATATCTATTTGCCTTTTTTTATCGTCATTACTTATTTACCGTCATCATATCCCTAGGATAAATAATGTTTTCACAATAAAATAATTATACATAGAAATAATGTATTATTTCATATTTATGATTATTTTATTTATTTTTTGTATTACTCATATAATAATGTTTTCCTGTATAAATTGATTATTTTGTATGAGTTGTGGTGCTTTGTTACAATGTTATCATTCTTGTGAGCTGTTAAACATTGAGCCTACAATTAGATAATGACAACAATTAAATTCATCAAGAATGCATACAACCATCAGGGAAAGGTGAATTCTTAATACTTATTTAATTAATTTTACCATAATTTAATTGACTATTTAAAAGTTAATTTCCTTATCATTTCTATCTAATACTAATTCAGTTAATTTCCCTAGGATGTGTGGATCCACAGATCATGGTGTGATACCTGTAGTCACACCCTATGTGATATCCATATGTAAAACACTATTTATATGAAGAGATACATGAAATTAATGGATGTAATTTTCAAAAGAAAATATAGTTGGACCATTCTTCCATTTCTCATTTTTTTATGAATGAGATAAGATGAACCTGGATATTGAGTATCATTGACCATAATTCAAGTCAATTGTGCATTTTCCATTTTGATTTGAATCTGTATCATTTTATTTTTTATAGAATTTTTTTGTGAAAAAACTAACAATTATTTGATGAAACATGAATTCGTACTATAATATAATCATATATTATAGTTAAAATAGTATAATGATGAATTTTTAATGCACACATATATATAAATAATTAATTCTATATATTATTTATGAACAGTGTATTATGAAAATTGTGCAAAACATAATACTTTGTATTCAATGATGACATGTTTTACTAGAATGAACACCCTAATAACCAAAATTTTAAATATTTCAATCTACACCAATTGATATAATGAAAATCAAAATTTATGGTGAGAAAAATGTTATCAGTATGAATACCATGTGATGCATATCTAATTCAATGAAAATATATCATAGAAAAACTACACCTATCAAGTGGGATAATCATCTAAATAAAAAAATTAATGTATCCAAAATTATGATTCGGGATAAGCAGCACATCAATATCTATTATCATTTATACCAATTTGTTTAATTATACTAGAGTCAAAACCTATTATATATCTATCAAAATATTACATATATATGTAAATAATTCAATTGAAATAATTTCCTATTGTGCATTCACCAATAATTTCATCATTTTTTCAAGTCATTAAAATAATTTCATAAATAATTATTTAATTTGTAATTTTTTCGAAATAAATTTCATAGGGAATCACTTTTACAAAAAACCACCAACACATTATAAATGTGCTATAAACCAAGTGACTACGAAGGGGGATTCTTTCATGATCATTATCAATTTAAAAAATTGAAAATGTAATTATATTGTGTTCAAGTATTGATGGATCTTGTAGTGAGTGATTAAAAAGTAAAATAAACTCATAAAAACCTAAAAATAAAATATTGTGGTATAATGCTTGAATACAAAATTAAACTCTCTTCAAGTGAGTGGGTTAGATGAGGATGGAGAAAAAGAGACCCTTTTGTCGGGTCTTGGTGATATCATACCCATCATTCCCTTGGTAAGAAAAGTGAGAACCTAAAACCTTATTATAATTAATTCTCACAAAAGGCTTGAAAAATATCACTCAATGGACATTCCCCACTTTCAAATAACAATATTAAAAAAAATTATGGGATAAAATACAGAATAAGTGATTGTTACATAAATAATTAATTGTGATATAGGGAGGAAGTTGTAGAAACTAAATAAATAAATATAACTCTAGTAGAGATGCCCATGAGTTGGCAGAGGACGTTTCCTCACCCACTCCCATGTCCAAGCTCGAGTACTTGTTACCTCCTTGCTGATAAACCCAATAAAACTATTTCCCCGATACCCACTACCATATATACCTTGTTGAAGATGATGATGATATGGATACTGCACAAACAGTTAAAATGGAGCAGGGTATGGACATCATGATATTGCTGTTGCACAAACATAAGAGCTGGGGTTGAGACTGGACATCCTCAAATGGAAGTTGCATGAACACAAGAGCTCGGGCATGGGTTATACATCTTCATATCGAAGATTCACAAACACATGAGTTGGAGTAGTTTTGGGACATCATCATATAGATACTGTATAAGCACATGAGTCAGAGATGGGGATGGATCCTGACGCACACCTATCTCAAGGCATGGAAAAACAATTATTTCCTAAGTTAAAATTTAGTAATGTGGTTGACTTAGGAAGTCTCTCTAAGAGGAGTGCACTCAAAACAGGCTGTCACTTTAAAACAGGGGTAAAAATGTTGTGCTTTTGAAAGGAAATTTGAAATTAAAATTATTGAAAAACTATGAAATTAAACGGGTGGTTAGGTAGGGGTTGGTTTCATAATTGTAATGCTATCCTTTTTCAATTTAATTCAATCCTATTCTTCTTAGTCGATTAAAGTGAGTTTCCACAGTCGTTTCCTCTCACTTCCTTGGTGAAATTATTATTGTGAATGAAAACATTACCAAGATCTTGGATTGGTCAACTCTCCTTCCATGTGTAGAATAGTTGTATTGAATATCCTTAATTGAAATGGGAAATACCCAATCGGGTTTTGTTTATCCAAAACAATCAAGAACATTCACTACACCTTTTACACATACTGACGATCGTCAAGTACTTCAACACTAATTCCTAATTTATTCCATCGTATATAAACCAGAAATTAGTGGAGGGAGATTATTATTATTTTACCAAGTAAAAAATAAATAATAGAATTAATATTAAATAACAATCACAATTGATAATAAAATCCTCTCTAAGAAATTGAAAACAACTTTGAAAAATAAAGAAATTTATTCAATTGTGTCCAAGAACTCAAGCATTACACTGTAGAAAACCAACCCATCCCCAATCACTCCAAATGTTTACCTCACCATGGTAAGGGTAATAGAGATGAATGGGGAAAAATAAGGCATTAAAAATTATTAAAAATAAAATAAATAAAATAGAAAGATGAAAATTTCTCCTTCTTGGTGTCCCGGAAGGAATGGGGTGGAGAATGGGATGTTTTGAGAAGTTGGAGGTCTCCTCCTTTTATAGCTAGAATTTGTCCCCCGGATGTTGACGCATTGTATCCCATTAAATGACATATTCACGCATTGAGCCCTTCTTTAATTTTGTTCATAATTCCTTTGGCCGTGTCCCCTCAAAATCTCAGTAGATTTGGACATGTATTCGGAGAGTTATAGTCGTTTTACTCTCAGTATTTATTCTATCTAGTCAGACTCTCCAAAACGAAATCTACTGGATTAGGGTGATTTAATGACCCCATAAACGGCCAATTCACACGGTCCTTCCTTCATAAAAGATTCTCCAAAACTCTTTTCACGTCCACCCACCTAATATCACAACATTTGGGCCCAGCATGAATGTGTTCTGAATCCCACACCAAAAATAGTCAGAACTACAAACAACTTTCTTTCTCCCAATTGTGATCATCTTTTGAGATTCCATATGTCTGATTCAGCTTTTAGTCCCAAAAAAGTAAATGAAGCCCTGCATGTATAGAATATGTAAAAGAAAGAAATTATCAATTTGGATCAGTTTAGATAATGTTATTTTCAAACTACAGAAATAACTTAAAACTGTTAAAAATCTAAAATTGCCAATTTTTACTATTCAACTCAAAATAACACGAATATCATAAAAATGAAACAATTCATCATAGATGAACAATTTTGTGAGTTTAAAACAATTATATTAAATAAAAATTAATTTAAAACATTTTCTCTATCAATTCCCCCCCACTTATCACTTAGACTCCTGGACAAGTAAAAATCAAATCAAATCAAATCCAAAACACATATCAATGAGATCTACCAAATTAATTCCAAGAAACAAAAAGATATAATGCCTTCTCAAAAAAAATTATTTCAAGTTCTCCATTTTAGATTTAAATATATTTCCACTTCATTTATTATCCCATGCACACAAAACACCTACCTCACATGAATTTTCTCAAATCTCACAAATGTAAATGCTGAACAAGGCTTTTCTCATCCAAACTCACACAAGAGTCACCATAGGCTTGATAAATTCCTACTTATCCACCCGATGTGAGTCAAGGAAATGTGTTTCCCATTAGGACTTTTCAGGGTTGTTATGTGGATTCTGGTTGGTATTATTTAGATGTTAAAAAATCTGAGGCTGAAAGAAGTGGACTTGGCTCTTATTGAAGCAAAATTGCAAGATTCTAAGTTTCAGTCAAATATGATATCCTTCTCTTACCCTTTGTAGAAAATAGGATCCATCGTCATTCAATCATCTTAGGATTTTAGCAGCAAGAACATCAATCTTGTCAAGCATGATTTTTTTTAAACCTCCAGATAGGCACATATTTCTTTTTTTTACATCGAAAGCTCCAGAAAGTTACACCTTCTCTTATCATGAAAGCTCCGGAAAAGCACATCTTTTAACAAAATGAAATATGTAGTAGGAACATCAGCTCTTAGAAATTTCATTTTCCACCAAAAGTATCACAAAATGAGGTAGTACACCACAAGACATCTTCCCCCACACTTAAGTTCAACTAGATCATGCAATTTCACTTCAAGAGTAGGTAGGATAGGGAAAATTGGCTTGTAATGTGGCTAATCAAATATGAAATTCATGCATAATAGGGGATACAATGAAGGATAAATGTAAAGGTGGGCCATAATGAAAATAATTATTTTTAAAAGGGGGATTCAAAACAAATAAGTGCCTCAATAATTTAAAACACACGTACCCCAAACCCACAAGTTTTTAAAGGAATAAATCGAATTCTGGTTAAAGAATGCATGGTATGGTTTTCTCAAAAAATGAGGTGAATGAAAATAATATGAAAAAATTGGTTCAAGAGCCTCAATGGAAAGTGATTTCAATGATATGGACAGTGAAATATGGCATGGTTTTCAAAAATAAGTGTACTTTTCATGAAATTCTAAAATATTTGAACTTGAAACAAAGTTATTTCAGCATTCATTTAAGCTCAGTTTCATGAAATAGATTGGTTCACTCGTTGAAATGGGTTTCAAAAATGGTAATGATAATAATTTTTGCTCAAAAGTTTCAGAAACACACCAAAAATTGAAAAACAAACACCCAAAAATTTCAATAAACACAATTGTTTAAAAAAACACAAAATGAAAATCCTAAAATACAATGGTTTCTCCCCCACACTTAAATGATGCAGTGTCCTCAATGCATTCAAGTGGATTTAACATATAATCCAATGAATCACAACATCAAGAAACTGTGTAGGAGAGGTACAATATAATTTATTTGCAGTGTAACATTGAGTTAACCTCCTAAGTGTTGCACTCTGAAAACCTACAAATAAAAGAACAAAAGTAATCATAAGATATTTATTGAAAGAAATGAAAATAGCAATAGGATGAGAATAGAAGGATAAAACTTGGTTTAATCCCCCAAGTGTGACTTAGGTTTTGACTAACTCCATAGGTTCAGTTCTAATCGATTATCCCCAATCTGATGGTGGATGAGGATTCTTTGATTTGAACCACCACACATGGCACTTCCTAGCTTTCATTTCATTATTCTTGTTGAGGAGGACCCCATAGATAGAGTACACCAGATCCACCCCCTTCGTAATGTGGCACAACGTGCATGGTGGGGGTAATATGAAGTACATATCCTCCTCCTCATTTGTTGCTACTTGTGCAACTATCTTGTCTTCTAGCACTGGAATCAAGGAGGCTTTAACCTCTTGTATATTTTCCTGAGTCCCAACAACATGGATCACTTCATGATGGGGATCATCTAGTAGATAGTCAATGACTTCAGAGAGCTCCAGAAGTTCCTCAACATGTGTTTTTTCACATCATCCTCCAAGGTGTAGTATGAGTTTTATGAATCTGAAAATTCAATAGATTTGGGAGAGACACTCAAATTAGTTTTATGAAAATTTAAAGAATTTGAGTTTAAGAATGTATCATCTCCCTGATTTGGTTCAACATTATTATCCTCTTCAATTAAAAGTTCCTCTTGGAGTCTATCATCAGTGGATGGATGTAGGTAGTCAGGCTCCTCCACCTCACATTTGGATTCAACTTCATGGATGTTTTCAGTGAAATCTGGGAAGACCAGTGGAACTTCTTTCTCGGACTTGAATCTTTTTAAGTCAACTTGGTGTTCATTAACCATGGCCATCAAATCTTCCGATGAGATCCATGTTGTTATGAATATTTCCACCTGCTTGAACATTATTATCAGGGCATCAGCTCTTCATTAGAGGGCTTCCTCAGTATTGTCTGTTTCTTCCTCCTACACCTGTGAGTAATTGTTCCATGCAGAATAATTTGAATTTGTATGCATCATGGTAAATGATTTTTTGAAGATTTGGTTTTTAAAAAAATAATAACTATCTAAAATTTTAAAATAGAAAATGTAATGTAAACAATCAATTAGCTCCCTGGAAACGGCTCCCAATTTGACGCATGCCTGTCATAGGGAATTGAAGAAAAATTATTTCCTAAGTTAAAATGTAGTAATGTGGTTGACCTAGGAAGTCTCCCGAAGAGGAGTGCACACAAAACGGGCAGTCACATTAAAACGAGGTAAAAATGTTGTGCTTTTGAATGGAAATTTCAAATTCAAATGATTGAAAAACTATGAAATTAAAAGGGTAATTAGGTAGGGGTCAGTTTCCTAATGGTAATTCAATCCTTTTTCATTTTAATTCGAACCTCTTCTTCTTATTTGATTAAAGTGAGTTCCCACAATCGTTTCCTCTCACTTCCTTTGTGAAATTATTATTGTGAAAGAAAACCATAACAAGATCTTGGTTTGGTCAACTCTCCATCCATGTGTAAAATAGTTGTATTGAATATCCTTAATTGAAATGGGCAATCCCCAATCAGGATTTGTTTATCCCAAACAATCAAGAACATTCACTATACATTTTACATGTACTGACGATCGTTGAGTACTTCACCACTAATTCCTGATTTATACCATCGTATATAACCAGAAATTAGTGGAGGGAGATTATGAATATTTTACCAAGACAAAAATCAATAACAGAATTAATATTCATGAATTATCGCTCTTGATAATAAAATCCTCTATAAGAAATTTAAAACAACTTTGAAGAAAAAAATTTATTCAATTGCGTCTAAGAACTCAAGCATTACAATGTAGAAAACCAACCCTTCCCCAATCCGTCCAAATGTTTAACCCACCATGGTAAGGGTAATTGAGAATAATGGGGAAGAATAAGGCATTAAAAAACTATCAAAAAGAAAAGAAATAAAAGAGCAAGCTGAAAATTTCTCCTTTTTGGTGTCCCGGAATGAATGGGGTGGAGAATGGGATGCTTTGAGAGGGTGGAGCTCTCTTCCTTTTATATCCAGAATTTGTCCCCAGTATGTTGATTCATTTTATCCCCATTAAATGATATCTTCACACATTGATCCCTTCTTGAATGTTTTTAATAGTTCCCATGGCAGTGTGCCCCCAAATTCTCAGCGGATTGGGACATGTATTCCGAGAGTTATGACCGTTTTACTCTGATCATTTATTCTGTCCAGTCAGACTGTCCAAAACGCAATCCTCCGAATTATGATGATTTAATGACCCCATAATCATCCAATTCACGCGGTCCTTACTTCATAAAAGATGTTCCAAAACTCCTTGCTCTTCCACCCAAAAAATTTCACAACATTTGGGCCCACCATGAATGAGTTATGAAGCCCACCCCAAAACTAGGCAGAACTGCAAACCGTTTTCGTTTTCCCAATTGTGAGCTTCTTTTGAACTTCCATATTGCCAATTCTAATTTTCGTCCACCAATATTAAATGAAGACATGGATGTTTAGAATCTGGAAAAGAAATAATTTTGCAATTTGGATCAGTGTAAATAATTTTATGGCCAAACTACAGAAATAATTTAAAACTATTAAAAATATAAAATGGTCAATTTTTACTATTCAACTCAAAATAACACCAATGTCATAAGAATGAAACCATTCAACATAGAGGAACACTTTTTTTGGGTTTAAAACAATGAAATTAAATATAAATTAATTGAAAATATTTTCTCTATTAATTCCCCCACACTTATCACTTGGACTCTTGGACAAGTAAAAATCATATCAAATCAAATCCAAAACACATATCAATGAGATCTACCAAATTAATTCCATGAAATAAAGAGATATCATGATTCATCAAAAACAATTATTTCAAGTTCTCCATTTTAGATTTTATTATATTTACACTTCATTTCTTAACCCATGCACACAAAACACCTGAATCACATGAATTTTCTCTCATATCACAAATGTAAATGCTGAACAAGGCTTTTCTCATCCAAACTCACATAATAGTCTCCATAGGCTTGATAAATTCCTACTTCTCCACCCGATGTGAGTCAAGGACATGTGTTTCTCATTAGGACTTTTCAGGGTTGTTATGTGGCTTCTAGTTGGTAGGATTTAGATTTTAATGATTCTGAGGTTGAAAAAAGAGGGCCTGGCTCTTATTGGAGCAAAATTGCAAGATTATAATTTTCACTCAAATATAGTATCCTTCTCTTCCCCTCTGTAGAAAATAGGCTCCATCATCATTCTATCAGCTCCGGATTTTAGTAGCAAAAACATCAATCTTTTCAAGTATGATTTTTTTTTTAAAATCTCAAGATCGGCAAAACTTTCTTTTTTTTACATCGGAATCTCCAGAAATGCACAACTTCTCTTATCATGAATGCTCTAGAAAAGCTAAACTTTTTAAAAAATGAAATATTTAGTAAGAACATCAGTTCTTAAACATTTTATATTCCTAAAAAATTATCACCAAAAGAGGTAGTACACCACAAGACTTCTTCCAACACACTTAAGTTCAACTAGATCATGCAATTTCACTTCAAGAGCAGGTAGGATATGGAAAATTGCCTTGTAATGTGGCTTATTTAATAGGAAATTCATGGATAATAAGGGCTAAAATGAAGGATAAATGTAAAGGTGGGCCATAAAGAAAATAATTATTTTGAAAATGGGGCATCCAAACAAATAAATGCCTCAATCATTTAAAAAACATGTACCCCAAACCCTCATGTTTTGAAAGGAATAAATCGAATTCTGGTTAAAGAAAGCATGGTATGGTTCTCTAAAGAAATGAGTTGAATGAATAGAATACGACAAAATTGGTTCAAAAGCCTCAAAGGAAGGAGATTTAAAAGATATATATAGTGAAATATGCCATGGGTTTCAAAAATAAGTGTACTTTTCATGAAATTACAAAATATTTGAACTTGAAACAAGGTTATTTCAGCATTCATTTAAGCTCAGTTTCATGAAATAGATTAGTTCACTCATTGACATGGGTTTCAAAAATGTTAATGATAATCATTTCAGCTCAAAAGTTTCAAAAACACACCAAAATTTGAAAAATAAACAACCAAAAATATGAAAACACGCATTAAAAAATAACACAAAATGAAAATCCTAAACTACAAAGGTTTCCTCCCCCACAGTTAAATGATGCAGTGTCCTCAATGAATTCAAGTTTATTTAACATTTAAGACAAGGAATCACAAAATCAAGAAATTGTAAGGGAGAGATACAATCTAATTTATTCGCAGTACAACATTGAGTTAACCTCCTAAGTGTTTCACTCTGAAAGCCTACAAATAAAAGAACAAAATTAGACATAAGATATTTATTGAAATAAATGAAAATATAAATAGGATGAGAATAGAAGTATAAAACTTATTTTAATCCCATCAAGTGGGCCCTGGGTTTTGACTGCCTCCATAGGGGATGTTCTAACTGATTATACCCAATCTAATGGTGGATGACGTTTCTTTGAATTGAACCACCACATGTGGCTCTTCCCAGCTTTCATATCATTGTTCTTGTTGAGAAGGACTCCATAGATAGAGTACACCAGATCCACCCCCTTCACAATGTGGAACAACGTGCATGGTGGGGGTAGGATGACGTACAGAGCATCCTCCTCATTTATTTCTACTTGTTCCACAATCTTGTCTTCTGACACTAGATTCAATGAGGCTTCAGCCTCTTGTCTATTTTCCTCAGGCCCAATAACATGGATCTCTTCATGATGGGGCTCCTCTAGTAGATATTCAATGACTTGAGGGAGCTCTAGAAGTTCCTCAACAGGTGCTTTGTTTTTCACATCATCCTCTAAAGTGTAGTATGAGTTTGATGAATCTGAGAATTCAATAGATTTGGGATGGACTCTCAAATTAGTTTTAGAAAAATTTAATGAATTTGATTTTAAGAATGTATCATCTCCCTGATTTGGTTCGACATTTATATCCTCTTCAATTGAATGTTCCTCTTGGAGTCAATCATCAATGGATGGATGTAGGTAGTCAGGCTCCTCCACCTCAAGTTTGGCTTCAACTTCATGGATGTTTTCAGTGAAATCTGGGAAGACCAGTGGATCTTCCTTCTTGGCCATGAATCTTTTTAAGTCAACTTGGATTTCATTGACCATGGCCATCAAATCTTCTGGTCAAATCCATATTGTTATGCCTCTTTCCACCTGCATGAACATTATTATTAGGGCATCAGCTCTTCGTTGGAGGGCCTCCTCAATATAGTCTATTTATTCCTCATGTACCTGTGAGTAATTGTTCCATGTAGAATAATTTGAATTTGAATGCATCATGGAAAAAGTTTTTTTTGAAGATTTGGTTTAAAAAAATTGAAACTATCTAAAATTATAATATAGAAAAAGTAATATAAACAACCAATTAGATCCCCGGTAATGGCGTCATGTTTGACGCATGCATGTCATATGGCGTGGCAAAAAAATTATTTACTAAGTTAGAATTTAGATGTGTGCTTGACCTAGGAAGTCTCCTGAAGAGGAGTGCACACAAAACGGGATATCACTTTAAAACGGGGGTAAAAATGTTGTGATTTTGAAAGTAAATTTGAAATTCAAATGATTGAAAAACTATGAAATTAAAAGGGTGATTTGGTTTGGGTCGGTTTAATAATTTTAATTCTATCCTTGTTCAATTTAATTCAAACAACTTCTTCATTGTTTTTTGAAGTGAGTTTTCACAATCTTTTCCTCTCAATTTCTTGGTGAAATTATTATTATGAAAGAATACATTACCAAGATCTTGGTTTGGTCAACTCTCCTTCCATGTGTAAAATAGTTGTATTGAATATCATTAATTCAAATGGGAAATCCCCAATCGGGTTTTGTTTATCCCAAACAATCAAGAACATTCACTACACCTTTTACACATACTGATGATCGTCAAGTACTTCAGCACTAATTCCTTATTTATTTCATCGTATATTAACCAGAAATTAGTGGAGGGAGATTATGATTATTTTACCAAGGAAAAAATCAATAATGGAACAAATATTCAAGAATGATCACACAATATAATAAAATCATCTATAAGAAATTGAAAACAACTTTGAAGAAGAAGGAAATTTATTTAATTGCGTCCAAGAACTCAAGCATTACAATGCAGAAAACCAACCCTTCCCCAGTCACTCAAAATGTTTACCCCATCATGGTAAGGGTAATCAAGATGAATGGGGAAGAATAAGGAATTAAAAATCTATGAAAAAATAAATAAATAAAAGATAAATTCGAAAAGTTCTCCTTCTTGGTGACCTGGAAGGAATGGGGTGGAGAATGGGATGTTTTGAGAGGGTGGAGCTCTCCTCCTTTTATAGCCATAATTTGTCTTCCAGATGTTGATGCATTGTATCCCCATTAAATAACATCTTCACACATTGATCCCTTCTCGAAATTTGTTAATAATTCCCCTTTACGTGTCCCCTAAAAATATTAATGGATTTGGACATGTATTCCGAGAGTTATGGTCGTTTTACTCTGAGAATTTATTCTGTCGAGTCAGACTATCCAAAACGAAATCCTCCCAATTAGGGTGATTTAATGACCCCATAAACGGCCAATTCACGCGGTCTTTCCTTCATAAAAAATTCTCCAAAACTCATGGCGCATCTACCCATTGACATTAACAACATTTGGTCCTACCATGAATGAATTATGAAGCCCACACCAAAACTAGGCAGAACTGAAAACATCTTTATTTCTCTTAGTTGGGTGCTTCTTTTGAGCTTCCATATGGCCGATTCAGCTTTTAGTCCAAAAATAGTAAATGAATCCCTATATGTTTAGAATATATAAAAGAAACAAATTTTCAATCTAGAACAGTGTAGATAATTTGATGTCCAAACTACAGAAATAATTTAAAACTGTTAAAAATCTAGCCAATTTTTACTATTCGACTAAAAATAACTCCAATTTCATAAAAATGAAAAAATTAATCTTAGAGGAACCCTTTTGTGGGTTTAAAAAAATGATATTAAATATAAATTAATTGAAAATATTTTCTCTATCAAATCCACAGGGAGACATCCAATTATCCCCACTTTCCATCTCTTCCTCGTTAATCATAAAAATAATGAATGAAATGAGATCTCTCACCTCACTAAAACTCCCCAATATCACTAATGCATGAAAATGATTAACAACCCTATATCCATGAAATGAACATCTGATTGTCTCCTATCGACCAGTCAATGATCTGTTGCTCTGCTAATGTGTATAACAGCACTCGGGTTGAATCCTCAGCGATGATACTTTTTTTAACAGTCGATTGTTTTTAGTTGATTGTTTTTTATTTGGGGGGGGGGGGTTTGTTTGCAGGTATTATGAAATAATTTATTGATAATTTTTTATTTAACAAATTTATAAATATTGTGGTGAGTTCATTATTATGGAGTTAATCTTCTGATATCCATGAGATTTTCTTTATATTGTAATTAAATTAACACCAACTTCACAAGATAACGTCGATTGGAATTCTAAGTGTTAAGGATTTAATCCAAGACTTAACATAAATTAGGGTTATAATAATTACCATTACATGCTTATGTTAGTGTATTTATGGTTCCAATAATCCATGGAAACCACATGTTAAACAAAATATGTCATTAATCCATGACATGTTAAGTCCAACACACACAATGTTAAATTAACGAATACTCATCGAGAAAATACTCCCAATCATATAACATCCCTAAATTTTGACTCACGCTAATTAGAGATTTACTCATCCATTTGGGTTTTTAATAATATGGTTATAATAATTATGAAGATAAATTAAGAATAGAAGAAAAATAAAGGGATAAGAAAGGAGTTGTGCATCGAACACACACACACAAACAATGATGAGAATTAAAAACAGAATTTAGACTGAATGAGGAAGCGAAAGAAGGGAAGGGTATGAAACTCTATTTCAAATATTTTAAGATAATTTATATTTAATAATAGAGTATGGATCATTAAAACAGAATATGAATAATAAATTTGAACTAAAATATAATTAAAAAACAATACTTACAAGATTACAAATGAAGAAAAGCACAAAATTGAAAGGAACCAGAGAGTGGAGGAAGGGTATCTCAAGTTAAAAAATGAGTATTTCAGGTCTTCCAAAGCCTCTTGAAAGGCTTTTATCATGCCAATATGTGCTACTCTCTTCTGAAATGCCAACTCCTTTGAAGGAGAGGAAGGGTAAGCATTTTTAACCCAAAGAAGTGGACGGTTTGCATTCCCAATTTGTACCTCCACTTGTCTCGATGATTTGGACATCCAGACAGACTAATATCTAGATATATCCTTCTTAAAAGTTGAATATAATAATTTTCGGCAACCTCTCCCAAAATGTTCAGTCATTTGGACCTATTAATCCAATGTTCTGGCCAGTTGACTAAACAATTTGAATCTTTCTATTTCAATCCAGTCATTTTGAAGTCCAAAATTTGAAAGGGTTTTGGAATAGAAAAATGCCTTCAAAGACGAATAATTTCTTCACAAAAGTCTTCTTCCTATATCTCCTCTTTCAAATTATAAAATCTCATCTCTATTTGATTATACATCATGTGATATGTCAGGAATAGTGTCAGGATTTTAATACCCAACCAGAATGGTGGGCTTTACTTTAAGGCATTAGTTGGGACCCTTTTTCTTTTATTTGGACCATAAAATATTTATCCATGATTCCCTTGGATAATATAGACCATATGGTGGATTTTTATAAAATTTGGGCTTCGGTATATAGACCAGTAACCCAATCATGATTGATTGTCCAGTTTCATCACAAATTCTTTGGGTCTTCTTATATTGACCATATTAGCCTTAAAATAGAAGAATTGGCCCATTAGTCCTTCTAATTATATGTGTGAAATTTAATAAAGAATCCTAAAAAACAAAAACCACACAATTTTAATTAGTAGGGCGTGATTTATAAACAAAATAGTAAACTGACTCAACTTGAATACTTCTAAAAATTCTCAAAAATTATACGTAGAATTAAAACATTAATATTTCACAAAAATTATGCACATTTCATATAAAATAAGTAAATAAAGTATATAATAATTCATGAAAATATTAATGACGCCAACTCCCCCACACTTATCCTTGTTCATGCCCTCATGTGCAACAAATTTAAAAACATAATAAAATCATTTTCACTCACCAACACATAGTAAAATTTTGTTTTCTCCAATCAGGGGAGGTTTAGACTATTTCACTCATCCATTTTGAATTCCACCACAAGTTTTTATAGAAACAAAGTTTAAAAACAAATTAATTTTTTCCGGCTCAAATTTTGAAATGGAAAATGTGGACACTCAAAACTCACACCTCTCAAGATAATAAAATTCATTTGTGGAGGTTCACTCTTTCACCAACCAAAACTGAAAATCTTTGAGTCTGAAAGAGATATTAGCTTCCAATACCTATTAAAATTTCAGAATAATCAAGAGGTATTTTACGGTGTTTTTCTGTGGCTATGAGACAGTAGGAATATAATTTCCAAGAGAGATAAGAAGAGGGGAAAAACCAACATAGAAAAAGAAATGCACATTTTTTTGAAACAAAAAATGGAAAGAAATGAAAAAACATATTTACAAGGGAATTATTGTGTAAATAAAGACACAATAGAGTATGAAAATTAGAAATGGATGATAAGATGAAATATTTACAAATCACAAAACTTCTCCCAATGACCTAAAAATATAATACACATGTTTTTTTCTCTTTTTTCAGAAGTTGAACTCAAAAAATATCGCACACTCATATCCCAACCCATAATTGATATCATAATGACACTAATTGTAATAGCTATAATAAGATAAAGGGTTGAGGAAGAGTGATTTTTTACCAACCACAGAAGCAACCCTTTTTTTGATTTTTTGATTTTTTTAATTTTTTTGAACCCTTGTCAATAAAATTTTCAAAATTTTATAAATGAATTTACATTACTTTCACCAAAATACACTGAATGACAACCTCTCCCCCACACTGAAATGGATTTTTCCCTCAAGGATATGATATCATGATGAAATCAACAAAGGGTACTCAAAATGAAATCCACCCCCCCACACTTAAATTTAAAAAAAAATATACAATGTAAATCCATGTTGATATTGGGTGGGAAAAGGTATTGGGCTTGTAATGTGGCTATCAAAAAAATGTTTTCATAGGGTCAAAAGGGGATTTCAAAAGGAGTATTAATGTAAGGTAAATGAGAGGCTATTTGGCTATTGTGATCCTCACATGGTTCAGAAAATGCATCTATCATATTAATGGACACTAAAGTAGGAAATTCAGCTCAAAGGTCAACAAATTCAAGACTAACAATTGGGGGTGAAAAACACACATGTTGAAAAGATTGTCATAAGTGGACATGTCATGAAAACAAATGTTGTTCCTCATGGGTGGGGAAAATCATCTTCCAAATAAAAAATTGAGCATTCAAAATATGTTAGTTTTGACACAAAATTCTCTATCCAAAGTCATGATTAAGGTACATAATTTTTTAAATGAAAACATGTCTGTTGACTCCCCAAAATGGTTGGAAAATTTTTGAAAACTCTATAGCGAGTAAGCATGACTCTTTATTTTTTTTGTAATTTTTTTGTGATGATTCTTTTTTTTTTGTTTTTTTAATTTTTTTTAGTTTTTAATAAATACACACTCACACAAAAGAAAAATTGAAAAAATAAAGGGTTTTGAAAAATGAAAGATAGAGGAAGAAGAAGAAAGAGGTAGAGGGAGGAAGAGAGAGAGAGAGATATAAAGGGAAAGAGGTGCCCCCTGATTTTGATTTGGTGGGTCACCATCTCCATCTAGTGGTGGGTTGACTGAAAAAGTTGGGGATACAATGGAATTCAATGTTGATCCAGGATTGTGCATCCTCTCATGGTGATGCTTTAACCGATGTCCATTAACTGTGAATGTAGTTTTTGAAGAGGACTCTTGGACATGCACTGAACCAAATGGATAAACATTAGTAACCAAAAAAGGACCTTCCCAATGAGAATTAAGCTTAACTAAGTGAATCTGAAATCGAAAATTTAAGAGAATTACCTTTTCACCTACATGAAATACCTTTCTTAGGATGTGTTTATCATGGAGTTCATTGGATTTTTCTTTGTAAAGATTAGAATTCTTATAAGAGTCATGTAAAAGCTCCTCTAGTTCAGCCAATTGAAACAATATTTCTTCACCGGATTTTTCAAGATCAAAATTACAATTTTTCACTTCCCAAAATGACTAATGTTGGATTTCAACTGTCAAATGACATGCTTTAAAAAAACTATCCTAAAAGGATACATCCCAATGGGTGTTTTATAGGTAGTTCGATAAGCCCAAAGTGTTTCAACAAGTATTTCAGGCCAGTCATTGCTGGTGGGTTTACAATTCTCTCAAGCACTCTTTTCACTTCTCTATTAGAATGTTCAGCCATACCATTTTTTAGGGTTATATGCCGTTGAAGTTTTATGTATGACCCCAATGTTTTTAAAAAGCTATTCCATGGTTCTATTACAAAAATGGGTTCCTAAGTCATTGATCAAGGCATGTGGTGTGCCAAATCGGTGGAAGATGTGTGTCTTTAGGAACTCACTAACAGTATGTTAATCATCCTTTCTAGTGGGTTTGGCCTCAACCCACATTGAAACATAATCAACTGCAAGAAGGATGTATGAGAATCTATTGGAAGGGGGAAACAGTCCCTTGAAATCGATACCCCAAACATCGAAGATCTCACAGAAAATTAATAGTTTTTGGGGCATTTCATTACTCTTTCAAATTGAGCCAATCTTTTTCCAAGTGGGGAATGATAGACAGAACTCATGTGAGTCCTTGAAGAGTGAAGGCCAAAATAATCCAGAGTCTAGAACCTTTTAGAAGGACCTTTGTGGTCCAAATTGGCCACCACCAGGCACTCAGTGAAAAAATTCTAAGATAGAAGAAAGTTCATTTTCATTTACACATATCATTATTACCATGTCAGGCCCATTCTTCCAATGTGCATTTTATTCATAAAATATTATTATTAATCACTTTTTAACTTCATTTTCTGTTGTTCTGAAAAAAATTCAGGAAAAACACCAGAAACCAAATAATTTCCAATTGGGGCATAGCATGGTATTTTTTAAGTGAGATATGAAATGTCCTTAGTGGGTAATTTAGGATCGAAGATTTCAGAGTGAGAAGAATTAAAAATTGTACTCATGTGATCAGCCATAGGGTTTTCTTTTCCTATTCTATCTTTGATTTCAAGGTAAAACTCTTGGAGCATTGGGATCCATCTTATTAGCCTTGGTTTGGAAGAAATTTTCTTGAGTAATAACTTTATAGAATAATGGTCTGTGAAGATGATGATTTTGGCACCTAAGAGTTATGGCCAAAATTTATCTAAGGAAAACAACACTACAAAAAGTTCCTTTTCAGTGAAAGTGTAGTGATATTGAGTTTCATCTAATGTTTTTGAGGCATAATAGATGATATGAGGAATTTTTTCTCTTTTTTGAAAAAGAACAGCCCCAACGGCTTTATCAGTAGCATCACACATCAACTCAAAGGGTATGAACCAATCTGGGGGTTGGATTATCGGGGCAGATGTAAGAGATGTTTTGAAGTCAATGAAGTATCTCCTGAAAACCTCATCAAAATGGAAAGTGACACTATTTTGGAGAAACTAAGTGAGTGGGAGAGAAATTTTACTGAAGTTATGAATTAATCTCTGATAGAAAACAGCATGATCGAGGAATGAACATATGTCTCAAACAGAGTTGGGTTCCGAAAGTGATTGGATCACTTCAATTTTGGAAGGATCAACTTCAATTCATTATTTTGAATCTATGTTCCCTAGAAAAATTTCATTTGCAACCATGAAGTGAATTTTTTAAAATTTTAACACAAGGTTACACTTGACACACTTTTGAAGAACTAGAGAGAGAGAATTCAAGTAAGATTCAAATGACTCACCATAAATGGTAATGTCATCCATGAAGACTTCCATGCAGTGTTCAATAAATTTGGAAAAGATACTCATCATACACATTTGGAATGTTGCAGGAGAATTGCAAAGGCCGAAAGACATTATTTTATATGCATATGTTCCAAAGGGGAATGTGAAAGTATTATTTTCTTGGTCATGAGGTGCGATTGGGTTTTGGAAGTAGCCGGTGTATCCATCGAGAAATCAATAGTGTGACTTTCCAGCTAATCATTCCAGTATTTGATCAAGGAATGGAAGAGGGTAGTGATATTTTCTTGTTCGACATTCAATTTCCTATAGTCGATGCACACATGCCATTTGTTCTTCACTTGAGTTGTGACTAAATCTCCATGATCATTTGTGGAAAAAATTTATCCCACCCTTCTTATGTACAACTTGAATTGGACTGACCCATTCACTATCAGAAATTGGATAGATAATACCATCTTGATGAAGCTTGGTGATTTCATCCCTAACTACATCAAATATGAGTGGATTGGGTCTTCTTTGTGGTTGTCTAATTTTTTGGATGATTCCTCAAGATGGATGTGATGCATGCAAAGAGCAGGGTTGATTCCTGGTATATCTTCTAGGGTCCACCCTAAGGCCTTTTTTTCCTCTAACACCTGAACAAGTTTGGAATTCTCAGTTTTGGTAAGTGAATAAGAGATAATGGGCGGATAAGAGTGATCATGGAAAATGAAATCATATTTCATGTGTGTATAAAGAGGTTTTAGATCAGTATCATCTTTCATTTGTGGGTTAGAAAACTCACGAATGGAGGAAGGAACTTCAGTTTCTTTAGATTCATTTTCCTTGATAATGTCTAATGTGGAGAAGTAGATATCATAGTTGATGCTGGATTCAAGAGAGTTTTCAAGTTTATCTAGATTGATGGAGTCTAGGAATGAGAATTCCACATGAACTTCACCATTTATGTCTTGGTTAATCATGTTTTAGATTTCACAAGATCCCTTATCGTCAGAATTGGATGAACATGCTGGAATGGGGTTCAATTGACTCCTAGAAGTTTCCTCGGAGGCATGGATTGAGAATGCAGAGTGATTCTCATATGGGTATCGTATGGCTTGGAAAATGTTGAACTTGACCAGTTGGTCACCTAAGTCCAATGATAAGATGCCTGAATAGACATCAATCTTGGTTATCATAGTCATGAGGAATGGTCTTCCTAGAATTAGGGGAGATCTAGAGGAGTTCGTTTCACCTTCCATGTCAAGGACATAGAAATCAACAAGAATGATAAGATCATTGACTCGGACAAGGACATCCTCAATTATTCCCTCTGGACTAGCAGTGCTTTGATTAGCTAACTGAATGAAAACACCCATTGGATGTAGGGGAACTAGACCAAGGTTGGAGAAGATGGATTTGAGCATGACATTAATTGAGGCTCTTATGTCTATGAGTGCATCATCGAAGTTTGAACTTCCAATTTGGAATGGAACCGTAAAGGTCCCTGGATATTTTCACTTTATGGGAATAGACTGATGGGTGGAAACATTTTCAAAGGTCCCAAGTTGCCTCTTGTGGGTGGAGAATTCCATATGAAACATGGCAAACTTAGGGATTTTTTTATGGAATCTAAGAGGGGTATATTGAAATCAACGCGTCTAAACATGTCATGCATTTTAGGATCAGGTTCAAATGACTTCTTTCTCTTAGAGACAAGTTGTGGAAAATGAATTGGATTCCTAAGTGGAATATAAGTAGGTGAGGGAAGGGATTCAGATTCCTTTTCATGTTTATTTTTATTTTCATTTTCTATGTCAACATTCAAAGGAGGGTTGGAGGACTTATCCTGAGGAATTTCAATTTTCTTTCCTGATCTAATTGCAATTGCACTTACATTACCCTTGGTGTTGGGTAATGGTTGGGCTGGGAGTTGGGAAGAATTGGAAGGTTTCTGCTAACTAAGGTGGGATGCAAGTTGGACAATTTGTGTTTCAATGTTCTTGAGACTAGAATGGGTGAAAGTGGAAAGATTTTCAACAACACTTTCCCATGGTTGGATGGAAGAAGTGGCTTTTCCCGGATTGGGATTACCATGATTTTGGTTCTTGAGAAAGATAATGTATTGGTTTTGGAATTTGGAAGGCTCACTAGGATAATGGGATCCAGGAAGAGGATTGTTCCTTGGAGGTTGAGGAACAAAAGGATAAGGTTTTTGGAAGTTACAAACACCTTGGAAATATTGGATTTGGGTTTGGTTTTTATGAATAAATTTAGGGGGATGAGATATGGGATTACCATACCTCATGCATTGGTTAGAGAAAGAAGATAAGGGCTCAGAGTGAGTTTGGTTGAAGTTTCTAATAAACTGACCTGATAGTTGAGGGTTGGTGTTCCGCTGAGTATATGCTGCATTGATCTCCATTGGTCCAATTGAATAAAATTGATCCTCTTGAATTTTTGTACATGTGATAGTTTTATGAGAAGGAGAGTTGCATATTCCACAATTTTTGACAGGTCCAGGAAACATTGATTGCGGAGAAGATGAGGTTGTGAATTTGGTATCCATAGCTAGTTGTCGCACAAAACATGTAAGTTCACTCATCCACTCGGTCATCTTATTTGGATCAATTGATTGATTATCTTGGGATTGTTTGACTTGATAATTTTCTCGAGTATGTAATTTTTGTGTGTTTTCAGCCATGTTACTTATGAGATCCCTTGCAGCTGTGGGAGTTTTATCAATAAGAGCACTGCCACTTGTGGCATCAATGAGAGTTATCTACATAGCCAATGACCCCTCATATAAGTATTGGATCAAGATTAGATCAGGTATTTTGAGATGTGGGCTTGTTTCAACAAGCTTCTTGAACCTCTCCCAGTATTCATTGAGTGATTCACTTGAGAACTGACAGATACCACTAATTTCCTTTCGGATAGAAGCAGTTCGAGAAGCAATAATGAATTCCGTTAAGAAGAGTCACTTCATGTCATTCCATGTGGTTATGGAACCCTGAGGAAGGTAGTAGAGCCATGACTTTGTAGTGTCATCTAGGGAGAAAGGGAATGCTCGGGGTTTGATTTGTTCCTCGGAAACCCCGTGAGGCTTCATGGTAGAGCACAACACTTGGAAATCTTTAAGGTGAAGATGTGGATCCTCACCAGCTAGCGCGTGGAAATGAGGGAGAAGATGAATTAAACCCGATTTAAGTTCAAAGTCAGCCTCTATGATTGGATATTTAATACCAAGATGTTGGTAATTCATATCTGGGGCAGAAAGTTCTTTAAGTGTTTGTTCCTTAGGATTGGCCATAACTAATTAAATTGGTTGGACAAGGACTGGTTATTTAATTATTTGAGTTTCTCTTATATTCCTACTAAGTTGGTGAAGTTTTCACTAAATTTCCGGGTCAAAAAATCCAAGATATTGTTTGGGAGGATACGGGGAACTTAGAGAGATGTTAGAAGGAAATGGAAGATGGGTTTTCTTTTTTTTCGGTTTAAGATTTTTATGAGAAGACGGTTTTTTCTTTGTGTTTTTTTAATCAATTTTTTTTAATTTTTTTTGTATTTATTTTTTTATAATAACCAGAAACTAATGACTAATTAAAGTACTATCCCGATCAATTGCACCATTTGAAATGCACAATCGATTGTCTCCTATCGATCGTTAAATGATCCTATGCTCTGCAAATGTGTATAACATCACTCGGGTCGAAACCTCTGTGATGATGCATTTTTTAACAGTCTATTGTTTTTAGCTGATTTTTTTGGGGGGGTTTGTTTTCAAGGCTTATGAAGTAAATTATGGATGATGTTTTATTTAAATAATTTCTAATGATTGGAGTGAGTTCAATTTTAGGGAGTTAATCTTATGATATCCTTTAGCTTTTCTTTATATTGCATTTAAATTAACACCCACTTCACAAGATAATGTTGATTGGAATTACTAAGTGTTAAGGCTTTCATACAAGAATTTACTTAACTTTGGGTTCTAATAATTATGATTACTTGTTTATGGTAGTGTATTTATGGTTCCAATAACCCATGGAAACCACATTTTAAACAAAATATGTCATTAATCCATGACATGATAAGTCCAACATACACAATGTCAAATTAACGAATACTCATCGAGAAACTACTTTCAATCGCTTAACATCCCTAAATTTTGACTCACCCCAATAAGAGATTTACTCATCCATTTGGGTGTCTAATAATATAGTTATAATAATTTTGATGATAAATTAATAATTGAAGAAAAAGAAAGGGATAATAAATGAGTTGTGCATCGAATAGACACGCACAAACAATGAAGAAAATTAAAAATAGAATTGCGATTGAATGAGGATGAAAAATAAGGGAAGGGTATGAAACTATATTTCAAATATTTTAATATAATTAATATTTAATAATATAGGGATGATGATTAAAATATTATATGATGAAGAAACTTTCACTAAAATATAATTACAAAAACAACACTTTCGAGATTACAAATGAAGAAATGTACAAAAGTGAAAGGAAACAAAGAGAAGAGGAAGGGTATCTCAAGTGAAAAATTGAGTATGGAAGGTCCTCCCAAGACTTTTTAATGGATTTGGTCCTACAAATATGTTCTCTTATCTTCTGAAATGCCAACTCCTTTGAAGGAGAAGAGGGGGATGCATTCATAGCACAAGGAAGTGGACTGTTTGCATTCTCAATCGGTCCCTCCACTTGGTTCGAAAATTTACACATCCAGACAGCCAAATCACTAGATATCTTATTCTTCAAATTTTAATATAATAATGTTGGTCAATGTCTCTTAAAATTTGGAGTCCTTTGGACCTATGAAGCCACTGTTATGGCCGTTTTATTAAACAATTTGAATCTGTCCATTTCAATCCAATTGTTCTGAAGTCAAAAATGTGAAAGGGTTTTTGAATAGGAAAATATATTCAAAGCCTAATTATTTTTTCACCAAAGTTGGTCGACTATATATCATATTTCACACTAAAAAATATCATCTCTATTTTATGATTACATCATGAGATATGTCATGAATAGTGTTGGGATTTTAATTACCAGCTAGAATGGTCGTCTGGATTAAAGGCATTAGTTTGGACCCTTTTCTTGTATTTGGACCTTCAAATATTTATACACGATTCCATTGGATAATCTCGAACATATGGTGGAATTTCATAAAATTTGGGGTTTGGGATTTAGACGAGTAACTCAATCATCATTGATGGTCCAGTTTCATCACAAATGCTTTTGGGTCTTCTTGTGTTTACCATATGAGCCTTCAAATGGTACAATTGTCCCATGATTCCTTTTAATGATATGTGAAAAATTGAATTATTAATCCTAAAAAACAAGAACCACACAATTTGAATCAGTAGGGTGAGAGTTATAAACAAAATAGTAAACTGAATCAATTGGATTACTTCTAAAAATGCCCAAAAATTATACTTACTATTAAAACATTAATATTTCACACAAATTATACGAATTTCATATAAAATAAGTAAAGGGGGAATATAATAAGTCATGAAAATATTAATAACATAAATCCCTCACCGCACTAAAACTTTCCAATCTCACTGTTTTTGAAGACTTGTTTCTTAAATTCTATTCATAGTTGAGCGGTAGATGTGGAATAAAAAATCAAACATAAAATCAATAGAATTATCAAAAATGTTAAAGTAAAATCTTATTTATAAATCCAAAAATAAGTTTCTATCTAAATTATTACATATTTTAAATAATAGGAATGACGAACATAAATAATTATACCTGAAGTGATGTGTGATACATCCTTTACTCTTTAGTGTATGTCTAATAATGACCACCTTAACTAAAGTGAAGTGTGAACATAAATAATTCATACCTGAGGTGATTTTTGAACATAGATAATACACATATAAAGTTTTTTTATAATTTTTTTGATAAGGCATTAAGAAATTGAGCTGTTAGAATTCATCGTGAATTTTTCATTGAACTCTTTAATGTTGAGACTAAATAGGGGATGAGATCATAAAGATTATCTTGAATTAATATATGCTTTTTATGATTTTCTATTGAGTGGATCTATTATTGGTTGTTGGTTAATAAATGTATTGAAACATATAGACTTCAAGAAGGTTCTAAAAAAGGCATTTCATATACTCTCATAATATGGAACCAGTTTTACTCATGGAATTCATGTAAAACGTGATGAAAATCTATGATTATAATGAGAAGTTTTTTGAGGATTTCCTTTGAGATGAATGCACATGTAAAAACTATTAGATTCAGTGTAGTTGTGGGAAGCACCAACAATTGTGTTAAAAAATTTATTACAATCGAGAAATCATGATTAGGATGAATAAGGTTTCATGAAATTGAGTATGCCTTTTAGAGTAACTATTTATAAATACAACATACCCTTTTATTTGACTTACCTAAATTGAATGGCTGGATAGATTATTTTAAAAACAATAAATATATGAATATTACTTAAGAAACAATACCTGTAAAATTCCATAGGGGTTAAGAGATTATAATAAAATATGTAATTTGTAAAAGAATACACTAAAACATATTAATCCCACTACCATCCTAACTGATAGATTATTTATTTGAGACGTTTGATGATGTTAGATAAAAATATCAAAACTCATTCCTATTGTTACTTGTATGAAATTCAATTCCATGAATATGGAGAACATGAAAATGAAATAGAAAATAAAATTGTGGAAAAAATATCATTTGAAAAATGAATCAACAACTCAATGAATATGAACAATGGGATAAGTAAACATCAAATGATAAGTGAATAATGTGATAAGAGATCAAAATAGTGAACGGTTTATACTCCCATATTAAATGTTATTTGATGAATTTTCTATATTAATATATTTCATTGATATATTTTTTAAATGAAATATTTGAATAAAATCATAGATAGAGAAGAAATGATTTTTCATATAGAATTAATTTACAATGAGAAGAATAACACATTCCTCAACATTTGATAAAATTACATTATTTAACACATGTTGTATTAACTTTTTTGATTATCCAAAGATTTTGAATACTCATAATCTATGTTATATTTAAATTTATAATCATGAATGAATTTTTCCAATGATTCTACAATTACATTAACCAGGAAGTATTTTAAATTCTTTTAAATGATTCAATAAAAGCATAATTTTCAAATTTTATCTCCAAATATATTATGTTGAACTATCAGATATATAACCTTCACTCATACTATAAATTTCTAAGTCATTCAAACTCATTTGAAATTTTTTTCATAGAGTACTTATTTTTCAATCCATAATTCTTATTCAACATCTTAAAATTTGATATAATATGAATTATATCAGAACATTCATAAAAAAATTTGTTGATCCCTTTTTTTCATATATATATTTTTCATTATGATATTTATATAGAAAATTATTATTTCTAAAAATTTTATTCTTTATCATATAAATATTAGTAAGAAAATTCTAGGACTTAAAAGAGGATATGTGAGTATAGTTACTTTAGCCTAATGATTAGATAAACAATTTATACATTTAACTGATGTAAATAAAAAGTCCCACCAATATTCCTGTTCACTTTTTCATCATCTATCATTAACATTAATTCACATTACATTAATATACCAATAAAATTATTAATACATATCTTATACAAATGTGTAATATTATACATAGATTATTCAATTAAACTCCCTCAATGTAATGTATCATTTGTGGTTTCCAGAACCATCATTGTTTAAAAATATGTGAAACCTAACATATTCAAGAATATGTTCACTAACTCAAAAGAGGATATGTGACTATAGTTAATTTTATTTGTTGAACATAATAAATTTTGACAATGTTTTTTATTTCATTGATATTATTGATTTTCATAATAATATTTATTATCATTGAGTTTCTATAAAAAATTATTAGTGACATTCATCAATAAATAAATATCAGCAAAATTGTTAACAATATTATATTTCATACCATTACACAAATTTTTTTAAACCACTCTATCAATAATAATAGGGTTTATTATATTTAAATTATACAGAAATATATAAAGAATTCATAATATAAAAATAAATAATATAAATTATACAAAAACTAGTTAGAAGTAAAATTGAGAATATATCAGGTAAAATAATAATTAATAAGAACAATATATGTTTCATGTAGAAATATAAACGAATACTGAACACATGTTTTAGTAAAAATGAGTCGATTCTCAAAACTATGTAAAAAAAGTGCATGACATAAATGAATACCAAATACATGTATTTTTTAAAAAGTGCAGATTATCAGAACCATGAAAAAAATATCCTAAAATCTAGTTTTTTACAAATAGAGATTTTTCATTTTTACTATTAAGGGGAAGTGATTTGTGAATTATAAAATCATATATATATTAGAGAACATTTGTTTTTTGGTAGTTTAAAAATATGATCCTCTGACTATGTAACAAATTATCATAGTATTTGAAAAATCACAATCAATTTATTCTATTAAAATTTCAAAAACATCTTAATATGATAATAAAATATAATATGATCAATTTATATAACCAATTCATGGTGTGTCAAACCAAAATTTTAATATCCCTAAACTTATATTTATAAATCCATCTTTATCAAACCATAAGCTAAAAGTATTTAAACAAATCTCAATTATTGTACCCATAATTTTATAACTATCAATAGGTCTGTATTACTATACCTAAAATCAAATCGGATAAAGTGGAAGACCAACCTTCTTTCTTGTCTTGATGAACACATAAGGATCACTAGTGCGAACATCTTGAACAGAGAGATTGATGCCTTTCTTGGCCCAAACCCAAAGGATGGCCATGAGGCTCTCTATCACGGATGTCAGGTGGATTGTGGGGGAGGCTGTTGTCTCATTCCCTACCACCCCCTCAAATAATTCTGACTCAGAAGTGTGAAACCCATTCTTATCGACACACCCCCTACTGGGAAATAATGAATCCATTTATTACAATTTCATTGATGAATTTAATGGGATTTGAGTGAATGGATCTTTCTTCATCCTTGTGAGTTTTTTTGGCGCCCCGATGAATTAATCTCATTGATTCAGAAAAGGGTTCTTTCTTGGATTTCAATATGGAAAACATAAATTAATTGAGGATGAGAAAAGCAACAATTGAAATAGTAAGTAGAGACTCACCTAGATGGAAAAATCTGCCATCATCTTCAACAAATTTGACTATGATAATTTGGAATCATCACTCATTCCCTTTCAAAAATAACACAAAAATTAACATCCATTAATGAGATGATATACAAATGGAGATGGAAATAAGAACTAACTATAAATTACCATCCAAACAAACTATTAACAGTAAGAGCATACTCCAAAGCATAGTATAACATCTCCTATTTTATATTTTTATTCATACTTTCTAGAATAATAATAAAATACATGTAATTTCACATTAGATAATTGGATATCACTACATTTCTAGGTTGGACTCCCATAAATATTGGCACAAAATTTGTTTTATTCATAGGTAAAATTCTTGAAAAGGGAAAAAATCAACAATATCACAACAAAAAAACTAAGTCTAACTTAATGAGTGATGAGAAATAAAAGGCCACGTACCATGTAAACAACAACAATAAGTAATTCACATGATATATTTGAAGAAACATTAAGTAATGCACATGAGATATTTTATGAAACATGCGTTTATAAGTAAATCATGAATAGAATTGTGTATGGATTTGTACTAAATGTAACTTGTACCTCCAAAATGATTTTTCCAACCCCACTAAGCTTCACTAATACTCATCCAAGTCAATTCTTGCCTCATATAATTTTTTATTTCCACATGAACACCTATATGATGTCAAACACCATAAATAAATAATTATTTATTTTATCCCAAAGTGGCATAATTTTTCAAAACATACCAGGAATCATTGTTTAACCAAAACAATCTCCAAATTTCGTTCATGAAATTTAAGTATAGTTTTTTCTAATTATATGGAATAATTTCTAGACCAGGTGCTGAGACGACTTGTGATTCTGTGGGCCGGAGTTCCCGGAATGATCTGTCAAAAAATGTTCATCTTAAAATAGCATGTGTGAGAGGTTTTCCTGAAGAAGTGGACTAACTCTTAAATGGGTTCCCATATAAGAAATCTGAGTGCACCATTGGATTCTGTATGGTGGGTTTACCCTAGGCATGACTTAAGTTTAGTCGGCATAGGCCTCCAGTGAGAAAACTTGAAAATGGAATAACTAGAAATAAAATAATTAAATTTATTTATATTATTTTTTAAATACATCTCAATCAAGAACGGTGACTCCGATTAAAAATATGAGACCACCACTGAGCTAGAGAGGTAATTATTTCCTTAGAAAAGTCCTAACATTGGCCAGCACATACCAACATGGAAAGTTAGTTTTTGTCTGTAAATAAAATAATTAACAAATATTTTATTGTCAAATCCTTATAATTCCTAAATGGTAACTCGGATTTGATTTTAGAGAGAAATTTTTATCTCACGAGGGAGTGTTCCATTTAGGCAGAGCATAACCTCAACCAATGAGGGTCAAGGGTGAAAGTTACTTTTTTAGACCTTTTAAGGTCCATTTAAATAAATGTGCGAGCAGTTTTTTCTAAATTTTAAACCATTGCTCGGATTGAAAATCAGAAGGCACTGTTGAACTCAAAATGATGGTATTTTCTTTGAAAGGACTTAACATCATCCGGCAAAGGCCAAACCAAAATGTTAATTTTTGTACTTTTTGATAAAAATTATAAAATAAAAGAATTTTTTTTTTCTTTTCTCACCAACGAGTGGAAACATGATGATGCTACAGCGTAGCGATGAGGCAGCAACAAGGTGAAATAATGGAGCTCATTAATGGCTTGTTAACTCGCAACATAATGATTCTTTAATAACTTGTAAGAACGACGTTGTTTCATAAATGAAACAACTTAACAACGTGACATCGCAGCGTAACAGAAACGGTGTGACGTGTTTTCCTTTTATTATGGTTTATGTGTTTGTGGAATGAGGAATTAAATTACTAGAATTCTATGAAGAACCTATGACGAACATCCTCCCCAATGAAGAACAAAAAATTCCAACGAACGTCAAAAGTCCTCAATGGACCTCTAATAACATAGCTAGATGTGACGAATGACGTCGACGTATAAAAACCTCGAGGATGTAGAGTTGTGGCAATGAATGTCAAAGAGGTAGGGGTTTAATTTATGCAATTTCTTCACTCTTCTTATTCTAGAAACAATGAACGTGGATCAACCCACGAACATGTTGATCCGTGAATCATGCTTCTATGAAGGAGGGTGACTTTTCTTTTGAGGGATTCTCTATATAGGAATAGTTTATCTTTTTTTATGATTGAACATCTCCCTTGATCCTCCCTTGTTTTAAAACATCTAATGCAGAGGGCACGAACCAACACAAACAAAGGCGCAGACCCCTTCTACTAGTGCGCTCCCTGTGAACGGATTGTCCAAAATGGAGGTGAGGCGCATCTGAGACCATCACAATGATGGAGGTGACAAGAGAGGCCAGAAGAAGCAGATGTATCTGAAAACAGACCACCGGTGAAACATCAGTGGCCCGCGGATGGTGTAACCAGTGGAACACCACCAGTGCGATAGTACTGGCAACCAACAGCGTTAGCGAGCCCACATCGGCCACGTGGAGAGGGCGATGCCAACTGGGGTCATGACAGAAGATTCATTCGACCCTCGTCAACTGTGCTAGAGGATGGTGGCATGCTCCTCGGTGCATCGTGGTCACTCAACCACGGCAGAAGGGAGGCCCAGAAGGGTCCCGTGGGGTAGTGGTGTTCCGGATGTTGTCGGATGCCATGTACGGGCTAGGTGCACTATAGTTCTGCCTCTGGCGGACCCTGCCTCAACTGGCAGGCCACACCCCCAGCAAGCAGGCCGAACCCGCACTGATGGGTCAGAACCACGGCCTAGTAGGCCGGACTCACATACACTAGGATGAACTTGCGTTGGCAGCCCAGACTCATTCTCCTCAGGCCGAGCTGGATTAGAATGGGTCCCCGAGCGACCTAGGGGCTGGACCCTTGGCCAAACCAGACCGGGTCCGGCGAGACCCATTGGGCCAGGCCCACTGGCCAGGCTAGACTGGACTAGCCCAGACCTGAACCATGTCTGGTCAAGTCATTCAAAACTAAACAGGGATATGTGGGACCCCCGAGCTAAGTTGGTCTGGTTGGTCCGAGCAGGTCGGACCAGACCCAGATGCAACTGACCCCTATTTTCTAAAACACCAATATCGTGCAAACCACACATCTGATTGATGATCCGTTTATGGAATTGGGACTCTATTGACCAGGAGGATCTTTTGGCATGCCTTTAAGAGGACTTAATGGAAGTTGATATTCTATTAATGCCTTGAGGTGAATTTCTCCCATGCACACTACATATGGAACCCTGCGGTTGGATGAGACCTGAAGACTGCTGCCTTTTGACTCTGTGAGACTTGACTATTTCCTACTGGGAAGCACTTATGTTTGACTTTGTAGTCCCATGGTGACAAGAACTTCTGTTTGACTTTACATTCCCATGGTACACGATGAGGAGGGGTACCTTTGTTGGCCAAGATTAGTTGGATGTACTTCTGTGTGACATTGAAGAACCATATTAGGTGATGAGGAGGTATACTTAAGCTATACAAGGTTATTGGGAAGCACCTTTATGTGACTTGGAAGGCCCTCTATACTTGATAGAAGTGGACTGCTCCAGCATTAGAGGCATTCAATGATGTGATTGATGACTCTTCAATCACTAACCTATGTGTATACCTGGTGTTAGATGTCTTGTTCTTCGTGATTTAAATTGAGTATTGGTGTGTGGTTTTCCTTTTTGTTTTGGCGTCCCTACTAAGTATTTTGTTACTCACCCTTGGACAGGCTTCACCTGCACCTATTGTGTCTGGTCCAGATGATCGACATTTTGATAGAGACTTTGGTGGACCATGACCAAAAGGTTTTCAGGGAGACAAGACCGACAGACACTACAACGTTGTGCGTGGTGGCCTAGGACCAGGCATTGCCTAGTAGGATTGAGTGGATATGATGTTCTATCTATGCTTCTAGTAGCTACACTACTCTCACGATCATGTGGGGTTTTCTGCGAATGGCCATCAGAGTTTTATTTTTTGTACTTTTCGGTTATTAGTTCTTTTTTTGGGTCTGTATTCTAGCCAACATATATTACATGTACTTGTAATCAGCTTTTTTATTGTGATAGTTTTTTCGTTTTCAGTTTTCGGAACTTGTTTGGGCGTCTGTGTGTGTAGATGTACTCAGGAAAATGACCCCCACTTGGAGGTTGATGCCTTCGTCGCTAGTTGCCAACCACTAGCCTTCGGGAGGTGGGCTTGGGGTAGTCATGACATGCAACCTAAGGGAAGGGTCGTGAAATGGTGGTATCAGAGGGTGGTTGGTCCTACTATAAAGACTGGGAGTCTATTTTTTTGGGGCAACAGTGTTAAGTGTTGCAAGTTCATCTTTCAGTTACGGGGAGTCCATTCATAGTGTGGCAGCCGATGTATCCATACACCAGAACCTTGAATTCTTATTTTAAGATCAATATATGAAAACATTGGTTTCATTAGTGTCTCTATATGTTATTTTTAATAAACTTCATGTCACCAAGTATATGGTTTTGACCGTTGTTCATCTTGATTCTCTTTCTAGATGCCTCTATGCAGAAATCTATCCAGGATTCCAGTGTGTGACCATGAGTATGGTCTACAAAGTGATTATGATTCGGTACAGATTCCATTTCCTAGTATAGTACATTTAGGTGGTCTCCCAACAATATCACTTCCTGGTGGTTATCATTTAGTACCGGTGCAATCGGTAGAGGATACACATAGTCCCAGTCCCTTACATGAGTTTCAGTGACAGATACGCCTAAGGTTTTGAGGCGAGATCGAATCACATGCGGCTAAAGACTGGTTTGAGGTGGTGACCGAGTTTAAATCTAGCCAGGTCACCATTATATCTGATGCTGGTCCTGGTAGTGAACCCTATATGTGGCTCTTCAGGGTGATAGAAGTGTTTAGATTAGCCCGATCTTATGATGAGGTGACTTTTATGTGGATAGAGCTTGAGAACCTTTCTCATAGAAGGGGTCTCCTACCATAAAAGGTTAACGGGTATGTGTTCCCAAGATCTTCTGTAACTTCAGTAGGAAGACATGTCGTTAGATGTGTATTCGTCAAGGAATACTGACTATTCTAGGTACATGATAAATACGATACAACTAGTGCTTTAGGGCTCGGTCCTCCGAGTATGATGTGTTTAGGGAGATCTGAGCCAGCACTATTCCTCTATTCATTCCTAATAAGGTTTGGGTGCTAGATATAACCATTTTGGTTGAATGTTATTTTTATGAGTAGATACAGCCAATGAATGTCAGCAGTGGGAAAGCAGGAACCCAACTTCAGTCTCAGAGACATGTATATGTAAAATGTTTCAGGAAGAGTAAGTGTTAGGGACAAATGAATCTTTAGGATGTATAAGAGGAGATATGAGAGAAGAATGAGGTGTTATACATTTCGGAATGTTATAACCCCCACCCCCAATGTGGTCCCCACTAGGCTTAGGGGGCTGGATGATAGGGGAAGGGAGTAGTTGAATCCAGTCAAGGAGTATGACCCAATGGCTCAAGGAATTATTTGAGGAATTGTATATGTCTAATAATAGTTTTTTTATTAATAGACATAAATACTAGTCATTACTTTTTGTCATGATTCTTGTTCAGGATCTAGAGTTTCTGGTTAAACTGTTGACGTGATCCTTGTGTTTGGAGATACCTATAGGAGCAGACTCGTTAATCACACATATGTTGATAGTGTTATCTGAACCTTGATTCTAGAGTTTTAGTTAGAACATCTTGGTGGAAGGGTCGAGGCCTTATGATGTTAGTCTGGGTTTGGACTGGTCATCCACAATTCATGCCCAGATTGACTGTTTTAGTCAAAATGATGCACTATATGTACAATGTTTGAATGGGGTTTTCCTTGGTCGGCGAAAGAGGAAACCCAGGTAGCATGTGATAAAATCTTGTATAGAATGGTGCAACTAATCACTCTGGAGTCATCCAGACTTACCCTCATTGTAGTAGGTTTTTTGTTTTTTCAGTTCCCAATAGTAGTGGCGGAGTGCAGGAACATCCTTTCGAAAGTTGTTTCCAAGATTACTTCTCTGTATGGATAGGGACTTGTACATTGACTTGTACCAATGGTCGGCACTGATATCCACACCTGCATATTGGATGGCTCCCGTGGGGCTCTTGGAGTTGAGATTATAGTTTGGGGACTTGAAGAAGAAGGTCTTAGTAAGTCCCAGTGTTTGAGATTATGCATGGATTACCAACACATTAACCAAGTGAACATAGAGAATGAGTACCCACTACCAATGGTTCGATGGGCATATAAATTAGTTAAAGAGGGCATCCTTTTACATAAATGGAAAGGTGCCTGTACGATTCTCAGTATTTGAGACATCGAAGATGGATAGAATTCCTCTATGACTATGACTTTGAGATAGTCTATACTCCTTGTAAGGGGAACGTGGTGGTAGATGCGCTCAGTAAGAGGAATATTTTCTAGCTACTGAGTGAGGAAACAGTGATGTTGGCTTCAATACAGATAAAATTCATGGAAGTTGGTTGAGTTACTAACCTTCAGTCGATGACTATTACTCACCCACTCTTACAAGAAGTTAGGGAGGTACAGTGGGTGGATGTTGACGTTATGGCCAAATGTGCTCAGTTTTCCTGAGGACAGGATCCTGATGGATTTTTGATATATGGGGAGCACATCAACATTTTTAGAGGGCACACTGTAGTGCCATTTATGTTTCCAAAGGAGATGTTGAGGGAGTTCCATACATCCTCCTTGCTGGTATATCCTGGAGTGGTAAAGATGTAATAGGTCCTCCGACATCAGTACTAGTGGATGGGGTTGAAGAAAGCAGTGGACAAGTTCATTTCATGATGCCTCACTTGTTAGCAAATGAAATCTGATAATCAGGTTCTAGCAGGCTTGGCCCAGCCTCTCGAGGTACCAGAGTGGAAATGGGATGGTATCTCGATGGACATTGTGACAGGGTTACCATGCACATCTAGGGTCCATGACTCTATCTGGGTGATCGTTGACCAACTCCACAAGTCAGCTCACTACCAACCCATCTGGGAGAAGGGAACAGTAGAAGGCTTAAGATGACTTTATGTCTAATAGATAGTGCAGCTTCACAGTGTGACTTTGATGATCATCTAATATTGTGATGCTCGCTCTACATCATAGCAATATAAGGGATTACAGGAGGTGTTCGGGACACAGTTGCGCTTGATCATAGCTTTTCATCACTAGATGGATGGTCTGACAGAGAAGACCATACATGTCTTGGAGTATATGCCTTGTGCTTGTGTCTTAGATTTTGGTCACAGTTGAGAGGACCACCTTCCATTGGTGGAGTTTTCATACAGTAATATCTAGCACTCCACCATTATAATGGTACCGTTTCTGGCCTAGTATGAGTGACCATGCGGATCACCTCTATGATGAATAGACCTAGGGGAGTCAGCACTCATGGTTCTAGAGTTATTTCAGGCTACCACTGAGATGGTGAAGATCATCCAAGATAAGATGAGGACTGCATTGAGAAGAAGTAAGTCTTATGGAAATAGGAGAAAGATACCCTTTTAGTTCGAGGAGGGAGACCATGTTTTCCTTTGGGTCTCACCCCGATGGGGAATGCAATGATTTGTATGGGGTGGAAAGCATTCTTTGTGGTTCATTAGACCTTTCCAGATCCTCATCAAAGTTGGTGAGGTGGAGTACTACCTAGATCTTCCCCCATAGATGCAATGGGTGAACGATTTTTTTCAAATTTTGTAGTATAGGAGGTATGTGCATGATTCATCGCACATCATCAACTGGGGAGAGATGGAAACTGATGATGGGGTGATATTTTCAAAGTTCTCAATGAAGATAGAGGATCAACATGATAGTGTCCCTCATGGATGGATGATTCTTATAGTTCACATTCGTTGGCAGCATCAGAATACATAGGAGATCACATGGGATAAGGTTGCTAAAATTCATGTTTAGTACCCCCACTTGTTTGATTAAACATTGTTTTGGGTTTTGGGGACGTATATCCCTAAGGTGGGGATAATTTAATGTTCTATAATTTCCACATAATCTTTTTTAATTATATATCATTACTTTTAGACCAACCACTTAGACAACATGTGATCTTGAGGCCCAGATTAACTAGAATGATCTGTTAAAAAATGTTATGATTTAAATAGTGTGTGTGGGAAGTTTTATAGAAATGTGGAATAAATATTTAACGGTTTCCAAAATCCAAAATCCGAGCACACTGTTGCATTCTGAATTGTGGGTTTACCCTAGGCGTGACTTAATTTTTGTCAACGCATGCCTCTAGTGAGAAAACCTAAAAATGGAATTACCGTAAATTAAATTATTAAATAAAATTATTTTATTTTTTAAAGGATTATAACTCTGGATTGGTGAATCAGATTAAAAATATTAGTCCACCGCAGAGCTCGTGAGGATATTATTTCCTTAGTTAGATCTTAACTTTGGTCGTTGTGGGCCAATAGTATAAGTTTGTTTTAGTATGTGAGTAACATATTTCATAAATATTTTATTGTCAAATACTTATAACACCTAAACGGTAACTCGGATTGGAATTTGGAGATTAACGTTGAACTTGTGAGGGTGTGTTACCCTTAGGTGGAGCCTATCCTTGACCGACACAGGTTGAGGGTAAAATTTAATATTTTAATCTTTTTAAGGTCTATTTAAATAAACGTGCGAGCATGTTTTTATAACTGTTAAACCATTTCTCAAATTTAAAATATGAGGGAACTGTTGAACTCAGAACGTCGGGATTCACTTAGAAAATAGTTATATTTGCCCGAAAAGGGCCGAAAGAAAAAGTTAATTTTTAGAATTTTTTAGAAAAATAATAAAATAACTTAAAAGGTTATTTTATTTCTTTTCTAACTAATGAGCATCGAAAAGAAGATGCTACGACGTAGAGATGAGGAAAAAATGAGCCACATAAATAGAACTCATTAATATATTATTAAATCATAGTGTAATGATGCTTTAATGAACCGTAACAGTGATGTTGTTTCATAAATGAAAAATCATAACAATGTGACATTGCATTGTAACATAAACACTGCGACATTTTTTCCATTTATTTTTGTTGATGCGTTGGTGGAACGAGGAATTAAACTATGAGGATTTTCTGACAAACCTCTAATGAACTTCTTCTCTAACGAGGAATGACAAATGCCGATGAACGTCAAAAATCACCATGCGCCTCGAAGAATAGATCTAGAAGCGATGAATGACATTGAAGTCTTGAAACCTCAAGGATGTAATGTTGTGGCAACAAACATCCGAGAGGTAGGGTTTAATTTGGGAAGTTTGTTCCCTATTCTTATTCTATAAATGATGAATGTAGATCAACCCATGAAAAGGTTGATCCGCGAATCGTGTATTTATGTGGGAGGTAGAATTTTATTTTGGGGGATTATCTATCTAGGATTAGTTTATCTTTTAATATGATTGAACAACTCCCCTAAGCCTCCTCAATTTCAAAACCTCTAATGTAGAGGGCACGAGCTGACACGAACAAAGGCCATACCCCTTCGCATGTGCACTCCTTGTGAATGGAATGTCCAAAATGGCAGTGAGGTGTGTCCGAGACCATAGAGGTGATGGATGTTACTAGAGAGGCTAGTAGGAATATTAAGATTAGAAAACGGACCTCCATAGCAACTGTGGTGGCCCGCAAAAGGCGTCGCCGGTATGATACCACCTGTGCGGCGACACCGATGACCAGTGGCGGCGGCCAGCCCACGCCAACCCTCGTGATGGGGGTAGGGCCAACCGACTCCACAAAAAAGGATGCGTCCGGACCTCACTGACCACGCTGGATGAGGTCGGTGTGCCCGTTGGTGCACCGCGGTCGCTTGACTGCAGCAAAAGGGAGGCCCCACAATGTCCTATGGGGCAGTAGGGAGCCAGATTTGATCAGATGTTGTGTCCCAGCCATGTACATCGTCGGTCCACCTCTGGTGGATTGGGACTCAGATGGAAGGTCATACCCTCATCCAGTGGGCTAGACCCACGTTGGCATCTCAGACCTATGCCCCTCAGGCCAGGACAGATGATATCAGGTCGTCGGGCGACTCGACGGGCTGGACTGTTGGCAAGATCGGACAAGGTCTAGTGAGCCCATTGGGCCTGGCCCATTGTCCATGCTAGGATCAGCAAACCTAGTCCTGAAACATGTCTTTTCATGTTAGTTGGAACTAAACTGGGGTATGTGGGACCCCCAGGTTGGGATTGTCGGGTCGGTCCGACCAGGTCGGACCGGACCCAGATGCAACCGGACCCTATTTATTAAATTACTCGTATCTTGAAAATCACCCATCTGATTGATGAGACATTTGTGGAATTGGGTCCCTCTATATGAGTCAGATCTGTTGTCATTCCTTGAGGAGGCTTTAATGGAAGCTGAGATGCGATGAATGGCTTGAGCAGAGGTTCTCCCAGATGTGCTACGTACAGAACCCCACGGTTGGTTGAGACATAATGACTGACAACTTTTGACTCTGTGAGACTTGAATATGGCCTAGTGGAAAGATTATATGTTTGAATTTGTAGTCCCACGATGGAAATCACTTATGTGTGACTTTGCAGGCCCATGGTACATGATGAGAAAGAGTACCTCTATTAGCCAAGATTAGTGGGAAGCACTACTGTGTGACATTGAAGGCCCATGATACTTGATGATGAGATGTACCTATGTAGTCCATGGTTAGTGGGAAGCACATTTATTTTATTTTTAATGCCCAATATACTCGATAGTGGAATATTTCCTTAGCAATCGAGGCGTTCGATGATATGACTGATGATTCTTCTATCACTACCCTATGTGTATACCTCGTGTGATCTGTCTTGTGCTTCGTACATTATTTTATTATTGTTGTGTTGTTTTCATTTTTGTTTTTGTGTCTTTAGTGAATATTTTGTTACTCACCCCTACAGAGGCTTCACCCGCATGTGTTGTGTCTGGTTCATATGATCATAGTTTTGACAGAGACTTTGGTGGACTAGGACCCAGAGGTGCTCCGGGAGACGGGACTGATGGAATCTACAATGATTGGATTGGTGGCCTAGGACCAGGCAGGGCCTAGTAAGATTGGGTGGATAGGATTTTCTACTTCAACTTCTAGTAGCAACGCTACTCTCACAATCAGCTGTGGTTTTCCGCAGATGGCCATTAGAGTTTCCTTTATTTACTTTTCAGTTTTTAGTTCTTTTGTTGGGTTTGTATTATAGCCCAATTATATTAGTTGTACTTGTACTCAACTTTTTTTACTGATACTTGTTCCCTTTTCAGTGTGTGGGACTTGGTTGGGCATGTGTGTTTTTACAAGTACTCAAGAAAATACCTTCCACTTGCAGGTTGACGGCTTCGGTGCTAGTCACCAACCCCTGTCCTTAGGGAGGTGGGATAGGGGTAGTCATGGAATGGGCCCTGGGGGACGGGTCGTGACACCAACGATATCTAATCAAACTTCAAATACATCCTCTATGAAATCTTGGAAAACTCCCCATAATCATCACCAAATTCCACTATGATATGTTGGAATCAAAACTCATTCCCCTAAAAAAATAGAACTACAATTAATAATGATCAATGAAATGATATACAGATGGAGATAAATAGAATAACTCACCATAAATTACTATTGAAAAAAATAATAGGTGGCAATAAATAATGTAAATGAGATATTGGATAAAACATTAAAAGTACACGCTTTTTTTCATAACTCGATCTTTACCACTCAAATATATATTTTCAGAAAAACCATACAAAATGTCAGGGTTCTACCTTCACACTTATCTGCAACATAGAAATGTTGGTTGACTTTTTCAGAAATGCATGGAATTAATAGAGAAGAATATAATGATAATGAAATCACAATCCCATGTAAATGGTAGCAATACGTAATGCACATGATATATTTGATAAAACAATAAAAAATGTGATTTTTTCTAAAACAAAATCATTACCACTCAAATATATGATCACAAAAACCATAAAAAATGTTGGGGTTCTACCTTCACACCAATCAACAACTTTGAAATGTTGGTTGACTTATTTAGCAATGTTGGTAATGAATAGAACATATTATAATGATAAATAAATAATAGTCTACAATGATCAAAAGGACACTAGATTTTTAAACTTCAGTCTCTAGAGAGAGTAAAGAGAAAAAAAATAAAAATAATAACAATGATAAATGGATTGAAAAATAGATCAGAGCAAAGAAATATTAATAAAAAAATACCTAATGGTAGAGTAACCAAAATACAGAATAACTTATATCCCCTCAATGAGATTTATTCTATATCCTCTCCTCCCTATTCCTTCCCTTTATTAGTTCCTATTCATAACATTATTGAGAGTGAAAGCGTTGTGGTGGAGGATGGGTACTGAGGTGGAGGAGGTGAATTTGGAGGAGGAAGTGGGGACCAAGGTAAGGGCATATGGGGAGGAGGAGAAGAACATCGAGTCAAATCAGGAGATGAAGGTAGAGGAGATGAAGGTGGAGGAGATGGATTAGGATGAGAACAGTTTGGGGGGGAAATGATTCAGGGGAGAAGCATTTAGTGGAGAGAGATGAATTCGGTGGAGATAGAATCAGGATCAAAGAGGATAAACATGGATAGATATTGTGAGAAATTCAGGAATGAGGATTATGAGGGGTCTAGGAAAGGGGACATGCAGTAAGAGGGGGGAAAGAATATGGAGAGGGGAAGAGGTGGAGGTGGTGAGATACTAGTACACCCATAGGCAGAGTTGGCGGTAATGAGGAGGTAGAGATGGTGAGGCTGAGGCAGCGACAGTGAGGCAAAATTAGGGTTGCTGGAAAAAGATTGGGATGAGGGGGTATGAGGAAGGGATGTGGATGTGATGGTGGTGAGGAGGAAAAGATTAAGAGGTAGAGGCTGTGATGGTGAGGTGGGGGTGGGGATGCAGGAAAGAGGATGGGATGAGGGGGATAAAATAGATGGATTTGGAGGAGATAGGGTAGGGGATGGAGATTGGGGGGGTAGGGGAGGAGGGTATAGTAGAGAGGGTGAGCAGATTTCAAGGGGATGTAGACACATAGAAAAGAAAAGGTATTATGGAGGAACATTTATATATGAAGGACGCACTATAGTATAGATAAAGATATCCATACGTCATTTGTGACATGTAGGAATCAGCCTCACCTCAATCTGAAACATGATATGTTCGTTATAACTCAATGTGACTATTATCAGTTTAAAATTCAAAGTTTAGTTCAAAAAAATTTACTCACTAAAAACCAAGAAAACATAGTCATATTTTCTTGATAATTTATAGAATTTATTTATAATTCATTTTTTATGTGTAGGAATTTGTCTCATATCAAACTGATACACGATGTGATCAGTATGATTCAAAGTGTGTGATTCTAGTTTAAAATAACTTTTTGTAAAAAAGACATGTGAATTACTCAAAATTGAGTAAATGTATTCAGATTATTTTTATACCTTATTAAAATAGTCCATAATACATTTAAGATGAGTAATAATTAGCTTCACCTCAATCCTATGCATGGTGGGATCGATATGATTCCCAGTGCTTCTTTTTATTTAAAATTGACATCAATTTTCATAAAAAGGACAATGGACCTACTCAAAATTGAGAAAATACATTCCTATTATTTTTATACTTTAGTAAGACAATACATATAACGACCCACACTTTACATACATTGTTAATACTTCAAAATTGAAGCACACTTATTACAACATATGACAAAACCACAAAGGACCGTATAGGTATAGTGTCTTTAGAAACTGGGAAACATAAACAACTGGTTCATAAATCTTCTACAGTGTCTCCCATTTATTTCATCATATCTAGGGTCCCTTTTAGCATATTCTACATAATATCCATCTTCCTGACCTGGGGAAAAGAAAACATAAAAGGGTGAGCTCAAATGCTCAGCAAGGGAAAATAAAGGAAATAAAAATCATATCATATCTTTTTGAAAATCAAAACCTGCAAAAGAGATCATAATATCTTAACATGGAATAAATCATAGAAGTGAAAATGAGATCCCCATAATCATAACATAAGACTTGAAACTTTGTGGCATGCACACATAATCATGGAAAATCATTTCTTGTTAGTCATGACTCATTGCCAAGACTATCTTAGTGGACAAAGTCCCTTTCTGAACCGAGTTCACTCCTCGTTTCAGTCCTGTATCACTAAACCGAAATAACCTTCCGTTCCATCCATGTCTATCTCATGAGATATAAAATCTTTACCCAATGCATTGGAGGGGGATATAGGTCCCACCCATCTTATAATGAATCCATTCTTATGTGTGCCACATAATCATAAAACATACATCATCGCATAACACATGTAACAAAAATGGGATTCTTGAAACATCATGACATCATAAATCAATTCATATAAGATAAAGGAATTCATAAAAATAATTCCATCACAACATGATCAAATCAATGAAATAATAGGGATAAAAACAGAACCCTTTATTATCTTAGATGGAAAATAATTTTGATAAAACACTTGAACTCCATTCTTGAGGAAAATATCCTTTCTTCTTCAAAAAAACATTTTTACTTTCATAACATGTCATACTACTTTAAAATAAAAGAAGTTGATTAAAAATAAACTTGAAAACTTGTAAAGGAAGATTCTTGGAAATAATGTTTTAAAAATCCATTAATGCCATATAAGTTAAAAAAGCATTCTTCGTACTTTTGTCGGAAAAGTCAAAAAGTACCTCGTATGGAAAACGACAAAAGATTCCTTTCATTTCTTTTACTAAAAACTCACCAAAGGGTAAAATTGGATTTAAAAAATTGTAGTTGGATGGAAATAATATTACATATTTATGAAACATGGATGTGGATGATAAAATACACCCCAGTAAATACTTACGAATAAACAATCTCGGATAAAAATGAGATTGTGATATTTCCCTTACCTTAGGTCCGATTTGCTTTGTTCGTGTCCGAAGATCCTGTATAATGGTTTAAATAATGTTATTGACTTATTCCAGAATCATACATATTGATATGATATCATATATGGTCATATTATTAGCTTCTTGTTAGTAATATTTCATTGTTACTTGTTACTCGGGTCTTTATAACTTTTTGTTCTTATGCGTGTTTTGTCGAATAAATTCTTATTATTATCTTTAGGTTATAGATAATTCATTTACAGAATGGTATTAGTGTAGAATATATCATATTAATTCATTCAATTCATTTATATAATCATTATGAAATGAAGATCATGTAGAACGAGTCGCATCACATCGTGGAGACGGTATTCCGTACGTACGCACGAGTGATGATATCGTTCCTATGATCGTGGAATTGTATTGAAGTATATATATATTATTTCAGTATCAATATTACTTCATAATAATCATATATAGTTACTCATTACACCATTATACCCATCCTTTTAAGGTGAAGGTGGAAAATAGATTACACCACGGCGTGGAGACGGTATTCCGTACGTACGCACGCGCGGTGATTTCATTTTTCCGTAGGATGGATAGAAGGTGAATTAGGGTTGTTTCATATTTATAATAACATATCAGTATGTAAGTAATACTGATGTTATTACTTTATCATGAAACAACTAAAGAAGAAGAAGTTGAAGAAGAAAGAAATTGAAAAGATCGGTAATGGATATTACCTCTTCTTTGGAACGCCTCTTTGAATCCTCCACTTAAGGAACTAAGATTGGTCTTTGGAGAAGACCAGGACCTCTAGGATTATTATAGGGAAGTGGAGAGGAGAAAATGGCAGGGGTTGGCCGAGCTTGAGTGCTCAAATTGGTGTGAGGAGGAGGGGGAGGAGGTGCCCTTTTATAAGGGAGGAGAGGGGCACCTTAGGAATATCTCAAAATATTATTTTATATTAAAGTCAAAATCGGTTTATAATGGTTCCAAAGGGACTTATTTAGAAGATAAAGTGGGGATAGGTCGAAAGCCTATCAACCAATAGGATTTAGACAAGTTTAGGGTTTTATTTTAACCTTATCAATTAGATTTAACTCTAAGTTAATTAATTTAACTTTTACCGTGTCTTTTTGTTTTCTTTCACTATATGGTTAATAAACTTACTATAACATGCCAAAAGAACCCCAAATTGTTTATTATTAATATATATATCCGTATATAAGTCATTTGGCCGAACCTTAGATTTTTAGGAATACAATAACAATTAATAATATAATATTTGATTTAAAACTATTTTGTGTCAATTTTGACACTATTTGATATATGATTTTTGTGAAAGTCATAACAGAATTATATGTTCAACCCAAGTTGATTAAATTAACATTAATATATCATAGTAACCTAGAAAATTATTGGAATTCATAAAAAGTCTTAAATTACATTTATTTTGGTATTTATATTATCTATTTTGTCAATATTTCATTAATAAGATAATTACTGCATCATCTTTGTGTCATAAATAAATTAAATTATTTGATGTCTAAAAATTACAAATAAAATATCATCATGTAGGAAATCGTTTTATCTTTCTAATGAATATTTACAATTGAATTTATCTTATATATAACCCCATATTAAAAATGATATACTTATTAAACTTTGATTTTAACTATTTTAACCCTTCTTTAAATAAATTAATAATAAATGTCCTAATCTAATCCAAGTGGGCCTAAATGGTCATACTTTATTCCTAAGATTGTTTTTGGTCGAATTACACTTGTCCAATAGAATTAGGACATGTGTTAGGGAAATATGAATATCATATTTACCCTTAGTTACCCTATTTACTATTAACCGCGGTAAAAAAAGTAAAAAGTTACTATTCACCAAAAATTATTTTTATCTCATTGAACCACATTTTACTTACTGATATCAACCGTGTCTATCGTATTTTCGAAATTCCATTCACAGAAGCGGTAAAATTAAGTTTTATGCAAAATTCAGTTTTTAACCTACCACTTAGTGGTTTCACTATTCATCAAAAATTGAAAGTTTTCAGAAAAATACCAAAATTTCACCCTAGGCTAATTTCGATATTCTGAGTCCAAAAATGAAGTCCATTTTGAAAAATAAAATTTATAAAATTTCAAAAAGTGCTTATTACTATTCATAACGGCTAGTTTTAATAGCATATTGTTGTTTAGTGAAACTCGGTATTGCGTACGATGCAAGCTATCGAGGAAGGTCGCGATTGCGTGTAAAGCAAGACAAGCAAGTGTTGTGTAGAAAAAGATTTCTTTGATGATTTATATAACATAAAAGTCTCGGGTGTTACATTCTACCACCCTTAAAAAGAATTTTGCCCTCGAAATTCATCACTTTGTAACAAACAGATGAGGATAATTCTCCCTCATCATATCCTCAAGCTCCCATGTAGATTCTTCAAGTTGGTGGTTCCTCCATAAAACTTTCACCAAGCGAGTGGTATTGTTTCGTAGGACTTTTTCGCTACGATCCAGAATCTCTATCGGCTGTTCTTCATAAGAAAGATCTTGCTCCAGCAGTACAACTTCTGAGCTGAGTACATGTGAAGGATCTGGTATGTACTTTCTCAGGAGAGATACATGGAACACATCGTGAACTTGAGAGAGATTCGGTGGAAGCGCCAATCGGTAAGCTACCTTTCCAACACGATCCAGTATTTCGAAAGGACCGATATATCTAGGGCTCAACTTTCCCTTCTTTCCAAATCCCATAACCCTCTTCCAGGGAGATATTCATAAGAACACTTTATCACCCACTTCAAACTCTAGGTCTTTTCTTCGGTTGTCGGCATAACTTTTCTGTCGACTCTGAGCTGCTCTTATGTGTTGATGAATAGATCTGACCTTTTCTACCATTTCATCAATGAGATCAGGTCCTAATAGATTTCTTTCCCCAGCTTCATCCCAGCAAGTTGGAGTCCTGCATTTCTTTCCATAGAGTGCTTCATAAGGAGCCATCTGAATACTGGTGTGAAAGCTATTATTATAAGAAAATTCTACCAAAGGTAGGTGTTGATCCCAACCTCCTTGGAAATCCATAGAGCAAGCTCTCAACATATCTTCTAGGGTTTGAATTGTTCTCTCAGACTGACCGTCTGTCTGGGGATGATAAGCAGTGCTGAAACTCAACTCTGTATCTAGAGTATGCTGAAGACTTCGCCAGAACTTCGAGGTAAATCTCGGATCTCGATCATATATAATAGAAAGTGGTACTCCATGCAATCTTACCACTTCCTTTACATAAATCCTGGAAAGCTGATCTAGAGAGAAATCCTCTCTAATAGCAATGAAGTGTGCAGACTTTGTAAGACGATCAACTATGACCCAGATAGCATTATTGCCTTTGGATGTTTTAGGAAGTCCTGTGACAAAGTCCATAGTGATGTTTTCCCATTTCCATTCGGGTATGGGTAATGGTAGTAACATCCCCTTAGACTTCTGTCTCTCAGCTTTAACTTGTTGACAAACCAAGCATCGAGAGACATATTCATCAACATCTCTTTTCATGCCATCCCACCAGAAGTACTCTTTCAGGTCCCTATACATCTTCGTGCTTCCAGGATGAATAGATAATGATGATCTATGAGCCTCATCCAGCAGCTCATTCTTTAATTCGGGGATGGGAGGAACGCAAACCCGATTCCTGAACTTTATTATCCCATCACAATCAAGGTTGAATTCAGGAACATTTCTCACCTTCTTTTGTAACTCGACATCTTCTTTCTGTGCCTCTATAATCTTCACATGTATAGATGGTTGAACATTCATTTGAGAAAGATAAGATTTTTCCCCTTCCATTATAATTCCAAGATCCATCCTTTGTAAATCCATAAATATTGGATCTTTTGTGATCCTCATCATGGATAAACTAGCATGGTCTTGTCGACTTAATGCATCTGCCACCTTGTTTGCTTTCCCAGGGTGGTAATGGATTGAGCAGTCATAATCCTTAATCAGCTCCAACCATCTTCTTTGACGCATATTCAACTCCTTTTGTGTGAAAATATACTTTAAACTTTTATGATCAGTATAAATATCACACCTTTCACCATAAAGGTAATGCCTCCAAATCATTAATGCAAAGATTACCGCAGCCAACTCCAAATCATGTGTTGGGTAATTTTGCTCATGGATTTTCAACTGTCGTGAGGCATAAGCTATCACCATATCATTTTTCATAAGAACACACCCCAATCCCTTCTTGGATGCATCACTGTAGATCACAAACCTTTCTCCACTACAAGGCAGTGTGAGCACAGGTGCACTGGATAACCTTCTTTTCAACTCCTTGAAATTCTCTTCACATTCTTCCGTCCAGACAAACTTAACTCCTTTCCGGGTCAACTTGGTGAGTGGATTAGATAATCGTGAAAAATCTTTTACAAAACGTCGATAATATCCAGCCAAACCAAGAAAACTTCGGATCTCAGTTACTGTTGTTGGTCTTGACCATCTTTCGATAACCTCCGTTTTTGATGGATCCACAGATATCCCCTCTTTTGAGATTATATGACCCAAAAATGCAACTTTTTGAAGCCAAAATTCACACTTGGTAAATTTGGCATAAAGCTTCTCCTTTCTCAGGGTCTTCAATATAATTCTCAAGTGATCTTCATGCTCTTCCTTGCTCTTTGAATAGACAAGAATATCGTCTATAAAGACTACGACAAATTGATCAAGATAGTCTCTAAAGACTCTATTCATTAGATCCATGAAGATAGCAGGGGCATTAGTAAGACCAAATGGCATCACTATAAATTCATAGTGTCCATACCTTGTACGGAAAGTCGTCTTTGGTATATCCTCCCTTTTGATCCTTAATTGATGATACCCTGAACGAAGATCAATCTTGGAAAAGTATTGAGCTCCGCGTAGTTGGTCAAATAAGTCATCAATGCGTGGGAGAGGATATTTGTTCTTGATAGTGATCTTGTTAAGTTCTCGATAATCAATGCAAAGTCTCATTGATCCATCTTTCTTCTTAACAAATAGAACAGGTGCTCCCCAAGGTGATGCACTAGGGCGTATGAATCCCTTATCAAGATTCTCTTGGAGTTGCTTCTTCAATTCCTGCAACTCAATTGGGGCCATTCTATAAGGTGTCTTTGAAATAGGCAAAGCACCCGGTACGAGTTCTATTGAAAACTCAACTTCACGATTTGGTGGAAGACCCGGCAATTCCTCCGGAAAGACATCATCAAACTCCCGTACAATGGGAATATTCTTAATCGTGAGTTTCTCACCAACCATTTGAGATAAATAACCTTCATTTAGTGGAATCAATACCCATAAGATGGAAGAAATTTCCACTGGAAGGTTATGTTCATCCTTGCATTGATAGACGATCATAGATTGATCTGGAATATGAAATGTGACTTCCCTTCTTTGGCAATCGATATGAGCTCCATGTAGAGAAAGCCAATCCATGCCAAGAATCACATCAAATTCCACTAAAGGAAGGATCACAAGATTTGCAGGAAGCACTTTCCCACAAACTTCGATCGGAGAAGAATTATAAACTTTTGATGCGATTGATGTGCCATTAGGTGTTGTCACAGCTAACTCAACATCTAATTGTTGAGGTAATACAGTGATACCCTTAGAAAAGTCTTCAGAAATAAAAGAGTGGGTGGATCCAGAATCAAATAAAACATTTTCTACTTTAGAGTGGATGGTAAGTGTACCTTTCACCACATCGTTATCGTACTCCACATCGCTGATAGAAATTGCATGTGACTTTCCTTTGTCTTTAGCCTTAAGAGTTTGTTGACGTCGACCATCATCATCAACCCTTGGATTTGGGCATTGATTGGCATAATGCCCCATCTCCTTGCACTTGAAACATTGAAGTGTAGTAGGTTCATTCTATGTATCCCTTCCTTTGTTTGCGTCATTAGACATCTTCTTCCCATTTATCACGACATTCAAATGCCCGATGACCTTCTTTTCCACATTTAAAACATTTACTTGTCCCTTTAAGACAACTCCCTCCATGTTTCTTTCCACACTTTGAGCATAAGGAAAAGCTCATCTTCTTTTCCGTGTGCTCTTTAGATTTTTCTTTGAATTCCATCTTCCTCTTCTTATCAAACCCATGTGACTGATGGGTTACTTCAATCTCCATCTCGACTTTGAGAGAACATCGAACGATTTTCTCGTAGCTATTGAAGTCCCTTATGGCTAACGCCCTTCGAAGACTTGGTTTTAAGCCACTAAAGAATCGATCGATCTTACTCTCAGGTTGGATAATAATACCAGAAGCGTACCTTGCAAGTCTTGTAAAATTTGCTTCATAGGTACCAACAGATTCATCATCCCTTTGCTTCAGTTCAAGAAACTCTTTCTCCATCTTTGTTCGGAGAATACGAGGGAAGTACTTATTGAAAAATAAGTTCTTGAACTTGTCCCATTCCATAGTCTCAATTTCATCCCTTTGCCTCGTATTCTTAACAAGATTCCACCATTGATCAGCATCTCCTTCCAAACGATACACTGCTAGGATGACTTTATCATGCTCAGAACATTGAAGAACTGAAAATATCTTTTTAGTAGTACTAATCCATTGTTCAGCAACTAATGGATCAGTAGACCCGCTGAAAGAAGGTGGACGCTGCCTCATGAAGGATTCAACAGAATGTTGCTCCCTCCTTTGCTCATTTGGAAATATTGCATGATTCATAGCTTGAGAAAGTTGTGTGAGCATGGCTACAAGATTTTGCATTCCAACTCCCATATCGTTTGGTTGCTCAGGGGGACAATCATTGCATTGCCCATCGCATTCCGCATTAACACGGTTCCTTCGGGTTCCAGCCATTGGCTAAAACCAAGAAGAATAGTGTGAGCAACACTAATTATAATAGGAACCCACATAATTCAAGAATAAAATTTTCATGCTTATGGTCTTATCCTAGGTTATTCGTGGCCATTTCTAAGATTGTGTTCTATTCTTAGACTTATCCTTAGGGTTCTTACTAAGGCTTTCACATCCTAGTTTCCAAAGGTTGACTATACCTTTCCTCTGATACCAACTATAACGACCCACACTTTACATACATTGTTAATACTTCAAAATTGAAGCACACTTATTACAACATATGACAAAACCACAAAGGACCGTATAGGTATAGTGTCTTTAGAAATTGGGAAACATAAACAACTGGTTCATAAATCTTCTACAGTGTCTCCCATTTATTTCATCATATCTAGGGTCCCTTTTAGCATATTCTACTTAATATCCATCTTCCTGACCTGGGGAAAAGAAAACATAAAAGGGTGAGCTCAGATGCTCAGCAAGGTAAAATAAAGGAAATACAAATCATATCATATCTTTTTGAAAATCAAAACCTGCAAAAGAGATCATAATATCTTAACATGGAATAAATCATAGAAGTGAAAATGAGATCCCCATAATCATAACATAAGACTTGAAACTTTGTGGCATGCACACATAATCATGTAAAATCATTTCTTGTTAGTCATGACTCATTTCCAAGACTATCTTAGTGGACAAAGTCCCTTTCTGAACCGAGTTCACTCCTCGTTTCAGTCCTGTATCACTGAACCGAAATAACCTTCCGTTCCAGCCATGTCTATCTCATGAGATATAAAATCTTTACCCAATGCATTGGAGGGAGATATAGGTCCCACCCATCTTATAATGAATCCTTTCTTATGTGTTCCACATAATCATAAAACATACATCATCGCATAACACATGTAACAAAAATGGGATTCTTGAAACATCATGACATCATAAATCAATTCATATAAGATAAAGGAATTAATAAAAATAATTCCATCACAACATGATCAAATCAATGAAATAATAGGGATAAAAACAGAACCCTTTATTATTTTAGATGGAAAATAATTTTGATAAAACACTTGAACTCCATTCTTGAGGAAAATATCCTTTCTTCTTCAAAAAAACATTTTTACTTTCATAACATGTCATACTAATTTAAAATAAAAGAAGTTGATTAAAAATAAACTTGAAAACTTGTAAAGGAAGCTTCTTGGAAATAATGTTTTAAAAATCCATTCATGCCGTATAAGTTAAAAAAATACATTCTTCGTACTTTTTTCGGAAAAGTCAAAAAGTACCTCGTATGGAAAATGACAAAAGATTCCTTTCATTTATTTTACTAAAAACTCACCAAAAAGTAAAATTGGATTTAAAAAATTGTAGTTGGATGGAAATAATATTACATATTTATGAAACATGGATGTGGATGATAAAATACACCCCAGTAAATACTTACGAATAAACAATCTCGGATAAAAATGAGATTGTGATATTTCCCTTACCTTAGGTCCGATTTGCTTTGTTCATGTCCGAAGCTCCTGTATAATGGTTTAAATAATGTTATTCACTTATTCCAGAATCATACATATTGATATGATATCATATATGGTCATATTATTAGCTTCTTGTTAGTAATATTTCATTGTTACTTGTTACTCGGGTCTTTATAACTTTTTGTTCTTATGCGTGTTTTGTCGAATAAATTCTTATTCTTATCTTTAGGTTATAGATAATTCATTTACAGAATAGAATTAGTGTAGTATATACCATATTAATTCATTCTATTCATTTATATAATCATTATGAAATGAAGATCATGTAGAACGAGTCGCATCACATCGTGGAGACGGTATTCCGTACGTACGCACGAGTGATGATATCATTCCTATGATCGTGGAATTGTATTGAAGTATATATATATTATTTCAGTATCAATATTACTTCATAATAATCATATATAGTTACTCATTACACTATTATACCCATCCTTTTACGGTGATGGTGGAAAATAGATTACACCACGGCGTGGAGACGGTATTCCGTACGTACGCACGCGCGGTGATTTCATTTTTCCGTAGGATGGATAGAAGGTGAATTAGGGTTGTTTCATATTTATAATAACATATCAGTATGTAAGTAATACTGATGTTATTACTTTATCATGAAACAACTAAAGAAGAAGAAGTTGAAGAAGAAAGAAATTGAAAAGATCGGTAATGGATATTACCTCTTCTTTGGAACGCCCCTTTGAATCCTCCACTTAAGGAACTAAGATTGGTCTTTGGAGAAGACCAGGACCTCTAGGATTATTCTAGGGAAGTGGAGAGGAGAAAATGGCAGGGGTTGGCCGAGCATGAGTGCTCAAATTGGTGTGAGGAGGAGGGGGAGGAGGTGCCCTTTTATAAGGGAGGAGAGGGGCACCTTAGGAATATCTCAAAATATTATTTTATATTAAAGTCAAAATCAGTTTATAATGGTTCCAAAGGGTATTATTTCGAAGATAAAGTTGGGATGGGTCGAAATACTATCAACCAATAAGATTTAGACAAGTTTAGGGTATTATTTTAACCTTATCAATTAGATTTAACTCTAAGTTAATTAATTTAACTTTTACCGTGTCTTTTTGTTTTCTTTCACTATATGGTTAATACACTTACTATAACATGCCAAACGAACCCCAAATTGTTTATTATTAATATATATATCCTTATCTAAGTCATTTGGCCGATCCTTATATTTTTAGGAATACAATAACAATTAATAATATAATATTTGATTTAAAAACTATTTTGTGTCAATTTTGACACTATTTGATATATGATTTTTGTGAAAGTCATAACAAAATTATATGTTCGAACCAAGTTGATTAAATCAACATTAATATATCATAGTAACCTAGAAAATTAGTGTAATTCATAAAAAGTCTTAAACTACATTTATTTTGGTATTTATATTATCAATTTTGTCAATATTTCATTAATAAGATAATTACTGCATCATGTTTGTGTCATAAATAAATTAACTTATTTGATGTCTAAAAATTAAAAATAAAATATCATCATGTAGGAAATATTTTTAGATTTCTAATGAATATTTACAATTGAATTTATCTTATATATAACCCCATATTAAAAATGATTTACTTATTAAACTTTGATTTTAACTATTTTAACCCTTCTTTAAATAAATTAATAATAAATGTCCTAATCTAATCCAAGTGGGCCTAAATGGTCATATTTTATTCCTAAGATTGTTTTTGGTCGAATTACACTTGTCCAATAGAATTAGGACATGTGTTAGGGAAATATTAATATCATATTTACCCTTAGTTACCCTATTTACTATTAACCGCGGTAAAAAAAGTAAAAAGTTACTATTCACCAAAAATTATTTTTATCTCATTGAACCTCATTTTACTTACTGATATCAACCGTGTCTGTCGGATTTTCGAAATTCCATTCACAGAAGCGGTAAAATTAAGTTTTATGCAAAATTCAGTTTTTAACCTACCACTTAGTGGTTTCACTATTCATCAAAAATTGAAAGTTTTCAGAAAAATAGCAAAATTTCACCCTAGGCTAATTTCGATATTATGAGTCCAAAAATGAAGTCCATTTTGAAAAATAAAATTTATAAAATTTCAAAAAGTGGTTATTACTATTCATAACGGCTAGTTTTAATAGCATATTGTTGTTTAGTGAAACTCGGTATTGCGTACGACGCAAGCTATCGAGGAAGGTCGCGATTGCGTGTAAAGCAAGCCAAGCAAGTGTTGTGTAGAAAAAGATTCCTTTGATGATTTATATAACATAAAAGTCTCGGGTGTTACAATACATATGTCATTTATGATGTCTAAGAATTAACTTCACCTCAATATGATACATTATGTGTCTAGTATGACTCAATGTGTATGTTATCAGTTCAAGACAAACATTTTAGTTTAAAAAGCATCACTCACTAAAAACTATGAATACATGATAAGATTGTATTTATAATTTAGTTAAAATATTCATAACTAATTTTTTATGTGTAGGAATCAATATCACATAAAACTAACACACGATGTGACCGGTATGCATCAAAGTGTGTGTTTCCGTTTTAAAATAACATTTTAGTAAAAAGAGTAGTGATGTACTGAAAACCAAGAAAACACATTCGGGTTGTTTTGATACTTAAGGAAAACGATCCGTAAGTCATTTTAGACATTTAAAAATCATCTTCACCTCAATCTTATGCATGGTGTGAACTATATGACTCCATGTTCATCATTTCAATATATAAATGTCATTTTAGTTTAAAATGCGCATCACATCACCAAAATTGTGTAAAAAAGACTAGGTTGTTTTCTCATCGTTATATATACTATTAATAAAATAATTTTCTTATCATTTTTCCCTTTTACTTATTTAGTTAGTTTTCATATAGATAATTCATGAAGACTAATAATAAATGGTGTGATGTTCAAGAATCAACTGCAACTCAATCCAATACACACAGTTCCTTGTCTTACTGAAATTTTAGTTCAAAATTAACTCTTTATTTTAATTTATTTCTATATATTTTTACTAATATAATTATTTCCTTACATAAGTGATTTTTTTATTGAGCAGGGGTTAGGATCAAAAGAAAAAAGGAGTCAGTTGATGTTGATTATATATAATAATTTTTTACTTATGTAATTTTATAAACCAATGTTTGAAATGTCTATAATCTAGTTTGTTTTGTTATTTCTGTTGTAAATTTTATTCCATTTTAATTCAATCATTGTACTGTATTTTAAGATATTTTAGTGTTTTGGTGTTTCTATGTGTTGTTATAACACACTACACTAGTGCTACAATGTGGTATTATAGCACACTCCAGTATTCCCCTTTAACAACGCTTCTAAAATAGCTAATAAAAGATTCATTTATCAGTGCTTCTATATGTGATGATAAAAGACCAGGGATTTTAATCATTCTCTATTAGTTAGTGCTTACCTAGAACAGATAATGTCTGTAATTTAGCATTATTAAAGGCTTATTTTATATTAGTGTACACATGGTAACTCTTATTCAGATATCCTCGATAAGGAACTGTCCTTATTACGTTACATAATCTTGAATTTTAGTCAAGAACTCACTTCATTTCACATTAAGGGACTTTGTATGTTTAGAGTTTTAGATAACACAGATATAATACATACATAAAATTCCATATTTATAAAGATCTAATACCACAAAAAGAGTAACCATTTTTTGAAAATACAAAACTTTTCAAATAAAACATGATTTCTTTGACAAATCTTCATAACAATCAACTTGCCTTCTTTATTTGTCATACACATGCTTATAAAATGTAAAAATTATTTAAAAACATGGTATGAGAAGAAAAAGATCAGTAAGGGATATAAAAATAAGGAAAAAAATATTAGTCCATGAATACTTATAAACATAAGAAATCATTTTCAAAAAGACATAATTATCACCCATATATACTTACGTTGTGAAATCTAAAATTTCAATGAGATTTCCATAAAACATATAAAACGTAAATCAAAACCTAAAGGTAACATAGTGTATTAATTATATAATCTTTTAACCCTCTCATCTACCTTATAATTTGTATCTCTCAAGCCTACCTTACAATTTAACCCTCTTGACTACCTTATTGTGTAACCATCATAGTTACACTTGGATTAACCATACGATTGAACTCCAACATACACATAAAAAATGAATTAGATGGAATTATAAGTCCCAAACATAATCATAAAAAATTCCCAAGATCCATAACATAATCATAATACATGAATAATTTCATTAAAAAAATTATTTTGAATTTTGTAAAATATAATTCTATGAAGATTTTAAAGGAAAAACCCCTTATAAATTCTATATAATTGAATAGAGGCTTAATATAGTGGATATCTATGTATATAAACTATAAATACACATAATTAAAAATAATATAAACAAAATTCATCACAAAAATAATTTTAATACCACATAAATAAAGAAGTAGAAGGTTAACCCAAAGAATATAAATTGGGTTAAAAATTCCCTTACATTGGGTTCATCTTACCTAAAACATGTTTTTAAACTACTATATAATGGTTAAAAGAGTATTATTAATTTCTTAAAGAAATATATTCATGTTTATAACATCTTATATGATCATTTCATAACATCATTTCACCTATTAATTATTAGTATTTTGTTCCTTTTATTGTTTGGGGAGCTTTCTTTACATGATTTCAATGACCGGTTTGTATTTGATTTTCTTGTCATATGTAAATGAAAATAGATAAGTGTAATGAAATGGTATTTATATTTTTACATAATATTAAATGATTTGATAAATAATTTTGGATATATGGAATCAGGATGAATCATTTTATAAATATTTGGTGATATCCGTTTAGATCATTTTGGTGGTTCTTTGATAATCACAAACTGTTTTCACTATATAACATAATATTATGTATATATCTTAAATAAAGAACATAAAAGAGGATATATAATTAAATTTAAAATCTATTTCAACCATTAAAATTATTTTATAACAAATTTTGAAGTAAGTCTAAGAAATTGAAAACACATCGTCCACGATTTTGGTAAATCAGCACATCATGGACGATGTTTTTATTTTTTATAATACGAGAAAGATGAGAGGACGAATGATGATGAATTTTTCTAGAATCAAGATTTAAATTCATAATATATATAATACTGGAGTATTAATTCCTCTTGGATAAGGGGAGTAGAAGAGATTATATGAAAGGAAATAATTGAAAAGAAAACACAAGGAAATGAAAGAGGATATTTACCTATTGATCTCTTCTTCAGATCCTCTTTAAGGACCTTGTTTTTGGACTTTTCATTAGACCAAAAGGTATTGTAAATGGGGGAGGGGATAGGGAGGTTTATTCGGTAGAAATTAGGCATGGCTCAAGGCTTGAGTGGTGTGAGAGGAAGAGGGGGTGGGGGTGGTATTTTTAGTAGAGGAGAGGAGGGGTTTTACATTATTTTAATCATTAGTTTAATATTTTTACTAAATACTATGAATATTCTTGATTTTTGTGACCCAAAACAGTAATATGTTCATATTAGTTCGAAAAAATGGACATTTAAATCATCAATAACTCAATAATTATTATGAAATTCATTTATTTGTTACATTTTGTTAATTGTCGTATTTCAGTATTCACTAAAAAATCAAGTATTTCAGAAAAATCCCAAAAAAAATACCATAACCATTTTCTGAGATGTATAATTCAAAAATAAACTATATTTTATAAAAATAATTTTATAAATATGATTAATTTAATTTTTTAAATAAAATAATATTTTATTCACAAAATAACAATTTTAGAGCTATTACTGATTTTATATCACTTTGAAAAATTAATCAATTTCTCATTATCATATAACAATAAAAAAAATAATTTTTATTTACTATTCATAAGGGTCATATTAATATTCATATTACTATTTATAAGGGTATGTTATTATTTTCCAAAAAACTAGTTGGTTCTATCAGACTCTAAATAACTTTCTGATCAAAACCATAGATTTCTTTTTTTTAAATTAAAATCATAAAAGTAGAAAAATTAGGCTTAATTATTAGTTTATAAATATCTCCTTAAAAAGTTACATTATGTATAGACTCAGTGTTTCATGCATTTCAATTTATTTTTAAAACCTTGGGGTGTTACAACCTCAATAGCCTAGCACCAAAATCCTTATTAAGATGGATGTATGATCATAAAAAGGGATCTATGGCATGAGGAGGGAATTTAGGAAGGTATTTGGACATTTAATTGATTATAAAAATGGGTATAGAGCTTTGAATAGAATATGAGAGGGGGTGGCCTTCAATAATCAAGATGAGTGGAACATTTGTTATTTTTCAAAAAAAAGGGATACTCATGGTTTTTACTTTAAAAAGAACTAAAATAGACCATTATAGATCTTTATACAATATATGATCTAAATATTTTCATAAAATATGTTTTAGACAAGTTTTGGGTTATTTTAACCATTATGATTTTAGTTTAACACCTGGTAAACCTGTTTGCTCCTTAACCGCAACAAATTTTTTTCACTATTTTCACTGATCATTATGAAAAAAATTGTGTTTAATTTATTATATAACATAAATTATTTTAAATAAAAATAGATAATCCATTATAAAAAATTCTAAACAAATTTTTTGTAGAAATTAATTTAAAATAAATCCTGGAGATGGGATGAAAAAGTGAGTTTTTCAAGAAATATATTTTTCATGCATAAGATGATTTTATAGTAACTCAATGACTAGTAATCATAATTTTATGAATTTAAAATTATATTCTTTTTATATATAATTTATAAATTTATTTTTAAAAGTTACTTTTTATGTGTTTTTAACTAATTAAAATGGTGAAACATTATGCATTTTAAAATAGTTGGAGAAACCACATTTTAAAACCCAAAAATAAACATATAGTAAAATCCAAAATAATGATTACTAAAAAGTAATTAAATGTTTTAAATATAAATAAAAAATAAAAATTATTCTTTAAATAATATTCAAAACATATTGGGACTTTTAAAATACTTATTTTATCTAAAAGAAATTGAATTTTTTAAAAAAATCAATGTTTTTTCACTATTCATTGAAAAATCAATATTTTACAAAAAATCCAAAAAATTAAACATATTTTAATAATGGAATACGGATTTTAAAAATTAAATTAAAATTTTCACATATGTTTTCTATATTTTCTTAAAATTAATTATAATATTTTCTCATAAAAAAATAATAATCATCATTTATGAAGAAAACATGTTTTTAATATATAAAATTATATTACTAAAAATTAATTGATCATTTAATAAGTATTTATGAATAAATTTATTTTTACTAAAAATATATATATCATAAATTAGTTAATATTATTCATAACCTCTAAATTAACATAAAGGTTATAACGACCACACTAAAATAAAAATATTTCATGGTTTGTTTGTGTTTAGTATTGCATTTCATATACACTATTGAACACAATGTTATTATTTTAAAGCATATAGGTGTTAAATTATCCCTCCCTTTAATAAATATCATCCTAATATTCTTAACTCATTAAAAAGGGTTTTAAATTTCAAAATACCATTTTTGAAATCACACATTGTAAAAAAAGTTAAAAAAAATTCACATCAAAATAGGCAGAGGGAAGTATGAAGGTTACCTGTAATAGCACAAAACTAGGATTCCAAGTTGGAGAAAATTTGTGGCAGGTAATGATATAAACATGGAATACAATTTCAATTAAAAATAAATTATGGAGAGTGACCGAGATCATTGTTCATAAAAATATGAACATGCATGAGAAAGTTAACAACCACAAAACCATAAACAAAATAGTTGTAAAAAAGACTATAGTTACATAGAAAATGAACGTAATAGGATAAAATTTTCATTTTAAAAATACCTTCCCTAGATTTTAATAATTTGTTACCATATATAATAATAATATAAGTTAATATTATTTCTTAATAAGTTGAATTTCATCCTTCAATCAATTTCCACCATAATGTCATCTTTTTTTCCAAATGATGAGTAGTCAATATGATTTTTTTCATGCACTAATTACTAAAATAATGTTTTAAAATACCATATAAACATAAAAGGGATAAAAAAATTATTATATATATATTTATACATTTTTCAACACCAAAATGGTTATCACATTCCAAGATAATTCCAAAAATGAAAAAAAAATATTCATATGATTATATAATACATTATTCTCTGAAATTTAATAGTATTCACCAAAGATCGAACTCAATAATTCCATAAATAAAGAAAACTATATCAAAAATAACCTAAATAACCTCAACATGAAAAACTGTTTTGACCTAAAATTTTATCTCTTTACTTTCATCTTATATGCCCAAAAATATAGTGATATTTATTTGAAATAACATTAATCACCTAGTCACTAAATCACTTTTAAATCCCACAGTTACCCATATGGTAAAACACGTGGTCCCATAATTTCATCAATATATAAGATCATATAATCATTAAATATTATAAGTTCCATAAAAATCCATATAATTTAAATTAAAATTTCATGAAAAAACAATGCTTTACATAAACTTCAGTATAGAAAACATCTCATAAGATGTCATTAATCACTTTATGATCTCATCGTATAAAACATCAAAATTATTGTGTAAGGCTTTAAACTTATGATCAATATTAATATAATAAACTCATGATTGTATAAATATGTTTTAAGATAACCTATCATTAAATCATCTTAATATATAAAGTTATTTAAACCTGGTTTTGATACTAAATATTATAGCCGTAAAACCCACACTCCTAGATTTGGTACTAAAAATATCATCCTTACATTTTTGGATTTTATACCAATCAATGTGACAAAATGTATTCCATAGAAAACATAAAAACTAAAAAATTATATTGGATCACTTACATACCCATAAACCATTTAGTTTGAGAGTTTAAGATAAATTGGACAAAGTCTTATATAAATAATACACATTTCTTTAAGTGCGTCTTCCAACCACTAAACCCATCTTTTATTTTTTCGAATTAATTCATCAACATTATCCATATGAAAACCTTATAATAATAATTAATTTTAAATAATTCTTGATAAAATGAGGAAAATGAAATATAAAAAGGTTGATCTCAAATGATCTATATGGGTAAAGATAGTCATTAGCACTTGAATGCTATCAGTGATAAAAAGATAAACATAAGGGTATGATGCCATAATAAAAGTTCATGAGCATAACATAAGTGAAAAAATACCCTTAAATACATAGATAATAAATGGAATAAGGATTTAACAATTCAAATAGTCATATAATTCAATATTCATGTTCTTTTTGATGTTAATATTTATCAAAGGAAATATTAACAACCCATAGAAATCCTAGAGAAAACCTATTGTAGCCTTGGGACATCATCATCAAAAAACCCTTAAAAAAACTTCAAAACGGAATATCTTTATGATAACTACTAATCTGATTCTATGAAGAACACAATCATTACTCGTTGCTTTGGATATATATAATGGCTCTCACCCAACGAATAAGCTAAATCAGGCTCACCATATTTTCATGTGATATAATGGGGATAAATCTTTTATATAAGCTATATTGGGATCACCCACGAACTATAATGGAGATCAACCCTTCATAAATAATTTCCAATAATCATAATATAAATAATGTAAATATATAATTATTCTCATCAAAACTATCATAGAAAATCCATTATTACTTTCATGACTTGATTAAAACATGGTAAAGAATTTGGATGGTAATGGACTATTACTTCATTTCCCATTAATTTTATAGTTTTATTGTCTGGAGGGTGTTAGGATTATTATATTGTAGTTATTTTAATATTTATCCTTCATTTGGTCACTTGGTTTGTCATATTTCTTGTTGGAATGGTCATATTTTTTTATTTGGTAGGTAGGTTGTTCATGAGATGGGTTGGTTGGTCATGCTTTCGGTTTGCACAATCACCTATTTATTCATGTTGTAGGTTGGTTGGTAATGCAGTTGGTTGGCATGGTTAGTTGTTTCTTCTTATAGATAATCTAATAAACTGTGTGGTCGGATCAACTACATGGATGATTGACTACATAAATCGACTATGTGGATATATCAGCTATGTGAATCTATTGCATCGCTAGATAGGCTGTTTGAAATAACTATGTTGATAGATCGGCTTCATTGATGAGTATGTAACATTAAAATGGCTACATAGAGATTTTCGAAATGTGTGGATTTTAGATTTTTGGGATCATCTATATAGTGTTTTCCACCAGTTACATAAAAATATACATGCAGTTCATTCAGTTGCATAAATCAAGGGTATTGAAAGGGTGTTCATCACAGATAATTTTATCCTTGATTTTCTATAATGATTGAGACTGTAAATGATTACTTATACATTGAGTTTAATGAGATCTAAAATAGTTAGTTAATTTAATATATTGGTATCTGTAATTATGATCACCATGTATCTATTGACTAGAAAATTTATATCATTAATTACTATTTGCCTGCTTTCCCTAAATGTTAAAGGTTCTAAATCCCATCCCTTGGAGTCATGGAACCCTATTGAATTTGGTTTGAGCTTCCTAGAGCAGTGATTTTCTCTTGCACATGACCCTATTTTTTTGTAGAAAATTGTGTGAATCGTTTATCTATACTTTTTATAGAAAACCTTCAAAAGTTAATGATTCTATGCTTCCTATGAGCGATCTACAACGATCCAAGATTTTTTTCTTGAGGAGTGATCAGGATCTGCAATTTAGAATTTTGTCATGTGAAGAACATTAATGCCTTTGAGGTATGGTATTTGTTTCTTTTCCTATTTATTTACATGACATCATAAATTCAATATGGTTTATCCCTTTACATGGAAATTTAATTGACCAATTAAATATTGATCCATATTAATAACGAATTGGTTTTAGAGATTGAGTGTTATTTATTCCTATCATGACAACCATTTTCTATTTTATTTTCTAGATAATGTTGTATCTATGTTATTATTATTAGCATGTCTTATTATTATATGGATTATCATGTTGATAGTGATGGAAAATAGTAAATAACAAAAATCTAGAATTAATTGATTAATTTTATTAAGAATTAAATAAACGGCATGTTGTAATGAATCCATTTATTCATATAATTGAATGATAATTAAATTTATTCGTTGTGAATTAAATGTATTATTCTATAAAAATGTATGTGATAAATAATGTGAAGCATGGTGATGCAATCTAATGGAAATTTAAAAAGGCATGATTAATTGAGGATGATTGTTTTCTTGGTTTTTTGGAACCTGAATTGTTGATAAGATAAAGTTTAAATTATGATTTCTTATTATAGAGGATTTTGTATGTTTCCCACCGGTGGAACTCATGAATAATTAAATTTTTAATTCAATATAGAATAAGAACAAGTTTTTTAATATAAATAATTTAATGGGCCTGAGTTTTCCATCTTCTTGAGAAGGTTTATTTCCTTGTGATTAGAGTTATGATATCTCATTTTGTGTGAAGGCTAGATACGTTGTTTTAAAGGAAAGATTTATTGATTGAATATTTTTTTTATTACTTGCTTATGATGTTATTTGGATGTGAGTTTCATTATGTGATGCGTTATGAGACTGGGATGGATGATCTGATATAGGGTGGGGATTCCAAGATGATGTGACGGCTATTGACTATTATAATGGTGTGTTTTATTGGGATATGCATGTGGGTGTTGATGATTCCATTGGAGATAATGGAATGCGATAAAGTTGGGCTTACCCATTATTGTGATAAATCTGGATGCTAGCTTGATATGAATATATTTAATGGTATATGACTGGGTTTCGTGTTTTATAACAACACTCTATTTTCATACATTAACAATACATTATGTTTTCGAAATAGTTAAAACAGTATTCAAATAGACATCCAAAGACCATATTAGTTTATTACCTTTGGAAACATGGAAATGTAAAAACCTATACATGAGTGAACTACATTACCTCCTACTAGGTTCTCCATGACTAGAAACCATTTTAGACATATAATAGAAGAAATATATATTCATAACAAGGGGAAGGAAACCTAAAAATTGGTGCGATCAGATGATCAATAAAGTTAAACAAGAGAGATGTGTAAGCAAAAACATGATCATATGGGTATGAGAACATGATTATAACATTAGAATATCACACCCTCAATATCAAGGATTATAAACATGAATCATGGGAAAACATTTAAGTTCATAAGACATGAATCATAAAGAAATAAATAACATAATCTATGAAAGAATAACATAAGAATAAGCCATGGAATTATGTAAAACACATAAGCACATAAAATGATTTCCCTAATAGCCAATGCATTACTATTAGGTCAATATTAGTAGCATGAGTTCACTCCTTTAATCATCTTGGTAGTCATGGTTCACTCCCATGACCATTTTAGTAGCATGAGTTTACTCCTTATACCATCCTGGTAGTTATGTTTCACTACTATGGTCATCTTTGTAGTCATGGTTTACACCCAAGAACATCTTAGTCTATCACATGATATATAAATCTTTACCCAATGCATTGGAGTGAGATATAGGTCTCACCCATCTTATAGTGAAATCATACATAAATGTTCCACAAGATCAATAAAAATCACATCATAACCAATTAAATTAAGTGTATCATAATCATGTAATTATATCATAACCTTTGAAAGGATATACAGGTTTCATAATCATTTTCTCAAAATCATAAACTATAAAAAATAATCAGGTTTCATAAGTATATAATCCATTAAATATAAATGAGATTCATAAAAATATAACCCCTGATTGGGAAATATGTTTCATAAACATCATTCAATCAAAACATAACCATTTAAAGAAATAATATAAATGAATCCTTTAAATAATTTCCCCATAAAGTCATGAGTAACACTAATGGATGTTATCTTAGATTTATAATAATTTTAAAATATATATTTAAATCATTTCTTGAGGAAAATATTGTTTTTTTATTTAAAAAAATTCTTTTAAAAAATTAAATATTTTAAAAACAATTTTCATGAAAGTAATCTTAAAAACTTTTAAAGGATGCTTTCAAAAAAATTTAAAACCTTTTCATTGAAATTTTACATATAAATCTTTAAAACATTATGAAAACTATTTTCTTTGAAAACTTATAAAACAAGTTGAAAACATTTTGAAATGATTTTCCATAAAAACTTATAAAATAAGACATACTTTTTTTTTGAAAACTATAATCCCTGAGAAAATATAAAATAATCTTGAAAACGAATTTAAAACAATTTCCCTTGAAAATAATTTATAAACATATAAAATACGCTTTAAAAAATTAAAATTATTTTTAAAAATAAAACATTTTTAAAACATTTTTCATTTAAAAACACTTTAAAATAATGAATTTTCATAATATTAGGAAAAACAATTTCTAAAAAATATCTTTTTCATCTTTTAAAGTAATATTTAAGGGAATGACGATCAGGATGGTGGGTAAATTTGTACATGCCAAACCTTCCTTTAGAATCGTAAAAAGTTTAGAAATGATCCTCGACCAGAAAATAATAATAAGATTAATTTTTTTTAAAAAACAACCTTATAATAAAATGAAATACATGAATAAAATGTTATTATAAATATCATAGGATAATATTAGAATATTTTTTTAATCCTTTCTAAAAACATAGTTTTTGATGAAATATATATTTATAACTAAAGAGATTGGTAAATTCATGCTTTTTTTTAAAACTCGTTCTTGAATATATTATGTAACAAAGAGTGAAAAAATTGTACCACTACATATATATAACATGAATAAACATAGGTTAATAAATATCATGAGTTTTCTTGAGATATAAATCATAATATTTCATCAATGGAAGAATAATCATAAACAATCCTGATAATTGGTGAGATTGTTTCAGTAAACTCTTACCACATGGTAACTTAGGATCATAATTTCCATGTAAGAAAATAAAATTTCATGAATCTTAAAATATCTTTAAAGTAATTATATTCATGATTTAACATGTTATAATTATTTATATACACCTCAAAAAATAGTTTCATAACAAAACATGTGTCTCAAAGAAGGAAAATTAATACAAAACTATCTTTCTGATTTTGTAGCTTTTGAAACATTAACCCCTTAAAATAAAGATAATATAATGGATATGTAAATACCAATAAATTTAATTATAATTTTCATATAATACAATAATTTTAAGTATCTACACCACACGAAGTAAATTATTTTTAAACATGGAATGTATCTTAAAGATAATAACAAGTTAGATAAAAAATATCATTACCATGTGTCTTGAATCTCATCGTAATCATACAAAATTCATGTATAACAAAAATAATTTTATTATAAATCCATCACATAAAAATATTTTTATATCTAATAACATATATTTATATTATGAGATTATATTACCTACTTGTTAATAATTCTATGTTAATGTGTCACTTCGGGTAATATCCGATTTGTTCGTTGCAAGTGTCATAATTTTTTATATATTTGGTCCTTATAATTATGTAATGATTTACAGAATGTAAACAATTATATAAATATAATGTATATAAAGTATATTTTTATTATAATAATACATATAATATAGAAGTATAAAATGGAATACACCATCCATGGAGACGGTAAGCCATACGTAAAAATTAACGTCGAGCCCATTTTATTGTTGTATTGGATGAAAGAACGAAAATGAAACACACACACATATATATATATATGTATATAATATAATTAAATTATAATTATAATTTATTATATATTATATAATTTTACTAAACACATCCTTAATACATTTCATGTAGTGTGTGAAAAAAATCACATCGTTGTGAGGGGGTTGTAGTCTACACTCCCTCAAACAAAATTACTGCATTTACACAAAAATGAAAATTGTAAAGGTATGTGTTATAAAAAAATTACAAAATTATACATTAATAATAAATATAACATATATCATATAAAAACATTGAGTCTATTATAATTCCCAATCATAAAATGGGGTAATGAAAAAAACGATCAATCATCTTTTCGGGAGGCAGTAGTTTGTCGTACCCATAAACAGTATGTTCGTTACCCATTAGTTATAAGTGTGTATAATTTTGGGTAAAATCCTTACTATAATAACATATAAGTATATTAAGGATACTATTTTTATAGTATAATCAGGGAATAAGGAGATATTTGGGGGGTGTAGAATGAAAATAAAATAAAGGAGCTTGAGGAAAGATGTTAACTCTTCTTTGGGTAACTTCTTTTTTGTTTGCAGCAAATGGATTACATAGATTTAATTATACCAAAAGTGACTCTTATAGGTTTTCGGTGAGGTATTTTTATGATATATTTGGGTATATCTTGTTCAATGAAAATTTTCTTGAGTGGTATGAGGAAGTGGGAGGAGAGGAGGCTTTTTTGTAGTAGACGAGGAGTGGATCTCTTGTAAATTTTTGGAATAGGGAATTCCAAACACATCTTTCTCATATCAATTGGATCCAATAATTTAAACCATTAAATAAAAGGTAGTATAGTGTCTAAATATATTTATATAATTTCTCATTGACAAGTTTCTATGTCATTTTGGTTCTTAAATTTAAGGTTTAGTACTTTGTTATCCAAATGTTTCTCTTAATAGTTGTAATTAATTTTTATTACTTTCACTAAATTTTATCTGTAAAAACCAAAGTTAAACTTAATATAAATTATAAATTATTGTTATTCCAAATATGGACTAAATTTTATCCAAATTAAACACATTTAAGTGCTATAAATTAATTTAAATTTAATACCCCAGACAAGACGACAATGCGAGTTTTAGTAGAAAAACATCCAAAATTTAGCTATGTTTTTAAATCCAATTTCAATGTGAAATTGATTAAAATGACCAAAATTAGATCATTTAATAAAATTTAATATAAATATACTTTAGAACCAATTAAAATTTTCATTTATTCATATAAATAAATTATATTACAAATTAGTCTTTAATTAAAAGTCAATATTTTTCACTATTCAATCAAAATATGAAACATCAAAGAAAAATACAAAAAATTTACCCTAACCTATTTTTTAGGATTCAATTTAAATTATTAAGTTTATTTTGATATAAAATTTTCTATAAAATATCCAAAAATTAAATTAAAAATAGGGTTTCTATTAAAAGGATGTAAAAACAACTTAATAAAAATATCGGATTTATGTGTGAAATTGGGTTTGTTCCTATATTAAGTTTATAAAATATATAATATTAATATAAAAAAATTATTGGATATATAATATATATATATTTTATTACTATCACTCACTAATTTAAATTAATTTAATTTTTTAGGATAAAATAACTTTATGATCATAAAAATAGTTTTCTATAAAAACATTCTCTTTATATTCAATTGGTCCTTATATCCATTTTTAATTCATTTGTAACTAATGAATTTAACCATATATTTTTATAATATGGTTAATCTTATTCATAATATGTAACTTAATGGCTATATTATATCTTATTATATTAAATATTAATATTTTTAATAATATAATATAGTTTTGTAACACTCGGTCTTGCGTGTTATGCAAGCCATCAAGGAAAGTAAGTCATTCATGTCACATAATCTAACCTCGGTGTTTTGTGTAAATAATGCTAAAATTTATGTTATGTGTAGTGCATTATTAACATGGAGTGTCATATAATTTATTCAATATATGATTGTTTAATATAAAATAAACTATTTTTAGTGTTACATTAAATTCAAAATATCAATAAGATTAAATTAATTTGAAAAAAAATCACAAAATTTAGGGGTGTTACATTCTACCCCTCTTAAAATGAATTTCACCGTTGATATTCATCTGGGTTCTCAAATTTTAAATATTTTAAGATTACTTTTATAGAAACTCACATTGTAAAAAATTAATCCTATAAATTATTTTAAAAAGGTAAAGTTAGAAACACAATGGTTACCAAAAATAACATAAAACTAGGTTTGAAAATAAGAGAACATAGGTGGAAAGTGACAACATGGACATAGAGAAAATGTGTAAATATTTGTTGGGAGTGATTGAGGTCATCAATAACAGACAAGTGATTGATAAATAAAATTTTGAGGGACTCAAATTCATAAATTCTTTATGATTTAAAAGGCCATCAGTTCAACAAAAATTAAGGTATTATGAAGACTTTATTTTTTGAACATTTTTCTAACATTGTGTAATTATTTTATTGTCTAAGAATATAAAAAAAATATAATTACATGATATATTTCTATAAATAAAATTTCATTCTTTGGTTTTTCTTTTATCAATTTCTAATTCATCCATTACTTCAAGAAATGGATGTTCAAAAATTAACTTTGAAGTCAGAAGTACTAAAATATAATTTTAATAGATCTTAAGGCCCATAGAAGAATAAAAAGTATAACTATTTGTCTCTAATTATTATTCAAAATCAATTTGGGTAATAAATTATTCTCTAAATATAAAAAGTAACTCTACAGGTTCATTATTAATATTTATTCATAAAACATAATTACACTTTAACTAGTACATCATATAGGCCAGTGGTAAGCATTAAAGCCTTATCATCCTTCAGTCATGGGTTCATGACCTGTGAACTTCCAGACTTTATTGTTTGTCATCCTATATACATGATTTACATTTCGAAAACAAAAATAATATAATTTTTAAAATAAATATGATGGACATCATTTACATAAGTTCAACCACTAAATTGACTTTTATCCTAGTTTTTCAACATAATCTAAATACATAACTACATCCTTTGAATTATAGCATAAAATTTTCTTGAATGGTTAACCTTAAAACCCTTATAAAAGATAAAAATCCAAAAATAGTAGAAAGAGGGTCAAAAATCACATTAATATTGATCCTACATATATCACAAAGTATCTCTTGTTTGTTACATTCCAAACATGTGAATACCTTCATCAAGTATTCTCTCGAAACATATTAATGACCTGAATTACCATAAATCCTTATTGAAAACATTCATGTTTCTTTATTCCAATGTATAATGGATCTATTCCATAAATTTAATTTTTTTTAAAACTTATGTTGGATCGAATATGTAGATGTATATGTATATTAGATGGAACAATACAAGAGGGGGGGGGGTGAATTGTAGGTTTAAAAACCTTTTGTTTAATCACTTAAAAAATTAGTTTTAATGATCTTAAACTAATACAATTCACAAAAAAAAACAACCACAATTGTATTGAATATAAAGGTATGATATGATGTAATACTATAAGAAAAGTAAATCAATTGTATTCAAGATGAATACAATAATCAAATTAATACAATAGTGAAAGATTCTACCATAAAGCTCATAGAATCAATTGGTACAATATGTAATAGTGTAATTGTAATTGAAATAATTAAAAATGAATATGGAATGAATAAAAGAAAACAATATAATTACCTTTCTTAAAACAAAAAGCATAGTAAATGTAAAAGTATTAAAATTATTTTGACCCAAATAGAAGAGTTATCCTTTCACCTAGGATAATAGGTCTGTCTTACCACCACCTTGGTAGGAACTCGATATGATGATCGGTACGTCTGTCTGCCTATCCCTGGAAGCCCTTGATTTTGTAGGTAATCGACACCACTGTACGTCAATCACTTGAAAGCCCTTGATACGATGATAGGTCCCACAAAGTACAAACAAATCACTTATTAGAAATAAAAAAACTAAGAACAAGATGTTCATGTTCTGTTGTTTCAAGGCTTTCACATAAAGTAGGAGAGAAGTCACAATATCTCTCTCTAGAAATTGATAGCACAAAATGATCAGTCTCATGAACATGTATGTTCTTTTCTTCAAATGACCTTCTATTTATAGGCCTCAGGTTCCAACGATCATATTACCTTCAATGGTCATATTTCTCCGAAAAACTCAGAGGGACTTGGACACCTGGAATTATAAAGTTCATATTGAAACAGAAAACACAACATCATTTTGATTAGTTTATAACTAACTCCACGAAATCATTTTGGTTAAAACAAAAGATATATGAAGATGATAAACATGAGTAAGATTAATATGAAACATATTTTAAACTAAGAAACAAAACAACCAAGAAATGAAAGAAAATATTGAATACTAAATTATTACTATGTAACAATTTGAAACAAAACAAAGTGAGTAGATTTAAAAGACATAGTACTATTAACAGGGTCAAAACAATTTCCAGTCAGTACAAAAATTATTGTCAGTATGATCAGTGTGGTCAGTATGATCAGTATGGTCAGTATGATGACCATGGACAGTATGATAAGCATGGCCAATACGATCAGCATGATCAGTATGATCAGCATGGTCAGTACGATCAGCATGGTTAGTAGGATCATCATGGTTAGTATGATCAGCATGTTTAGTACGATCAGCATGGTCAGTATGATCAGCATGGTAAAAGACATTTGTTATTTCCAAAACAAGATATAAAAGTCAAAAGAGAACTTTTGACTCAACAATCTCTCCCTTTTTGGAAAGATCAAAACAAAAAGTAAAAACAATAAGAAATACTTATCTGTCCTTGAGTAATTGGAAACTCTTCTGAATATGAAATTGAATACAGTTAATTCCCCCTTAGGTATGTACTTTCTTAGGATTGTATTCGTAGATTTTACTTGATTTAGAAGTGTTTTCTTTAACAATCCTCCTTTATAAAACATCCTCCCCCTTTGTAAAACATTCTCCCCCTTTGTGATTTACAAAAAGAATGGTGTAGCATGAGTTTCCTGAAACAGATAGAAAAGAAATTCAGAACAAAAAGGAGTAGTATAAATGTCATTACAATAACAGACATAGGGTTTAAAAGAAGAAAAAACAAATACAGCAGTCATTTGTTTTCTCTTTCCTTTTCCTTCTTTATCAATTCATGAAGAAGAGCTTTCATTTTTTTGATCTCCTTCTTGTCTTCAGAAATTGTATCACCCTGTGATCTGAGAAGCTCGTGTTGGTAGGGATAAAGCCGATCTTGATTCTTGATTATCTCCTCCTGAACTCTGATTACATTCTCAAGAGTATCAATTTTGTCTTGAATATTCGTGTTATCTTTGGATAACAGGGAGTTTTGTATCTTCAACAGAACTATTTCATCATTGAAAGATGAAACCTTCAAAAACTCATACTGAAAAGCATTCATCCTCCCTTGCAATTATTTCACTAAAAGAATATTAGCTCCATCAATTACCTGATTCAGTCTTTCAACAGTTTATTTATCAATTTTATTGAAAGCAATCACAAGATCATTTGATAACCTCCTTATATCTTCAATTGGTATCTCATGGTCATTCACTGAGATCTCTGTTTTGTATGACCACATGGTCATCCAATTTGAAGCCATATTATGAGCTACCTAACTTTCAGAAAGAACTTTCAAATCATCTTCAACTGACAAAAGTATCTTTCTCAATTCTCTTACAGAGCCGAATTTTTTTCTCTGATTTTCAGTGATAAAATCAATTTTCCCTTCCAGCCTGGGAAAATAGGGAATAGACTTTTCACCCCTTTTTAAATCATGAACGATGTAATCACTCCTCTTGAAAGAGATTTTTTGTTCTGAATCAGTATCTTTATTGTACGAATGCAGTTCATTTGATCGGTTTGAGTCAACAACAGGTTGTTTTCCTTTTTATTTTTCTTTATCTTATCTTTCTTCTTCAATTTTTTCACAGATGAAAATCTGTTTTTCAGTATGAGAAGATTGGGAACCTTTCTTTACTTGAGAAGAAATTTTATCCGGAGTTTCAAAAGATTCAATATGTACTTGATCTTCATGAGGAACATGTTGAATACCTTCACTCTACTTTTGGTAAGATTATTATCTACTCTTTTTTGAACGTTGAAGGAATTCTAGAAGAAAATATCCTTCCTCTTTTTCAACTTCTTCTATTTCTTCAAACATATGTTTCCCTTTTTCCTTCTCTGGAAGACTTTGTATGATAGGTTCATGATGTACTTCTTCCATTAGTTGAGCACTAGCATCCTCAACCAATTTCAGGACTTTATAGATATCAAAGACATGAGACTTTCTTTCAAAAGAGTATTCTTTTTCTTTTCAGCTTGAAGGGTTTCCTATACCCTTATTCTTTCTGAAAAAGCTTCATTTGGGTCAATACCGATTTTCAGTTCACCTTCTTTTCTCTATTCTTTATCTTTTCTCCACTTGTCCACAACCTTTTTACTGTACTTCGGTTTCTTCTTAGGCTTTGAACTGGTTTGCTGATCTGACTTTTGAGGAGCACCAATAGAAGGATTGTCCTTGACAGTCATAGGTGCCGATTGATTTTGAGCTGAATCAGCTTCTAAATCCTTTATAAAAATCTTTGAATTCTGATCAAAATAAACGTTCAACTTTTTCAATGTACTCATACTAATCCAGGATGGCTTCATATCTTACAAATTTCTTTTCAAAGGAATATTACAAAACTTCATGCTCTATAGAATGAACTTTGTAAGAATAGGTGGATACATAATCAAATGGGATTTGATTGCTCCTGACTTGACATTCTTAATTATTTCAAAGATGTATCCCAGGAGATTTACTTTTCTCATGTTGACAAGATAGTCCCACATGAATATATCATAAACCTTCAAAGAGTCTCTATCCCTTTTCCTTGGGATAAGAAAACCTTGCATCCACAACGTCAAAAATCTGTTATCTTGAGAAAGATGAGCCATTTTCCTTTTTTCTACATTTATAATAAAAAAAACATTTCAGAATTTTTTTAATGTACCGACTTCCTATGATAGTTTATGAGATTAAAATAAGGAATCAACTTCTATTTGAAAATTTAGAAAATGGGATACTTGTTTCACAGACAGAGATAACTTTCTATCTGACAAAGAAAAGTTGATAGTCATGTTCTTACCAAAATATACAGTTTTTTAGAACTGAATGAATTCATCAATAAGAACTAGATCTTGAGAAATAGGTTTTTCAACACATAAATTCTCCCAGCCTTGAAACAAAATGATTCTTCTGATTATAGAATTGTATGAATCAAAAAAGTTCCAAGAAACTAACCATTCTCTGAAAAAAGTATGTCTTTGAAAAATCCTTTGAAGACATTTCGGCGGGAGTATTAGTAGAGGACTGATACATATAGGTGAAACCACTTGAAAGATCGTATGGAGTCTTAAATCGATGGGGCAGAGCTTCGCAACAAATCTTAAAAAACCTATGTGGGTTTGGGGAGAGGGGGGAGTCTATTTATAGGCGGTGAAATAATGATCTTTGGTCTTCTAAGGTTGAGATTTATAATAAAATAAATCAAAAGTTTGGATTAAAATGAGGGAAAAAATAAAAAAAATTGGAAAGTATGTAACGACCGGAGATCGTAAGGTAATTGTTGGTTTAGATAGATTTAATAGTGAAAGAAGACACAAGCATACGAAGAAAAAAGAATACCATCAATCTTCATCCTGATGGAAAACAAAGTCATTACCATGAACTGACAAGCTGATGGAAGACAAACTTGTTACCATGAACAGACGTGCCGATGGAAAAGAAATTAATTACCATGAACGGACGTGTTGATGGAAAAAAATTCATTAGCATGAACGGACGTGCTGATGGAAACAAAATTAATTACCATGAATGGATGTGCCAATGGAAAATAAATTAATTACCATGAACAGACGTGCTAATGGAAAAGAAATTCATTACCATGAACAGACATGCCGATGGAAAAGAAAATCATTACCATGAACGGACGTGGCGATGGAAAAGAAAAAAAAAACTAATAAATCAATATGATAAACAGAAAAGTAAGAAAATTCAATATGATAAAAAGAAATGTAAAAAAAGTCAATACGATAAATAGAAAAGTAAAAACAGTCAATACGATAAAGAGAAAAGTAAAAACAGCAAACTAAGAGAATATACAGATAATAAAATATCAAGAAGTGAAAAAATGTTCTCCCTTTAAGAGAAGTTTTTTTGATGTAAGGAGAGCTAGAAAACATGAAGTAGATATGAATGATTATTTTAAAGTAAACATTCCTAGCTTCTATTTAATAAAATAAATCTATCGGAAGGAAATGGTTTTATAAAAAATGTTAGCAAGTTGTTCTTGTGTTCCGATGAATTGTAAAATAATATCTTCTTTTTGTGTGTGATCCCTAAGAAAGTGATGCCTAATATCTTTGTGTTTTGCATGAGAGTGATGTGGTGGGTTTTTACTAAGAGATATGGCACTAGTGTTATCACATAAAATTTTAGTTTTGGAAAAACTCAATCCATAGTCAGTGATTGTGTGTTGCATCCAAAACACTTGAGCACAACAACTTCTAGCTGCTACATGTTCAGCTTCAGTAGTGGAAATTTTTACTGAGTGTTGTTTCTTGCAGGACAAAGAAACCAGAGAATATCCTAAAAAATGACATGTTCCAGATGTACTTTTTCTATACATTCTACAATGACCAAAGTCAGCATCTGAAAAACATTATAAAACAAAATCATTTCCAAAAGAGTAAAAGAGTCCTAAGTCCATGGTTCCTCTTAAATACCGAATGATTCACTTTACATATTTTAAATGAAACAATTTTTGATAAGATTTTTATCTTGCACATAATCCTACAGAAAACATTAAGTCTATTTGACTAGCTATCAAGTATAGAAAATTTCCTATCATACCTCTAAAAATTGTTTGATCTACTTGTTTCCCAGTTTCATCAAGATCGGGTGTATTTGAGGTACCAATTGGAGTACTAATACTTTTAGTATTGTCGTAAAAATACTTTTTGAGTAAATCATTAATATTCTTATTTTGAGATATATATGTTCCTTCTGGTTTTTTAGAAATTTTAAAACCTAATAAGAAAGTTAACTCACCCATAATACTCATTTCAAACTCATATTTCATTAAATTCACAAAAGAATAAGTTAAATATTGCTTAGTTGATCCAAATATGATGTCATAAACATAAATTTGAACAATAAAAACATTTTTATATTCCATTTTTATAAAAAAGTTTGGATCCTCTGTACCTTTTGCATAATATTTTTGTAATAGAAATCATGTAGGCCTATCATACCACGCTCTAGGGGCTTGTTTAAGACCATATAGAGCTTTGGTAAGTTTAAAACATGATTAGGATGTTTTGGATGTAGAAAACCAGGGGGTGTTCGACAAATACTTCTTCTTGAACAAAACCATTTAGAAAATCACATTTAACATCCATTTGAAATAGTATGACATTAAAATAAGCTTCAAAGGCTAATAGAATATGAATGGATTCAAGTCCAGCTACTGGAGCATATGTTTTTTCATAGTCTATTCCCTCTTGTCGATTATAGCCCTTACCAACAAGTCTTGCTTTATTTCTTACAATGATTCCATTTTCATCAAATTTATTTCTAAAGACCCATTTTACACCAATTATAGTGATTTCTTTAGGTCTTTCAAATAAATTCCAGACTTGATTCCTTTCAAATTCCTTTAGTTCATCTTGCATTTCTTTTATCAAATCTTCATCACCTGAGGCCTCACTTGGACTTTTAGGTTCAGATTGACAAAGAAAGGAAAGATGCTCTATTTCATTTCTTAAGGAATTTCTGGTCCTTACAGGAAAATTTACATCACCAATGATGTTATCAATGGGATGATTCCTATGAAACAATTGATTGGGGTTTTGTAAAACCTGTTCATCAACATATGGAAGAAAATATTCTGGGGTAAAAGTTTCATGAACACTTTCTTGAACATTTTTCTTAACAGAAGAATCTTCTAACAGAGGTTGATAAACATTTTTAGAAAATACATCTGAGGATGTAGGTTGGGATTGGTTGAAAACAAAAAGATTAGTTTCATCAAAATTAACATGTACTGTTTCTTCAATAGTATAGTTGTTTTTATTGAAAACTCTATAAGCCTTAGAAGTTGTAGAATAGCATAGAAAGATTACTTCATCATATTTTGGTGCAAATTTGTGCAGGATATCTTTAGTATTCAAAATAAATACTTTGCATCCAAAAACATTGAACTATGAAACTTTAGGTTTTCGGCCATTCCATAATTCATAAGGTGTTTTATTTAGAAAAAATCTTGTTAAAACCCGATTTATAGTATAGAAAACTGTACTAACTGCTTCAGTCCAAAAGTGCTTAGCAATTGAGTATTCACTCAACATGGTTCTAGTCATTTCCTGAAGAATACGATTTCTTCTTTCAACAACACCATTTTTCTAAGGAGTTCTTGGAGTTGAGAAATTTTGAGTAATACCTTTCTTACTACAAAAAGTTTCAAATTCGGAATTTTGAAATTCACCACCATGATCACTATGAATAGTTATCAATGGTTGGTTTTTTTCATTTTTAACTTGTGCTCTGAAAGTTTTGAAATAGGAAAAGTTCTCAGATTTCTTTGTTTAAAAATATACCCATGTAAATATAGTAAAGTCATCAACTAAAACAAATACATAGTATTTTCCTCCAATGCTTCCAGTTTTCGAAGGACCAAAAAGATCCATATACACTAGCTGTAATGCATTAGAATTTGAAACTTCACTAATTGATTTAAAGCTAGTTTTATGTTTCTTGCCAAATTGACAAGAATCACATACTTTTGAAGAATCATATCTAAGATTCGGTAGTCCCTTTACAAGTCTTTTCCTTGAGAGTTTACAAAGGTTTAATATATTATAGTGTCCTATTCTTCTATTCCATTGCCATGATTGGTCTTCTATTGCACTTATGTAGGGTAAATTTTGGCTCCTAAGGTATTCTAGGTTAACAGTGTATACATTCTCTTACCTATGGGTAGATAGAATGAACTTATCCATGGAATTGTGAACTAAATATTTATCATTCCTAAAATTCCCAAGGTATCCTTCATCACATAATTGGCTTATGCTGATGAGATTGTTCCTAAGACCTTTAACAAAAAAACATTCGAGATAAGAAATTTTCCATGAAGAACAATATTACATATCCCAATAATCTTCCCTTGAGAATTATCTCCGAATGTAACCTTTCCACCTTTTGTTTTGATAATATTTTCAAAGAAATATCTATTTTTGGTCATGTGTCGAGAACAACTACTATCCATGTACCAAGTATTATTTTTGGTACACTTCTCATTTTCCTGAAAAAGAAAAAATTAGTTTTTCAGAATCCAAACTTGTTTGGATCCAAAAGTGTTAGATAAAAGAATTTTAGGAATCCACATTTGTTTTGAAAAATCAGATTTATGAAATCCTAAAGACTGAGTTCTATTAAGAGAACAGTCTCTTTTCCAGTGTACACCACATTGACACTTAGAACAAAAAGGGGAATTTTGAAGAGAAAAATATTTATTACTAAAAACTGGTTTGGAATGAGTATAACCAAGTCCAGAATTATTTCTCAATGGTCGAATTTGGGAATACATTTTGTCAAATTTTTCCTTGCCATAAGTAATGTTTGAAAAACATTTTTTCAAGGAAAATATTTCTGTCTTTATTTTTATAACTAGCTTTTTATTCTTCAAAACATTTGATTCTAAACTGGAGTTAGGCTCAAAAACAGTTTTCTTGGAAATAACATTTTCAAGATCCTTATAAAGTTTATCCATATCAAATTTGACTTTCTGAAAGGTTTTTAAGATACTTTCAAAATCAGAAGTTTTTATATCATGATCATTAGAAATATATGATACTTCTTTAGTTAAAAATAAAATTCTATAATTTTCTTTGTCATACTTTTTCTTGAGTTTAGAATTTTCATTCTCAAGTATTTTAGCATACCTAGATACTTCATCAAATGAAGGTAATGTATTTTCTTCTGATGAAGAAGAATCATCATTTGAAGATTAATAATATTTATTATGAGTATAATTTCCATTCCAGGAAACATTTCAAATAGCTTAATCATTTTTTACCTTAACCATGAGACAATGATCTGCAATTGGTAATCTGGCTATAAGTCAAATATTTCTTTGTCCTGAGGACTCATATTCAGATGAATTATCTGATGAATCACTACCACTTGCACTCCAAGTATCATTTTCCTTCAAGAAATTCATGATCTTTGTCTTGTAATGCATTTTCTTATTTCTTTCAAAATGTTTCTCCTTTTGGTCTTTTCTCTTCAGAAAAGGGCAATGAGGCCTTATATAACCCATTTTCATACATTCATAAAATGTTGCCTTTGAATCTTTATTATCCTTCCTATATTGGTTTTTAAATTTGTATTGTAAGTCTTTCATTCCTACAATCTTGTTCATCCTTCGAGCAAGATTGGCTAACTCATTATCTGAAAGATCACAATCACTTGAATCTGACATAACAACTTTCTTAGCTTTGGATCTTGTTATACATTTAGGGGTTTTAGCAATAGATGTAGTAGTAAAAGGTACACTTCCATTTCTATTTTTCTTCTTATTGAAATCCCCATATCTCTTCATTCTTGTCTCATGCTGTAGAAGATTTCCAAATAGTTCATCAAGAGTAATCTGGGAAACTTTTCTGTTTTCATCAATAGTTGTCCTTTTTGACTCACATTCATTCGGCATTATATCAATAATTTTTTCAGCAAGTGCTTCATAATCAAGACCTTTTTCACCCATGGATTCTATGATATTGACAATTGTCATAAATCATTGTGTTACTTTACACACTAGCTCTCCATAAATAAAAATAAATCCATGATACTCTACTCGAAGCATTGCTTTTCTTGTTTCTATAACTTTGGATGTGCCAAAATATGTGACTTTAAATTTCTTCCAAATACAGTTGGATGTTTCAGATGAAGATATCTGGATATATATATTACTAGTCATAGAACAATGTAAAGTACTGCGTACCTTGTAATTCAGTTGATATTCTTGCTTCTCTTGGTTAGTGAATGTACTGACTTCTTTGTCAGGGATTTTGTAACTTCCAGTAAGCATAATAAAATTTTCTACACTAGTATTGATCACGAATGGCTTCAATCGATCTCTCCAGTACTCATAGTCATTCCCATAAAATATAGGTGGTCTAGAAGGATTTATATTTTCAATTGACACAATATTCCTTCCTGCCATCTAATAAAACAAAAATCTTTTCCACTCCACACGTTAGTGTAGTAAGTAGTTAAAATGAATGATTGAAAGAAATAGAGCAAGTAATAAAAATCAGTGGAAAAATCCTTTGATACAAATTTTTGGATCAAATATGTAGATGTATATGTATATTAGATGGAACAATACAAGAGGGGTGAATTTTAGGTTTAAAAACTTTGTGTTTAAACACTTAAGAAATTAGTTTAAATGATCTTAAACGAAAACAATTCAAAACAAAAACCAACCACAATTGTATTGAATATAAAGGTATGATATGATGTAATACTATAAGAAAAGTGAAGAAATTGTATTCAATATTAATACAATATTCAGAATAATACTATAGTGAAGGATTATACCATAATACGTATAGAATCAGTCGATACAATATGTAACGGTATAATTGTAATTGAAACAATTACAAATGAATATGAAATGAAGAAAGAAAAATAGTAAAATTCACTTTCTTAAAACAAACAGTAGCAGAAATGTATATGTATTACAATTCTTTTAACCCAAATAGAAGGTTTATACATTCACCTAGGATAACTGGTCTATCTTACCACCACCTTGGTAGGCCCTCGATACGATGATCGATACATCTGTCTGCCTATCCCTGGAAGCCCTCGATTTTGTAGGTAATCGGAACCACTATCTTTCATTCACTTGAAAGACCTTGATACGATGATCAGTCGCACAAAGAACCAACAAAGAACTTATTAGAAATAAAAAAAACTATGAACAAGTTGTTCACGTTCTGTAGTTTGAAGGCTTTCACATGAAGCAGGAGAGAAGTCAAAATATCTCTCTCTAGAACTCTATAAAAAAATTGAACAGTCTCATACACACGTATGTTCTTGTCTTCAAATGCCCTCCTATCTATAGGCCTCAGGTTCCAACGATCATATTCCCTCCAACGGTCATATTTCTACAAAAAAACTCGGAGGGACATAGACACCTGGCATTATAATGGTCATATTGAAACAGAAAACACGACATCATTTTGAATAGTTTATAACTAACTCCACGACATCATTTTGGTTCAAAAAAAAGATATATGAAGATGATAAACATGAGTATGATTAATATGAAACATATTTTTTACTCAGAACCAAAACAAGCAATAAATGAAAGAAATGTATGAACATTAAAGTATTACTGTGTAATGTTTTGAAACAAAACAAAGTGAGTAGTTTTAAAAGACTTAGTACTATTAACAGAGTCAAAACAATTTCCAGTCAGTATGAAAATTATAGTCAGTACGATCAGCGTGGTCAGTACGATTAGTATGGTCAGTACAATAAGCATGGTCAGTATGATCAGCATGGTCAGTACGATAAGCATGGTCAGTACGATCAACATGATGAGTACGCTCAATATGGTCAGTACGAACAGCATGATCAGTACGATCAGCATGGTCAGTACGATAAGCATGGTCAGTACGATCAGCATGGTAAAAGACAATTGTGATTTCCAAAACAAGATATAAAAGTCAAAAGAGAACTTTTGACTCAACAACTTTATCAATGAAAGAAACAACTACACGTCAACAAGTCCTTAATTAGTTACAAGTTAATCAGTACCATCCAATCTACTTATTTATATCCCACATATATTTATCCAAAAGAAAATTATCATAATATAAGGAACATATTAAGGGTTGTCTTCCCTTAGTAAAAATATCACCTTGTCATTAAATCACTTTTATAGTTCATCAGAAACATTCAACGTAATCATTTAAATCCTTAGAGAAAAATATAAAGTGGGAAATCCTTGTATGCTTCACCATTAATATAACATAATTCCTCAATCCAAATACATTAAAACATAAAATTTTCCACTTAATATATAACCAATAAAAATTCACCTCATCATATTACTTAATACTTATTTCCATTCACATTTCATCTATAGTCTCATCACTATCAGAAACATAACCATTACTCATACCACCTTGCTGATTTTATTCAAGAGCTTTACTCTTGGGACAATGATTTTCATAATGACCAATCATTCCACACATAAAACATTTAACCTTCAATTATTTCTTAGTAATTCCAATATTACTTTCAAATTCATTAACAAAACCCCCATTTTTATTTTAAATTCACTAGCCTTTTTCCTTCTTTTACACAGTCAAAACACCTTCTTATTCCTATAAAATATTCACTTAGGTGATTATTTACACATTATTGCAGTAATGGAAACCAAATATTCTTTCTTATATGGTCTCCATTACCTTAAATCTCAGTGAAAACCTTCTTTCTCTTCCTTTGTTTGTCTGAGAGTTGGTTAAGGTACACGTTGTTAATCATGTTCCATGAAAACTGACTAGGAATGATCACAACATCCTTAGCTCTAATGATCATCCCATTTGACTTATCATCAGAAATTTTTTGATCACTTTCATCATTTACCCAATTCTTTCTAGTTCCCTCCATTGAATAAAACTAGAATGCATAGTGTGAAAAACACTTACCCTAGTGTAAATTTATGTAATCAAGAAAAAGAATTACTTATACAGGTCTAAATTATGACACATTCCATAACATATGAAAACTTTTGATTATCATAGGTTATTAATAGTCAACGTCTATTTAAATCCTTCATTATATTTTTTGAAGAGTTTTTGAATTCCCAAACCATATTCCCTGGGAGTTTCAAACCCGGTGTTTACCATGACCCATTTTCATGTACCAGGTTACACTGAGTCAGGTCCAACACACCTTATCAGTGTTGTTACTCCTAGGTACATATGTTCTAGAGACATATAAACTAATAGTATCCATAAATTTATTTATTTCTAGGAATCCACTCGCTCTATACATTACTAAAATTCCGATACATTTTTCTAAATATGAACTCATCATTAAACTTATCTTTAGAGACATCCCTAGATATATCCTTAAAAATATTTTTTGGGATCTCAATAATGTTTTCTCATACTAGTTTCAAAGGTTTTAATAATTTTTTTCACTAATACCAAATATAATGATCCTTTCATTTTTAAAATAACATTGCATAACTTGTGCAGAATTCTTAAAAAAATATTCAAAAAGATGCTCAAAGACTGTATTAGTTTAGTACCTTTGGAAACATGGAAGTAAAAACACTGGTACATGAGTAAGCTATATTATCTCCCACTAGGTTCTGTAATTCTATAACCCCTATTATATATATCATAAAATAAACATATCTTCATAACTTGGTGAAGTAAATATAAAAATGGATGATCTTATATGCTCAGTAAGTTTAAACAAGGGATATATTTAATGAAAACATGAGCATGGTGGTATGAGAACATGATAATAACATTAATATATCACACCTTGAATATCAAATATCATAATAATGAATCGTGAAATACATTTTGTAAGTTTATAAGTAATGAATCAAAAATAAATAAAGAAAATAATCCATGAATTCATAACATCCTAATAAGACATGAAATTGTGTCAAACACATAAGAAAATATAATGGTTTCCATAGTTGTCAAGGAATTTCTTCCAAGGTCATATTATTAGCAAGTTTTCACTCCCTATAACATCTTGGAAGCCATGGTTAACTACCATGATCATATTAGTTGTGTGAGTTCACTCCTCAAACCATCTAGGTAGTAATGGTTCACTTCCATGGCCATCTTAGTAGTAAAGGATCACACCCAAGACCATCATAGTCTATCTCACGTGATATAAATCTTTTCCTAATGCATTGAAGATATATATTGGTCCCACCCATCTTATCTTGAAATAATATATACATGTTCCAGAAGTTAATAAAAATTCATTTCATAGTCTATTAAATGAAATTGCTATCATAAATATGTAATGTTATCATAACCTTTGGAAAATATATATATGTTTCATAATAATGTCATAAAAATCATAACCCATGAAAAGAAATGGGTTTCAAAATCATATAACCCATGAAAAAGAAAGAGGCTTCAAAAACATATAACCCCTAAAAGAGAAACAGGTTTCATAAACATCATTATATCAAATCATAAACCATTAAAAGTAATAATATGAATGTAACCTTCAAATCTTCTCCCCATAAAGGCATGAGTAACACCAAATATTTTTATCTTAGATGGAAAATAATTTTAAAATATATTTTGAAAACATTTCTTGAGTAAAATAACTTTTCTTATTAAGAAAAATATTTTTAAAACATTAAATTTTGTGAATTTTTTCAATGAAAATAAATTTGAAATCATAGAAATGATTCTTTGAAAAAAAAAATTAAATTCATTTTCTTTAATATATTATAATGAAATCTTGAATACATTTTGAAAACTGTTTTTCATGATAACTTATAAAACAAGTTGAGAAAATTTATAAAATAATTTATCTTAAAAACTTATAAAATAATCCTTAAAACATTTTGAAACACATTTTACTTGAAAACATATAAAATAATATTAAAAACGCTTTGAAACCCATTTTCATTAAAAAACTGTGAAATATTATAAAATAGACTTTGAAATCATTAAAAATAAATTTTAAAAATAAAATATTTTTACAAACATTTTTCATTGAAAACCACATTAAAACATAAAATTTCTAGAATATTAGGATAATTATTTTAAAATTTAACTTTTAAATATTTTAAAATAATATTCAAGGGAATTAAGGTCATTACAATTGGTAAATCTGTATAGTCCAATCATTCCTTTTACACCGTAAAAAGTTTTGAAAAGTTCCTGCATCAAAAAATGACAAGAAGATTTATTTTAAAAAACATTTGATTAAAAGGAAAATAATGGGTAAAAATTTCTTATAAATATCATATGATAATATGATAATAATTTTGGATGCCTTTTAGAAAACATGGTTTTGAATAAACATATATTTCGAATCAAAGAGAGGGGTAAAGTCGAGCATTTATTAAAAACACTTTCCTGATCATCTTATGTACCAAAGAGTGGAAAATGGTATTATTAATTAGATATAACATTAATGACCAGTTGATAATAAATATAAAGTAATTTTTTGAGTTATGGATCATAAGATTTCTGTAATGTAATCATAATCATAAAATATCTTAATAAACGATGAGATTATTTAAATAAAATCATACCAGAGGGTAACATAGGATCATACTCACCATGTAAAAAAGAGAAATTACATGAAGAATAAAATATTTTGAAAATATTGAGAATAATTAAAAATCATGTTTAATGTAATATTATATGCCTTTAAAAGAAATTAGGTGCATAACAAAACATGTGTCTTAGAGAAGGAAAATTGAGACAAAATTGTCTTACCAATTTTGTAACATTAAAAACATTAACCTATTGAAATAAATATTAAAGAATTGATATGTAAATAACCATAAATATTTTTATATGTTTCCTAGAATAAAATAATGGGTAGTATCTACCCCACACAAAATAAATGAGTGGTGAAATTGACATGTATATCATGGATAATAAAAAAAGTGAGATGAGAAATCTCCCTACCATGTGTCTTGAATCCAATTGTACTCATAAAAACATCGTATATAATAAATATAATTTTATCATAAATATATCACATAAACATATTATTATATAAAATACCTTATATAGTTTTATTATGACTTTATATTACATTCTTGTTAACAATTCTATTTTAATGTTTCACATCGGGTAACATCCTTTATGTTCTTCACATTTTTCTTAATTTGTTATATCTTTGTTCTTTATACGTATATCATGAATTCTAGAATTTAAACCATGATATAAATATTACTTATATTAATTATATTATAATTATAATAATCCATATAATATTTATGTATATAATGGAATACACTATTCTTGGAGACGGAAGGCCGTACATACGCATAAACACCGTTTCTATTTTATTGTTGTATTTAAAGAAAGAAGGAAAATGACACATATGTATATATGTATATAATATAATTATAGTATAATTATTATTTAATATATATCATAAAATTTTACTAAACATGTCCTTAATATATTCCATGTAGTGTGTGAATTAATCACATTGCTTTGAGGGGGAGGCGGTCCACACTTTCTCAAATGAAATTATCGTATTTACACAGAAATAAAAATTTTAAATGTATGTGTTAAAAAATAATTATAGAATCATAAATAAAAATTAAATATAATATATATCATATATTAATATTTTTCCCATAATAATTTCCAGCCTCTAAAAGGGGTAATGAAAAAAATGAACAATCATCATTTCATGAGGTAGTAGTTCTCTGTACACGTAAACAACATGTTTATTACCCATTAGATGGAAGAATGTGTAACTGTAGGTCAAAATATTACTATAATAAAATATCAATATATTGAGGATACCTGTGTTATTATATAATTGTATAATAAAATTAGTTTAGGGGTGGATAAAGAAAATAAAAAAAAGGATCTTGAGGAAGGATGTTATCTCTTCTTGGGGTAACTCCTTTAGGTTTGCACCAAAGGGATTCCTTGGATTGATTTATTCCAAAGGTGAGGATTATTGTTTTAGGGTAGGTATTTTTAGGATCTATTTTGGTAGATATTTTTCAATCTAGACTATCTTGATAGGTGTTAGGATGAGTGATGAGAGGAGGCCTTTTTATAGTGGATGAGGAGTAACACTCTTGTAAATTTTGGGAAAATAGAATTAAACCCATGTTTTTACCATTTAAAGTACAACCAATAATGAAAAACATTCAATAAAATAAATTACAGGGTCTATATATGCCCATCCAAAAACTCTTGGATAAGTTATTAGTTTTTTTTTGGGTCTTAAATTTAATGTTGATTACTTTATTAACCTAATTTTTCTCTTAATTGTTGTAATTACTTTTAATCACTTTCACGAATATTTTTGGTAAAAAAATTAGTTTACCGTAATATAAATTATAAATTATTCTGATTCCAAATATGGAATCAATTTTTATGAATTCCAAACATATAATTTCCAAAATTGAATTTAAATTTAATCCAGTAGACGAGACGACAATGTTGGTTTTTAAAGTAAAAGTATCCAAAATTTTGCTACGTTTTTATATTCAATTTCAATGTGAAGTTTGTTACAATTAACTAAATTGCATTACTTGATAAAATATCAATATAATTATACTTTAAATCTAATTAAAAATGTAATTTAACCATGTAAATAAATTACATGAAAAAGAATCTTTGAATTAAAATTTATTATTTTTTCACCATTCACCAAAATATGAAACTTCAAAGAATAATTAAAAAAACTAACTCTAACCTAATTTTAATGTCATGATTAAATATATTCTGTTTATTTTGACATATTATTTATAAAATTGATCCAAAAATTAGACTCAATATATGTTCTCCATTTAAAGTTGGTAAAAGTGTTTTAATAAAACATAGGGTTTTATTTGTGAAATTGGGTTTGTTCCTATCTTATGTTTATCAAATAAATTGGATGGATATAAAAAATATATTACTGGATAATATATATATATATATAATAAATTAATTCAACTCATTAATTTTAATTATCTGAATTTATTATAATAAAATAGTTTTGTGAGCATAAAAATAGTTTTCTATAAAAACATTCCCTTTGTATTCAAATTGTCCTTATATCCATTTTTAATTAACTTATAACTAATAAATTAAACCATTTATATTTATAATTTAGTTAATTATTTTTATAACATTAAAATAATTGGTGTGGTTATATCATATTATATCAAATAGTAATATTTTTAATAACATATTATTATTCGGTAACACTCAATCTTGGGTGTTATGCAGCCATTAATGAAATTTAGTCTTGAATTTAATGTATGATAACCTTTGTTTTTCGTTTAAAGAAATATAATATTTATGTTGCGTGTAGTTCATGATTAACATTGTTCTTCGTATGAAGTAATACAAATATGGTTCTTTAATATAAAATAAACTATTTTCCGTGTTACATGAAATTAAAAAATATATAAACATATTAAATTAATTTAAAAAAAATTCAAAAAATCTATGGGTGTTACATATTTTATATAAATACATTTCACAACATATTGTGTTATATGGCTGTTCTTGGTTACATTTTTCCTTTTGGTGGTATCTTGGGATGGGTTTTCTTGGGTACCTATATTTTGGAATGATTATAATAATGAATATATAAATCATAAACCATAGGTTTTTTTATAGAATACAAATTCTAAAAAGATATTCATCTTGATAAACCATGGACTATGTTAGGATTATGTATGGATTGAAAAAAGTTTACTCTAATGATTAAATTAACGAAATTCAAAGTAATTTTGTTGAATTATTAATTTTTAATAAATTAATTAATAAAAGGAACTAATAAAAAATAAAACAAGTAATTTAATATAGCTCTTTAAATGATTTTGTTCTTATATGATATTTAGTCCGTAGTAGTGGTAGTCGGGTGTCCGAGTGATGATAAATACAGATGATATTAGGACCAAGTAATGACTAAAGTGTTTTTGTGATCTATATTATATCATATATATTATATGATTTCATAAACTCTCCCACCCATGTTAGTTAGGTTGAATAACACCCAATAGACTATGTGAGGGTGTTTTACCTAACATCCCATTGGGAGGATGGATGGATGAATACCCCCTAGCCCCACTCTCTTCTCTTTGCAGATACTGGTTCTAGTATATACATAGGCTAGTTTCTTCTTATATATGTGCAGCGGGATACAAAAGATTATGGTTAGTTCACACCCATGTATCACCAGATATAGAATCCAATGGAATATTATAGTTATGACATATATATGGTATTATAGTTGTAGGCACTTAATCGGTTAATGAGTGTAACGCCCTGACCCTATTTACCCAGAGTTAGTGAATTATTACATAACATTGGCATGATATAAGGAATTAAGTCCCAAATGACCGATCAACATAGTAATCTTAGAAAATAGATTACATACATGAAGTTCAACATTACAACTTTAAATGAAAAACAACACTAATTTCATCCATTAGAAACATCCAAGCCTTATAGATTATGCTTGTATGGAACTTATAAATAACTACTTTGTATCCAGGGAAAATAAAACATAATAAAGGGGTGAGCTCACATGATCGGTAAGGGTAAATAATTTAGAGAAAGATATAAACTATTAAGGAAAGATGTGTAACAAAAAAATAGCCTTTCAAACATAAACTGGAACAAAATATGGAAAAAATAATTCAAACATTACAATATATACATGAACATGGATATTCTACTAGTTGAATAATAATATGTAATAACTAATTTAATAATGATGGAATGTATAGTATAAAAGTTTAATTTCTATGTCAAGGCCTCGTGCCAGGACCTAAGGGTGAACTATAACCAGACCCCAACCCGGAGAGCCTCTGTAACCAGACTCCATCACAGAGATCCTCTATAACCAGACTCCAAACCAGAGATCCTCTGTACTGAACTCCAACATGGAGGGTCTACTGTAACTGGACATGAACCCAGAGGTCTTACTTTTACCGGTCTCCACCTCAGAACATACTAGTCCAATACATTTATCATAAGAAAAGTATGAAATATAACATAAACATTCATACTAAAACTAGCATACAAAATGTCAATAATTTATCCATAAACCATGAATGGTATAAAAATGACACATCCATAGTCAAACATATCACAAAACCTTCAATAATATATGGAAGATTTTTATCATAAAAATCAACTTCAAACAAGTTTTAAATCCATCAAAGGATGTTTACATAGATGAAAATGATCAGTAAAATGCTTAGAGAGAAATATCCTTTTTTCATGAAATCGTTTAAAATTCTCACAATTTATAAAGGAAGTCATTTAAAAGAGATTTTTGAATCAATGTTTCCCATACCACATTGAATCTTTTGAAAAGAATTATCATTTCAAAACATTCACATCTATATAAATAAATCCTTAAAATTATTTTGAAAACATGGACACTAATTAAAAGGGTTTAGAAAAAAACCATTAAAACATTTAAAATGATGATCTAGTAAAATATATTCTCCCATAAAACAATAAAATATTACTTTTGTTATCATTTTTTTGAAATATTGGTATTGATGATAAGTATGTCCCAGATAATACTTACACATGAACAATCTCGAGTAAATAATGTGATTGAAGAAATAACCCTTACATTGCATTTTCCTTTGGTCGAGGGTACGTCTAACCTCTTGTATAAAGACCATAGTATGTTATTAAATTATAACAGAACCATATTAATATTTATTATATAATACTTGATTCATTTATGACTTTATACTACCCATTTTAAAATTATTTCCTTGTTAATATAATATTTTGGGTAATAATCGATTTCTTTATCGTACATGTTTTAACATCTTATTCTTGATTGTATAATTTAGATCATGATTTAAATACTTCTAGAATATAAAACATGATTTATATATCATATATATTTAGAATATTAA